>JADLZK010008036.1:0-372879 GCA_015847255.1 Hyparrhenia diplandra | reverse complement strand
AGTAAACCGCAGTAAAGTTGTTGTGACGATGCCGCAAGCACAAGCAGAAAGCATTTGTGTCACGTCCGAAAGAGAAAGAGATCCATGTATCCTTTGGTTGAGAGGTGCAGCCGTGCAGTGACGCAGCAGCAGCCTTCCTTGCGAAGCCGCCTGCTGTCGGGCACTTCGCCAACGGAAAAATGCACCGCAAGCTGCTGAATTCTATTCACAAGAATCACCGATGGATGCGGAACGAGGCGTGCGGAAGCCCGCACGAGAGAGTTTCCTCCCATGCCGTCCGATCAGCCAGTGCATAAGATTAACAAAGCTACACAGCATGCATGAGATCAGGCCATGATGGGAAAAGTGGCATCGATCGATCTCTCTTGGCAATTGGCAGGGGAAGAGAAGATGCGATGGTCGGCTCTCGGCTGACGGTAGATGCATCTCTCGCGCGTGTGGTCAGATTAGCCATGATCATCGGCCTCCAGAATGAAACAATCAAGGGCCATGATCACACACAGCGTAAAGAGAACAAAAGGACCCGCCAATGAGACAAGAGCTTTCCACACGCAGCGAAAAACGATGTGTTAGTATTGGCGCCCTTTTGGAAGCTGAAAACTGCATTTGAATGGAACAGTTTATCAGTGTAAAAGATGAAACTCTAGGAGATTTGTCTTAGCCATCATACTGTAGGAAGAGTTTCAGAATTTTGTTCAGCCAGGGAGCTAAAAAGCCTGAAACAAAGGTTAACCAGGTCAATTCCAAATGATTCGCGCATGGAGCACGAGACACGGCTCCCAGAATTGTTTATTTACACAGGAAGCAAAGCACAGCCACAACTCTGGTAGGAATGCCTGCGAGAAACTGAGGGAGAACCACCATGACAAAGACACACAAATGAGAGGGATCACAGTCAGAAAAGATCGACCCGAAACAAGAAGGCTGTTGATTAATTTGATTGTCACACAAAAAGGAAATCCAATCAGTAAACAGAAAAAAGCGTAGTCTGAAACCAACAGAGGGTCTTTTTTCAGACATGAGGAATGGGATCCTTTGCTTTTATATACAATCCATTCCCCAAAGGAAATGTCTTTTCTTTTCTCTCCTCTTCTTCTTTTTTTGTTTTTTTTTTCTTTTGATGATACATGCACAAAACCTTGGGAAGGGAAAACTTACAAGGAGAAGAATAATCAGACCTCTTTTCTTCATAACGAGACACAAGATTGGCGAGTGGAGGGGGAAAGGAGTTCTACGTCAAGAGCTTAAGTATATGAGGGCTTAGACGGTCACTCGGTCCTTGCCGGGGAGCCTGGACCGCATCACCAGGAATCTCATTATTTTGAGCTATCTTCTATTTTCATTGCAAAATACGGTAGGATCCGCCGTCACCTGAGGCAGTTTTTAGGTGAAGGAAGCCCGACGCTGCAGATGCCTCAGGCTCTGCTCCATGCTGACCTTCACCATCTCAGCGAGCATCTTCTTCTCGCTTTGCGCCCGCGTCTTCGCCCGCCTATTTGGGAAGCAATGTTGGTCACGAGGTTCTCGAGCGTGTCTGCCTCCAGCTTTGATCTTGAGTACGGCGAAGTCACGCAACAAGTCAAGAAGAACATGAGCCTTCATTCGAGACTTTGGTGTGCCATGGACTGTAAGCTCAAGAAGACCAGGAATCGCCCCTTCGTTCAGAATGAGGTCTCTGTATTTGCCCGATCACTCTCGCGACATTGTCAGGAGCGCCCCACAGCATGCTCTCTGCCCTGAAGGGAGCCTTCCCTCAAGTACCTCTACGATGGCGAGCACTCCGCCTTCCTCAGATGTCAAGGCCACCCGCATTGATCAAAAGCAAGCAATGACTCGAGAAGAGCACAGCATTTGTCGGCTGTTTTGAGGACCTCTTGGCACCCTTCAGTAGCTCTATTAAAGGAGGAATAGGCTGAACAGAAAGGATGGCTTGAAGATTGTCGGTGATTGTGAGAGGTTGTAGAGAGCCATCACAGCATCATTCTTGGCTTGAGGATTCCCTTCTTTGAGGACTTTCACAAGTAGAGGAATTGCTCCTGAAGCACTAATGATAGGCTTGTTGGTGGATGAGGCTGAAAAGTGTAGAGAGCAGCAGTCGCATACTCCTGCAGATTTAGATCATTTGATTGCAAATAACCAAGCAGGGGCCAAGTGCACCGCATCAACTATCTTGGTTTTATTTCTGCATAAATGGAACAAACATAAAGTTAGGAACCATTTGCATCATAAATAGTACACAAGAAGCCAAATATTCATGTAAAAAGTTACAGCACTCATCAAGGTCAGCGCAGCTATCGGATATTGTACATAAATTTAAGGTTTTTCAGGCACAACTCCACAAAAACATAGTTCCCTAATGGCATCCAAGTATGAACTTAGACCGAGATGCACACATTGCCACTGTGGCAATACATTTTACTGAATTGATCTTACTTTTTATGTCTAGTTTCAAGATCTGAAACAAGTACCATAAATGTTATGTGAGGCATGGGCAACTAAATCATACAATTGCCCATACACGCCAAGAGGAGAGGAACTTGAAGCCCTAAATATCGCTCCCATACCTTATCCTATCTGTGCTAAGCCACAAAGCAGTATAGAAGCTAAAAACAATGTTCCACACTTCCATTTACCGGCTATTTGACAAAGAATTTGACACTTCCAACTATTGGAACAGTTTGATTCCACTACAACAACTGAGCAGAAACCATCAGTCTTGACAAAATGATTGTCTGAACACAACAGGTGCTCGATTTACTATTTTCCCTATCCTTGTTTTGGTTCTAGTAGAGCAAAGAGAAAGGGGGCAGATAAAGGCAGAAATTCCGGTACATATCACCATACCTATCTAACTCCACCTTTAGGTACAGGTGACAAGTTGGTACGAGTGAGTCCTGAAGGAACGTGAGGTCAACATGGTTGGATATGTACCGAGACAATTCGGTCACGGCAAAGGCACAAAATTTCCAAAGGAAGTACTGGATAACTGTATCTTGGCCGCAGCCGGCAGTTGAAAAGAGGGCAGAAATATTAGGCAGGCCAAGAAACTCTAGAAAATGCCTGTTTCCAATTCCCTGGTGCTAGATTTTTCCTCAGAAGCAGCCAACCCGGGAAAGTGTGGTTGGCAGCCTTCGGTCAGCTTCAAAAACGAGACCAACTGCCTCTTGTGACAACTAAACCGGCCGTTTTCGTAGCCATTTTTTTTCCTGTTGCCGTTTTCCAAGAAATTTATACCACACAACAGACCAGGAACCCCAGATTGGTTGACGGGTCACCGGAATAAAAATCTCTGTGCTACCAGCAAATAACTCTGCGATTGCTGAGCATCGACTAAAAAGTAACAGGGTACCTTACTGCTAGGTGATGATGACACCGGTTCTCTTCGAAATTGGATGCCTTGTTATCCTAGATATCAAGCAGGTTTCTGAGAATATGCTTGTGCATATATTCTTGATCACTAGGTTTGTAACAAAAATTGAAGGGCCTGTCTTCAATTTGCATCATGGTAAAACTAAACATATCATCGGTAGCTCAGAGCTAGTACTGACGATTACAGGATTGAACATCAAACTGCACAATTCTGCGATCATGTAGGATTTTTCACCGATTATTTTTATAATAGCATAAACAAAAAAGTCATCAGGTCAATAAGCCGCCACGACTAAAAAAACCGAAGAGGGACATAGCAAAATCAGTTCCATAGGTGTAGATTTTATTATAAAATTATAAATGGGTCGATGCTGCGAAGAGACGACAGAGACCGCAACTTTTATCATGATGATATGAATCGGCGGGCATATACATGCCAGAAAAAAACGAAGCAATCGATGAGGTGTTTACCGAATTCGGTGTAAAACGTACCATACTTTCGAAAAAAATTCAATAAAGCGATTCACGCCGAAAGCAGCAAGCAAAGGCGTTATCGAAGTTATCGGAGGCGGCCGTGTAGATTTTCTACCTTTTTGTCTCTTATTATTACGGGAGTAAAAAAATTCAGAACCACACAGAAGAGAAAGACAGGCAGGGGACGAGGAAAGGGTTCGCTGAGCTGAGCGGGCGAGCTTCCCTTCCCCTAGTAGGCTAGTACGCACCTCTCGTCCCTGACGGCGAGGTTGAGTAGCGCGAGGAGCGCGGCCTCCCCAGCCTCGGGCTTGGCGGAGCGGAGCATGGCGACGAGCGGGTCGACGGCGGCCGCGAGCTTGCGTCGGTGCCTCGCGGATGCTCGGGTGAGGCGGCGCACCTCGCGGGCCGCGTCCACCTCCCCGCGCGCACCCGGTCGACCAGCGCCCGCAGCGCCGCCGCCTCGGACGGACGCTCCCCTGCTGTCGCTGCTGCCGCAGCCGGGGAGACGGGGACGACTCCCCGGACGAGCACGCCTCCGGCGACTCCATCTCGTGTGAGGACGGGGTGCGTCGGTCGGGTCGGGTCCCAGCCGCGCCTCGCCTCTCTCCGTGTGCGTGTGTGTGTGAGCGCGAGCGAGCGAGAGAGACGGACGGGGAGGGAGGTGGGGGCAACAGCGCTGCTACTTATTGCCGTCAGGATAGGACAGGGAGGGGTGACGGGGACGGGAGGAAACTGACGGCCACGGCGACGGACGTTAGCTCCGTTTTTTGTAACGTCCGTTCCGTTCCGTTACGTTTCCGTTGAGTATCCTGTTTGGCTAGTTGTTACTGTGGAATACTACTGGTGGTGCATGAATGCGTTGTTTCAGGGTGGGGTGACAGTCCCTAGACACGGGTAACTGTTGTACCCACGTGGCATCCCAACTGCCAACTGGCAGCGCAGTTCAATACGATCGGATCAGCCTCAGCCAGCCTTCTAATCTTGTAATTACTGTACCTTTACGTGCACACAGTAATTATTCTCGCTTTGATTGATTCCGACTAAAGATGATGATGCAGTAGGCTGGATCATTTGGTGGTAGGGGTTAAACGAGGAAATGAAGAGGATTAGGACGCATCCTTCCATCCATCGTGGAGCATGACCAAGCGGCAGGCGCGCATGGCCAGGACGGCAAGTCGACAGCGAGCCTATCATCAAATCAAATTACTAGTAGCAGCAGCAAGTTAACTTCCGAATCAGGGCGCACTAGCTATAGCTAGTCCGACTGGAACCTCCGTCTCCGGCCGGTCTCAATCCGCGCGCACGTATACAAAATCGCCGTCGGCCAGGCAAATCGCTCGCGTGGCGTGGCTGGTTAATCGGCGACGGCGAGCGACGTGGAGGGTCGCCCGGCCCCGGGGCGGCGAGCTGGGACACGTATACGTACGAGTCCTGTGGCCCACGGCAACCCGATGGAGCGAGCGGTCGGTCTCGCGGCCAATTCAGGTGGGTGAGTTGGGTCGGCGACGGATCGCTGTATGATGGCGATGCTGTTATGTTAATAATCTTCCATCAGCTCGACTGTGGTTGGCTCGCGGCCGCAGCTAGATGCGGCGTGTGTTCTTCTTCTGCCGTACTCTACTCCGTAGTTGTTCGTCTTGTACTGTTGCATTTGCATAATTGCATCACATCAAGCGTCCACTGATACGTACGGTACGTAGTCTAGTTTATTAGTAGTATTGCTGAATGGAGCCAGCCTATCTGGTCGGTCGTCCTCGACCTGAGGTCACACCATCTTGTTCCCCGCGCTGATCTCTTTGCATTTTGATTCGACTATTGTTATTATTCTAGTATATCTCTTTTTTGTATAAATAATTAATATGTTTTTTTTTTCCTTGTCATTATTTCAACTTGTGTGAATCTGAAACCAAAGGAATATAATCGTTTGGTGGCTTGCATGAAAAAGCATATGCCACTTATTATTCTCAGTTAATTTAATTTAGGGGTACATTCGCAATCGCCATTATTTATTTATCCGGGGAATTAATGAAATTAATAAGGAGTTGTAACCGGTACGGTACGCACGTGGTGAGATCGCCGATATGATCCATCGTCGTGCTTGGTGCTGCGGCAACGATCCTCGATCGATCTCCATGGGAAAATTGAAAACCGATGGCCAATAGCCAGACCAGTAGGAAGCAGGTGGCACTACCGTGCCGTACCGGTGACATGTACTCCTAGTCCAGCTAAGCTGCACGCGCTACTTGTTGGTTGCAGTTGTTGCAGGCCGGTCATTGATTCCTTGTCCGCTGCCGACTACGCATGTGCACGTGTGCGCGTCACGTACGGAGCTCTACTTGTCCAGCTACACAGCCGTTGCCATTGGAAACGGAGCAAGTGGTGGTGGATCCGAGGAGGAGGAGCCTGGCCGGCACACTCGAGCCTCTGCCTCTGCCTCTGCCTCTGCCTGCCGCAGCAAGATTCAGGGGAAACGCCCAGCCCAGCCCAGTACCAGCAGAGCGAGCTAGTGCACGGTGTGCGTGTGCTCTCCACGGTGACAGTGAAGATCCGTTTGCACATGCCTCATCTCTGCAGCTGGCAGAGTAACGACTGCCGTTGCCCGGCCGCCTTGCACCTCACTGTGCCGCATTGAGAGCTTTGTGTTGAACCGACGCAAAATCTGCATACGGTACAGTACCTCTCAACAGTGGCAACAGATTACAAATCTGTTGGGCCGGTTGGTCATCTGCATACATATATAAATGTTACTGTACTGTTCGTTTTCTGAATTTGGGCAACAAACACACGAGATAAAAGAGAGTTGCCGTACCTTTCAGAATTCAGATGGTCTGTCCACCAACTTCGGAGCAGATCGAGCAGAGTGAGTGGATCGAGGGCGGGATCCTACGCCCTGGTTGATCGGATCATCATCATTTTAGTTAAAATAAAAAAAAAATGGAAATCGACAAAATGCGTCGGCTAGTTGAGGCGAGGCTCGCTTTTTGTGTAGAGTATTCAACTGCTCAGGTGCCTGCATCTCATGAATCTGCAGATGGACGGATCACCAAGTCACCAACCCATACCCGGCCATACGCATGCTGCGCGCTGTTTTGGCGTTATTTTCTCCCCGCCTCACCTAGGACCCGCTAAAGATCTGCACCAGAATTTCAGGGCTCCAACCGATTTATAATCTTGGCACACCAGACCAGTATTATATTTATAATCTTGGCACACCAGTATTATATTGTTACTATATATTATTATTGTAATTAGCGTCGTTGGCTTTTTGGCTGGTGACCGGGTGTAACCACTTGATCGATCGCACGCTGATGGACTGTCGCCTTGTCTTTTTCTCTCTGTCTCGTGAGACATTGTGTTCAACAAAAGCGCTGCCTGCATGCAGCAGCAGGAGAGATGCGTGCGTCCACGCTGGCGTAGCTTGTACTGTTGTTAGTCACACACACACACACACAAAACCTACTACTGTTGTTGGATTGAAACAAAGAAGTCTAAAAACAAAGAAGATTAAAAAAACAAAATTGTAGAAACAGAGGTAGCCTCTTGCTTCACAGGGCCTCTTGCTGAGGTGAATGCAGGGAGGGTGGGGCGCTTCTTGGCAAGAAGCGAAGCCTCGGGGCCTGAGTGGATGTTGATTGTCCACCGGTCGGTCGCAAAGCTTGTTAAATCATATGTCGGCAGGTTTAATTCCGGTAGATAGGTTGTTCGTTTCTTTTCTTCGTTTGTTTGTTTTGATGTCCACTCGGCATCATGAACTCTATTTGTATTTGATTTGGTTTTTTCCTCCTCTTAATGAAAAACGGGTGAATGGCCCGACGATCGAGAAAAAAAAAAAAAAGAAACAGGGTAGCCACATGTAATTTAGCTGAAGATGTGGCATTATCGCTTTTAGTTGTTTTAATGATGACATACATATGTTTATGGGGCAGGAGCCCGCCCAAACAAGCCCCTAACTCTACATGCATTGCTAAGTTTCTAACATGGTTTTGTCGGTCCAAGAGCTGGTGGTGGTATGATACTACTTGACAATTTGACATGGAGCATAAAGCATGCACCACTGGATATTTCAGCGAGAAAGCGACGTGTATAGCAGGTAGCACGTGCATTTTGTACTCCCCCGTCCCCAGTTTGCCGGTTTGTCACTGGATTCCGCTTGCCATCTTATTCGATCTTCGTCTTATTCAAATTTTTTACATAAATATAATTTATTTTGTTACGATTTATTTTATCAATGAAGATACTTAAATATTGATTAATTTATTTTATGGTTTGCATAAATATTTTGAATAAAACGGATGGTCAAAAAACATGAAGTTCAAAAGTCAAAAATCGGCGAACCCAGGGCCATTGACGGAGGAGTAGATGGCAATTGCTGAGTACATTCTGTAGATGGCAATGCATGTGACGTGATATGTCGATCGATCTCTGCCTCCATACCCAAAACTCTTTGATTACATTGCTAACCAATCTGGTATTAGGTGCAATATGTCAACTTTAATAATTAATTCGTTTGCGAGGGCCCTGCATGTTACCTGTTTGGAGTACTATGTTATCAAATGGCATTTGCATTTCTCTTTTTGTGTACGTTTTGCCGCAGTGTAGGTCGGTATTGGTTCATTAGGTATCGTGCAGATGCCATTTGCCAACAAGTTGACACCAAAAAGAACGCGCCCGCATGATATTCTTGCTGATCCGGCCTCCAAGATTAGGCAGATGACAACGCATGTGCCTGCCATGCCCCGTACGTAAGCATGAAACACTTTTGAACAAGATTCATTTTAATTGGGACAGGCTTGTTTGGATTTTTTATTATCTAATACTTAGTTGGCTGATAATCCATTCCCTGATTACAAATAACTATTTCCTCTGTCCCATAGAAGAAAAAAAAAAACATAATTCTAGCAAGGGGTGTCCAGATTTATTGCTAGAATTGCGTTTTTCCTAGCTATTTCATAAGCTATGTAGTGTATGTATGAAAACTATGAGTATACATATCGTACGTACCCACATGCGCAACTAAGATCGTCATTATGTACGTACACAACGTCACTCAATCAATCTACTTACTTCAGCACATTCATATGGATCTCGGAAGATTATATTATGTTTAATCATAGCGATGGAATCAAGAGTGTAAATTTCTTAATATATATGCCCAAAGCAAGGGTAATTAACAAATTTGACTGGCAGATGCATGGGAGCAATAATATACTATTGTTCTGCGAGCTAGAGTGTACGTACACCACTACACTTCCTTCCGTACGTTTTAAATTATAGGACTAGCTAGTCGTGACTGAGTAGCAGCATATTTAGATGACCTCGGCCAGCTAAGTACAAGGATTAAACAACCAAATTGTATATTATATCAAGTGCTCAGCTCCAATCTTTGAAATTAGCAGTTCTTGTGGCCGTGGATTGGTTATTGCTCATAGCTGTCTGACTGTGTCCAAGAATTTGGAACCACATGGTCAAAATGGGTCTGAATAATCGAGTTAACGCAATTTCTAATAACAATAAAGCATTTAATGTTTAGTGTGCCAATCACATTTTTGCATAATGCATTCATCACTGTCCACTTTGGATCTTGCTTGGAGCAAGTATTATAAGGAATTGTAAGCGGTTAAATACCGAGATGGAGGAGAGAATGGAGGAGAGAGAGGGAGAAGCGAAAGTCTTGGCTACAAATTTGGGCCGGACATAAGAAATCCAAGCACTATTTGTGAGAAATGCTAGATCATATATTAATTGTAGAGAGCTAGCCCTTATACAAGCGGAATGCATGAAGGCTGCAAGAGATCTTCTGAATCGACTTGTTGGCTTTATATTACTAACCTTGCTCTTATGCACTGTATGACAGTATGAGCAGGCAAGTAGAGATGGTGTGAGAGTACGTACCTAGCACTTTTCAGGCTAGTAAGAAAAAAGATTTAAAAAAACACTAAGTTTTTTACTCTGTACGGACTAGTTAATACTAATCAGATGTAAGCCAATTTGTCTCACTCTGTCTCAATGCTACTATAGCTGTAAGTGCTCGCTAATCAGTTAGCAACTTCACTGTGTGTGTCTGCGTATTAAAAAATCGTATGGTACGGCTACTCCTCGGCCTAGTTGGAGCTGATGAGACGCGTTTTATATCCACAAAATCACCGCGTCACGACGTAAAACGTCACATCCCCCTGATGATTTAACACAATCGGCTCTCTCATCATGCACTAATCTCGCCCTCGCGCCTCGTATTGTTGGGCACAGTGTACGAAATTGACTGCCATTATTAATAATTAAGAAAAGATTAACCGCATGCCAGAACCGTACGGCAACCATTCACCACAGGATTAATCCGCGCAGTAAATACGTACATGATCGAACCGAAACGGAAAACCGCTGCGGCGGGAACGGAGACCGTCGGCGAGACGTACGGCGGCCGTTATAACGGTACGGGGTCCGACGGAACGGAGCGGGGCTGGCGCCGGCCGGCCGTTACGGTGGCTGATGGAGCGAGCGGCTAGGCTGGCTGTGGCTAGTGGCTAGGCTAGAGCCTAGAGGTGGTTCGATGGATGGATCGATTGGCTCGCGTCGCGTGGTCGTCAAGCCAAAGCCAACCAAAGAGAGGAAAAGCCGATATGCCTTCCCTTGGCTTTAGAGCTAGCTATCCATCCACCAATCACATGTCATGATCCATCTCATGCATCAGACGTACTCCAAATGCATGTCATACAGTAGTAATCTCTTTGAAGGCTCTGCCTGTCCCGTGCATAGCATGTATTGATTGGTTAATCAAAGCTTTCTTTCGTTCCTTTTATCCGGCCGTACGTCCTCGTTCCCGCCTTTATTTCTTTCTTGAATGGATCATGCATGGTCTCTAGATGCCTAGCATATGGAGTACTACGTGGTAGAGTAAGTAGTAAGTTTTATCTTACATTTATTATCAATTTTTAGCAGAAACGTACGTTTATATATATTTTATATTTGTTTATATATAAATCATGCATGCAAAAAAGACGTGGACATTGAGATACACAAAAAAATATGGGAGCTGATTTATGTAGTATCATCATTCATTATTCTAGATCTTTCTCATCTTATTTACGTACTATTATTGCTGCCTCTGTTTATATAGACATAATGAATGAATATCATAATGAATGAATATCTAAAGTGTATAACAAAAACAAAAGCTAGAGCTAAAACATATAATATGTTTGATTTTTGAATGGAGAAAATACTTTGGAAACGCAGAACCTGCAGGTTACTACTACGTCTACAAAGTAGCTTCTACTCCACACGTCTACTGACTACTGGTTAGCTCTAGGAAACCAATCTTCTTCGCACACCTTGAATCATCGAAAGGAGGGATCGAGACATCTATATATAGAAAAAAAAAAAAAAAAGACATGAATGAACGAACAGGAGTAAAGGAGACGACGAAGGAGGGCAAGGAATAAAGCACGGGACTCTTATGACGTCACGTACCGGAAAATGAATCGGGATCGCAGAGCTCGCGGCTTTGCTTACGTGAGAAACCTGCGCGGGCCCACCCCCCGTGCGACACGTGCCCGGGTACGTGCGATCCACGGCTCGTATGCCGTTGGGGAGGCGGGGCCGCGGCTCACGCACGCGCGTGGCGCGGGTGCTCTGTTTGGTTGGTGTTGGTGCACCGCCTGCCTGGCGGGCCGCAGTGACGTGGACACATGACATTCGGTCGGTGCCGCTCCGACTTGGATTCGATACTTCCAGGCGCCAGATGTGCAGTGCATTGCCGGCTCATACAGATAATGACAGATTTACTGTAGTATTTACTTGTTTATTATCATCTACAGTAATCCGTATTGTGCTTACCTTTACCTTTCTTTTAATTAAAAACGATACAAATTACGGTGGTAATATGCGATTCGAACAACCTATATTATATTTTCATATATATATATATATATATATATATATAGGCGCGTCAAATGATGACCAAGAGAAATTCGTCACCACGCAAAGAGGCCATAACTCTAGCTAGGATGACTTAAAACAATTTCCATATGCATAGTAAATGAATTTATTTTTCTGAAATATTTTCAATTCCAGCATGAACTGTTTCCATTCACTTCACCATGGAACTTCCTCCTCCATGTTGTAGAGTCTATCTACCTATATGTACGGTTTCCGTTTGACTATGCCTATATACAGTGTGCACTTGAGTTTTGCGATAGTAAAAAAAAAAAAAAAAAAAACATGGTTGCTAGATTTCCTTCCCTGGAAGCCATCGGCAAGTTAATGCATGATTGGCATATGCTAGTGTCCCACACAAACTTTTGGACCAGAAAAAAAAAAAAAAATAAGCCACAAGCATTTTGCATTGCGGCTATACTAGTAGTAGTACAATGAAAGCGAACGTTATCCGGATACCTTTCCTTGCTTTGCCGTAATCTATAGCCAAAATACAATTTGTTTAGACCTAACTTTTGCCACCCCTTGTGATTAAAAAACAATGATGCAGTTAGTGGGATTCTCCCCTTTATTTCCCTTCTCTGGTCTTCTTCTCTGCCACTAGCTTAGCCAAAGCATACAAATTAAGATTGTGTTTGCTTATCCTATAAGGATGCATGCATGTATATACAATGCTTCATCCGTTCAAAATTATAAGTCAATCTAAGAATCTTGGAGAGTCAAAATATAACTTTGACCAAATTTATACGATAAGATAACAACATTTATGATACCAACTAATTAAGTATCATTATATTCTTTATTAATTATATTTTTATAGTATACCAATTTGATGTTACAAATCTTTATAGTTCATTTCATCATTTTGGTCAAACTTTAGATGGTCCGACTTTCCAAGATTCTTATAACGACTTATAATTCGAAATGAAGGCAATATTAGGATATAACTAGTAGTGCAATTGCTTGGTGACCATGAATCTATATGCCGTGCATGTCGTTTTCAGTAAAAAGCTATCAACAAAAGCAAAGCGACTCAAACTTTTAAATAAATAAATAAAATCAGTTGGGGAAGCTCTCCCCCTCGTAACTTTTTTTTTAAAAAAATTGTAAATGGGCAACTACATACATCAAAGGAGGTTACATATCGATAAATTAGTATGTGTGCACAATTACATTAGCATGTTCTACGAACTGAGTTTAGCTCAATTGGTAAAGTTTTTTGCGTTAGTCGTAGGAAGATATTCGCTCTAGCTCATGATACATGTTTTATACGCGTAAAAGCACCCCGGAGGGAGTAAACCAACATAGCGTACTGAATCATAAACTATATCATAGATAGAATGGGAACGATCCTTTCACTCAGGTAGAACTTTCAGCACGGGGGCCATTTCTTTCATTGGTTGCTTCACATCACTTGCCAACGCCTACTCTAGCTAATCTCCGGTGATAAACCCTACTTACACCCAAGTTGGAATACTATGATGGTGGCCAAGCAAGATATATTTGATTATTTTGTTACAACAATAACATTGTCGGGTGGGGCACCGGTAACAGCGGGTTGCCGTCCCCCGTTTTCTATATTAAAAACTTCTTTCTCGCTTAATGAAAAACGCTGAAATTAACATAACTATACGCTGAAAGTATCAGAGAAATTTTGTTTTATATATAATCGATCGATGGGGCCCAGTTTAGTTTAACTAGTGTCGCCGTTACAAAGTAACATAATAAACGAAATGACAAATTAAGTCATGAAATCGATTGAAGGCGCGCGCGCGGGGTTGAAATTGTCGCCCGATGATGGTAGGAGAGGGGTTCCTGTCTCACTGATAGATGCAGTCATGCAGCAGCTAGCTCCATCACCATGCAATGCATGCATGATGCATGACTAAACCGTGACAAAATCTTTATTTTTTCTTCTTTGATAAAAGAAAAGGAATCTGAGTTTTGTGTGAGCCGCCTGTAACTGAACACGTATTTATATGTGTTTGGGCCGTTCGACGGCCATTTGTTTGGTCGGGCGTCGCGTTGGTGAAGGTGAAGTCACACTCACACACACGCCGTGCACGCGACGATCGACCCGTCAACTTAACACCGACAGAGATGGAGTTCGAGTGGCCGCTAACCCGGCTCGGCACGACTAGCGGACGGAGGATCACGGTCACCGGCATAGTGTGCCATTATTGCATACCTGGCACGTGCACGTCCAAGACTAGCTAGTACAGGTTGGTATAATTAATTCTGTCTCTTTTTTTTGCAGACAATTCTTTGTTATCTCATACGTAGTGTACATGCCAATTCTGTCTTAGTTCATAAGGATAGGGTTTGAGTACCTCCGTTGTGAGAATCCAGGTGTGTTCAGCACGCAGGGAAGAAGCAACCAAGTTTTGATCAGGGTGGAAGAATGCGACGCATTCACTTGTTCAACAGAATCCTATACAACTTGGCAGGAATGTGACATGCGTACAGAACAGACCCAACACATTTCAGCCTACCCAGGGCCACACACTACACACAGGTTGCTCTCATAGAACGAACAGCTAACTAGCTAAAGACGATTGCGACAAAAATGACATCCGTGAAACATCAGTGGCCATAAGATCATTGTTGGATCAGCAGCAGTGCAGCGCAGGATCGTTTTTTTGCTCAGGCTGATGCCGCCGTAGGTGGGGCCCGGTAGTATGCGGGTACAGCAGCAGGGAAGAACATTTGTCTCACGCCTTCAGCTTTGATGATGGGGAGGATGATGCCACATGCACCCTGTGGTGACAAATTTTCAGTTAGATAAGGTAGCAAGAGTAGCTCCATCTATACATATATATGGCCTGTGCCTAGTGGCGAATAAATCAACCATGAGACAGCTCGTGGATAGAGTACATTTTTTTCACTAGGTTTGGAATGTTGAACGAAATGTGCATGCATAATACTAAGTAAAAAAAAGGTGTATGTAGCCTGTCTAAAAAAAGCTGGCCAGCCTGAAACCATTACCAGTCTCAAATTGTTCTGCAGTTAGTTCTGTCTGTCATTTTCTGGAGATTGTAATACTCAAGTACATCTGTAAAGCTACACATTTTTTACGAGGGTAAAAGCTAAATAAAGAACGGTGTGGAGATGACGAAGGAGCACAGGATTCAGGGACTTACAGAAATCAGTCTGGCTCCAATCCACATTCGTTTAGGTGAAGGCAGCGGGAGCATCAGGCGGCCAACACCATAGATAGCAACAGCAAAGAAGTGTGCAACTAAACTCAGTGGCCGTGGATTAAGACCTGAGAGTAGAGCAATAGGCCCATTTGAGAAGACGCCTCCAAGGCTCAAGTAATCAAAGCAAGCTTGGCGCATCTCATTCCTAGCTTGATCAGGTGAGGCACTAAAGACCTTGTACAGAGCACCGGCCAATGTGTTTATTGTGGAAGCAACTGGCTGAAAATATGACAGTGTTAAAGAAACAGATCATCAGATTCGTAATTGATGGTTACACAAAGACTGACCTTCCGCAATGTATAGAACGATTCAAGGTACTTGCACAGGGATGATGCGTCATGAAGATTACGGAGAGGCTTGAGGAGATTACGTAGGACAACGATATCAGATAATGCAACAGTCATTCCTCCACCAGTTAAAGGGTGCCTCATATTGAATGCATCCCCCATCAAAAGTGCACCAGGGGTTGGGTGTGGAGCCGCTGGCATGCTCCTATTTGGCATGGTTCTTATACTTCCCTTATCAATGGCTGCTATGAAAGAGTCATAGATTTCTGGAGGAATCTGACAAAAAAAAGTATCCATTATGACATCATATTGCAAAAACTAGTCAGCAAGAAACTGCATCAAGAAAAAGATCAAATGAATGATATTTTTAAAAGGACGAATTACCTGGGGTGCAACAACAGTTTTGAGATAATTTGCCATTTCACCGTTAGCTATGGAAGGCACCTTCTGACCAGGGACATCAACCAAACAGCGCACTTCTGTGCTGCTAATTGGGTAAAATAGGATTGGAGAAGGATTTGCCAAGATAACATGGCCGTGGTTTGGATGTGGAAGTTGGCAATTCTCCAATACAAGCCCAACAAAACATGATGGAACATCAACCTAAATACTATTTCCATTAACATCCGTGGCGACAAAAAAATTCAGCAATATGTATAGTGAAAATGGTGTACCTTTGGAGAGCAAAGGGCACGTCGCAGATTTGAAAAGCAGCCATCACATACAATCGTCAAGGGTGCATAAGCCTTTAGTTCTTCACCTGACTTGGTTTTGTATTGAACACCCTTAACAGTGCCATTGTCTTCAACAAGTGATGTAACAGTTCCTTGCTCTAATTGGACACTGGATAAACACAATAGCATGTCAAATACTAACATATGTTACATGCAGTTGTATAAATAATTAGATCTGTGAAAAGTTTAGACATATAGAATCAACAACAGAAAAGCGAGATAACATGCGAACTAGAACACACCAAACAAAGAGAACCAAGAACTTTTTAAGGGCCCCTTTGAAACGCTGGAATTGTACAGGAATTTTTCCTGCGTTCCAAAAAGGGGCCTAATAAATTAAAAAAATGTTGCCATTCTACAGTTAACCTTGGAGAAAAAGTGAAACAGTCAAAAAAAAGAAGATACAGAACAACCAATAAGCAAGAATATAGCAAAGTTAGAAAAACCAATAATAATTATTGCTATTACTTGTGCAAAGACACAGCTTTTGACGCATCCTCTGTATAAACCTCCCATTGTGAAAGCTCCTACCAGCAACATCAGAATGGAACTTCTCCAAGGGATAAGGAAGCTTTTGTGTTCCTTCCATCTTTGAATAATGCGTAACCAAGGACGCGTTGGGCATCAATTTCTTTCACACAATCTGAATTGGACAAAAACTTGGTATGGCCACAATAACTATAGAAATGGCACTAAAATAGAATAAGATAAACAAAATGGGCTTTACCTTCGAGGCCCAGCTCAATTAATTTTAGGTAACCCCAGGCTGCAACAGTTCACCCACAATTCTGTCCGGTTCTGTCAGATCTCTCTCGATGACATGCACCCGACGGCCATCCTACATTCCAACAAAGTAGATTAAGAAACAAAAACTAAAGAATTTTCTAGTGAGTTGCTTGTTAAAACAAATAGAAGAGTGATAAAACAATACTAATACAATGGGTGTAATTCGTTGCCTGTGCTACACTCTAAGCCTGCATTGGACTTAATGAAGACACAAACATACTATTGCATATTCAATAAGCTGCTGTCTGGTTGTCGTCATAAGCAAATTGCATTTTGTAAGATTGTGTTTGGTTCCTTGACTTGTATTGCATGGTCAATTACTGCAACGCACAAGCAGTGAATATTGATCTAGATCAGTTATAGCAACAAAGAAGCAGTGCATCCTGTTCTTGTTGCAATTTCTGTTTACACATATGTTAGCTATTGCAGTTTCTGCTTATTCAACATCACACTCCCCTTCCTTGTTCTTCACGCCAGGCATAAAGTACTACGCAATTTAAAATGTGAAAAAGCTACTGATTTCAGTCTATAAAATTCTCAACTTTTGGTCAGATATTTGTTGTTCATTCATATATAGAGTTCCAAAAGCTGAACTGAAATCAGAGTATGGTCGTTATGCGACCAGTGATCGCGTGCTCTACAGTAAATGGACCGGGCCGGCGTGAACGACGGTGGGCTAAGCACGACCTACTTGATCCTCCCGGGCCAGGCCGTCTAGCTTGGTGATCTTGCCGTGCTTAGTTCGGTATCCTTAGCCCATTTGGCCAGCTCAAAGTGGAACCAATGCAACGAAAGGAACGAGAAGAAGACGAAGACAAAAAGGAGCGTGACCTTTCCGAGCGTATATGCCAGCGCAGATCCAGCCACCCCGGCGCCGACGATGATGACGTCCGTCCCGCCGTCACCCGTGCCGCATCCTGCCTCCGGCGCGGGATTCCCTTCCACCAGAGCCGCGTGAGGCCGGGGCCCGCGGCGGCGGCGGCGGCGCCACAGCACGGCCGCGACAAGGGCCGCCGCGAGGAGGTGTGGCCGCGGCGGCGCCAATGAGCTGGAGCCCTGCGCCGACGGCTGCAGCGGCCATGCCGCAATGGGGAGCCGCTCTCTGGGATCTTCAGGCTGCGTGTGCGAAGGACAGGTGGAAGGACGTCTGATGCGTCTGTGGTGGTGCCGTGGTGGAGCGCGGCGGGCCGGCGGCGAGGGAGGCGAGTCGGAGAGGGAGAGAGAGAGGGCGATGGGACTTCGGCGACGATCGAGATCCTGGATCTGGAAGGCTATGGCGATCGGCAGCAGGGGCCGCGAATCCTGCGCATGCAAACAATTCAGATGCCTGGTTTCAGAATTCAGATTCTGAAATGGTTTTCACGTTACAACATTAGAAATGGTTTCAGGGAGGGAACCCACGCAAGTGAATGGTGAGCTAATCGATGCTGTTCCGTGAATAAATAAATTAAAAACTACTCGATGGCTTTGTTCGTTTCGCTCAAATTTGGCTTATGTTGACACTGATTTGTTGTGAAATGAAAGAATTTGTTCCTTCGTTGAAAAGTACCTTTGGAATGGGGCTGAGGAACATGACGTATGTACTATCGGATTGCCACCACACCATACGCAATACAAGATGAATCCAAAGATTTCTAGTCAAACAAAATGTTTTTGTAATAAAAAAAAAGAGTAAACTCAAGACCCAGCAGTATAGATTTCCAAAGGGGGCGGCCCGGCGTCATGCCGTGCCTCACGGTCCGTGCCTCTCGCTTCATGCCCGGATCGGCCGGGCCCGGCCCCACGGGCCAAAAATCGAGCCGATCGGGCCGGGTCGGGCCCGGTGGGATCGTCGCCGTTGGGCCACGGGCCATTTTTTTGAAAACACTCAAACATGATCTTTTTTTTACGATTCTATCAAACATGTGAAAAGCACAAAGACGAAACGACACGCACCACAATTTAAAAATCATCGGGCCTCACCAAGATATACATATTAAACCAAATATGAAAATATCGTTACTAATATACCAAATATGTACAATATTATCACTAGTATATTTGACAATCGGCCTTCCCTATTTTGACGGGGCGGGCGCCGGGCCACCGCGCCCGGGGTCGCCCCAAGCCCGCCCGCCCTCCTTGTGTCGGGCCCGCCCGCCCGTTGCCACCGGCCGAAGCCGCGTTTTGGGCCGGGCCAAAACACCGGGCCGAGCCGGCCTTCGGGCGCACGGAAAAAAAAAGTAGCCATGCCAATCCTCGGTTAGTGATGGTACGTCATCCGTCAATATTCATATTTCATTAGCCAATTAGGGATGTCTTGTGTCTTGATAAGCCTCTTGCTGATTTCGGGCCGATTCGATAGTATTTTGGGAAGAGCTTAAATATTGTCAACGGACTAAGGCAGTTGATGTGATCCTAGGTCCTAGGAGATAATAACATCAGATATTTTCATATGATCGCAATTTGCAAATTGCATTATAGAAAGAAACATATCTTCTCCTTGGAGCATGATGGTGGAAACATTGAGACACAACCAACATTCATGCGAGGATGCAATATCCTAGGAGTTATCATCTTGCATTGCATGAATCGGTTCATGAGACTACACATCTCGTGGAAGATTTTTGTTGTCTTCCCCTTTCTCAGCAAATCATAAGTTCCCCACGTCATATGCATAAAAATCACCATAATAAATTCTATGAGATTTTTTATGCTTGTGATCTTCCACATTCAGGAAATCAAAATCTAAAATGATAAAAAAAAAAAAAAATAAAAATAAAAGCACATACTGCACATGTACATATGGATCATACAAAAAGTAGAAGAAATCATAAAAAAAAAAAATCCCGATTTTTGAGTACTAGGAATGACTGACTACAGTGTCTGAAACTTGGCGCGCGAGACTACTCATGCGGTTATGTCCATGGGCCAGCCCACCCAAAAGCATTCGCTCGGCCCGCTTAGGTATATATCCCGTCACCGATTTACATACCGTACCTACAATCTCGCTTTGCCACTGTAAGGAACGTGCTACTGAATTTGAGCATGTTTGGATGGGGGTTTCGAAGGGATTCTGAGACGATGTTTTAAAGTCCAAATTCTTATAATTCATGCGTATCCAAACGGGTCCTTACTCCTTAGGCACCGTATGGAACATATATACATGAAACAGTCATACACATGCACGCTAACGATGTTGATATCTTGCACCTGTACATGACAGCCATATACAATCAGCACGGTAGATCATGCGGGTGTTAAGTGTTAACACTGCCGCTCAATTTTTTTTTTTAAAAAAACCTGCAGCTCATTTCACTCCCACAATACAGGCAGTTTATGTATGTTTATGAAGGGAAAAATCAACTGAAACATGCAGAATTCAGAGCTCTACCATGATGGCAATTTCCAAACCATACTACTCTTTGCTATAGATGTCCAACGGGCCGGGCACGGTACCGCCAGCGGGCCGCTTGGGCGGACCGAACCGCCCGCTGCGGGCTACGGGCTGCGCGGGCCCGCCACCCTCTGGGTTTGGCGCGCCACCGGCCCATGGCCCGGTCCGTGGGCCATTTTACCGCCACGGGCGCAGGCGGTGGGCCATAGGCGGCCGGGCCGCCGCACAGCAGGACGGCCGGCGCCCGTCGCGTGAGCCTCGGCGCTGCCCCCGCGCCCAGCCGCCACGCCGCTGTCGCGCGCGCCGAAACCTCCGCTTGGCCGCTGCGCTGCCGTCGCGCGAGCCGTCCGCGGGAAGAGGCGGCTGGAGCTCGTCGCCGCCGGAGCGGGGGGCGGGGCGCCCTCACGCCGCTGCTCGCGCACCAGCCGCCCGCCGCTCGCGCCGCCGCACGCCACTGCACGCGGCGCGCGCCGCGCATCCGCGCTTTCGGCGGCGCCCTTCCAGCGCGCGCGCTGGCGCTGCGGCGCGCGGTGGGCCCCACTCCACCCGCGCCGCGTTGCGCCCTGCCGCAGCCGCCCGCCGTCGTCGCCGCCGCTGGAGCAGAGACCCCGTCTGCCGGCCATCCCTCCCTGCTGCTCTGTTCGCTCGATTGGGGAAACGTGGAGGACGAGTACGACGGGCGTTGACCCGGTGACCCTCGGATGGGAACGATGGAGTCGTGAACGCACAACTTGTTGTTAGCTTGTGTTTCGTCAAAAAAAAAAAAAACTTGTTAGCTTGTGGTGGGCTATGGGCTTGTTAGCTTGTTAGCAGGCCTTTCTCAGAAAAAAAAAAAAAAAGTTGTTAGCAGGCCTGGAGGTCACCGGGCTGGCCTGACATCGGGCCAGCAGCGGGGCAGACGGGCCAGCGACCAGGCCGCACCGTGCCACGGGCCGAGGCAGCGGCCCATGGCCCGCCCGGCCACCGGGCCGGGCCGCCCGTAGCCCGCGTAATACGGACCGGGCCGCCCAGATATCGGGCCATTTTGCCGGGCCTCGGACCGGGCCGCTGGTCACGGGCCAAATGGCCAAGTATACTCTTTGCCATGCCCGGGGCCACTCGAGCTGCCGCCGGCACTGCTTTGGCCGCCGGTCCCTGCGATTCAAGTTGTCTGAGACACAGTATTATCTTTTACATTTGATTGGCAAAAGTGGAGAAAGCAGTGCCAGCAGACCTGAAAAAAAAAAAAAAACAGAGAGAAAAGCATGAGACGAAGATCGTAGCGCGCGCGGTCAAACAGGCAACGCCATCCGGAGTTGCACGGCCGTTGTGAGCATGTGTGCTTCTTTACAGTTTACGCCGGCGCCGACGGCCGGGCGAGAGCTGCTTCAGCGTAAAAGAATCAGAAAAATCCATTCTACCAAAACAGTGTACGTACTAAAAAGAAGAAGCGGGGTGGTAGCTGAACACGAGGATTCATGCCATTTGTTATTTGCAGCGGCTATTTGCCATAGCATTCAAACACAGACAGGACTTTCCAAAAGAAAATCACGGGAGCCAGAGGAAGCCAGAGGAAGAAGAGTAGGAGAAGAAGACCATGCGACAGCGACAAGGAGCTTGGACATGGCCACATGAAGAAACGGAGCACCAAAACGACAGATGCGGGCGAAGGAAGGAACCCATGGAAATCATTGGAATGAATGGAATAGGAAAGTACGCAGCGCGTAGATACGCGTTACGCGTTTCCTCTTCTTCCATTCCGACGACTCCCAGGAGCTCTGCTCCCATCGCCACCCCTCTGTGCAAAAGCGCAAACATCCACCGCCTTCTCTCTCAGTCCCTCAAGGGCGCTCAAGGGCGCTTGGCTTGCAATGGCCAAAAGCATAGGCTGGCTTGCTATATATATAGTGAGGTGAGCGCACGTCGACCAAAAAAGCCACCGTAGCGTCGCACAGAAAAAAACGGCGAGCTGTAACATAGTTAGTCTTTACCATTTAGTAATGTAATAACTGCACGGAGTACAAAGTATAACTATTATTGGTCCTCCGTACGTTTTAATATGTATTAAGTGAGAATTTACTATTAGAAAAAAAAATATGGCATGCACATTTCTTTTTTGAGGCGAAGGGAGTACCAAAGAGCGCATAGCAAAACATTTGTCCAAAACAGAAATAATTGTTCTAGAATAGTGCTGGTTTAAATGTTTATCTAATCTCAATCTAATTTTATAAAATATTTCGATATTCAAAGTGTTAGTTAAATGTTATTAGGATCATTATAACATATATTTTGCAACACTTATAAAATTTAAACAATTTGTCTCTAACTTATTGTCTCTTTTTTTATTCTCACTTTTCAAAAATTCATTTAAAATTCTCATCAAACTTGTATAAAAATACTTATATTCATGAAACAAAATAAGTATTGTTGTTGTGGGTTCAGCCTCAAACAACGCAGTCCCAACTAGCATGCTATCAAAGCAACAATTGTGCATATTTTACAGAAGGATTTAAACACTCGTCAAAGGACGATGAAGTCCTAATACCAAAGCGAGAGGTGAAGAGACGGGGCTAAGGACGCACAACGGTGGTTGTAGGATGAGGGACAAGGGGATGAAACAATGAATATGTTGATTTTCATGAAGATTAATGGTGATTTGAGACTTTTTCTACGTGATTAGTGAAGAAACCAAGGTCATTTTTTTGGGACATAAGTCGAAGGAAATCAACACACTTCAACTGTTTGGTGATTTAATAAATTGTCCGGCGATTTCGGGCCGATTAATAGTCTTGTGTGTGAGAAAAAATAAGCTAAAAATAAGCCGAAATAAGCCGAAAGAAGAGCCGCCGAACAAACTCTTCATTGTGAAGAAGCATAGCCAAAGTCAAGCATGACTGAAGATCAGAAGACAAGGTTAAGGACAAGGTTGAAGATGAGAAAACAAGGTCAAGGACATAGGTCAAAGCATCACCGGCTTATCCATCAAAGCAAAACCATCAACCAAATAGGGTGAAAGTGAACATGAAGACCACCTCCAAGATCAAAACCACAAGAACGATTAGGAACAACTCAAAGAACCACGAGACTTGCTTCCAGCCAAAACGAATTCAGAGCCAAGGATAGAGAGGAAGCACTCAAATAAAAAGAATAGAAGCGCAAGCCCCTTATTCTCTCTGTCAATTATTTTATAAAATAGTTCAAATTTGAATAAAATTCAATAAAATAACATTAATATTTGAAACATTACATAAACATTAGCTGAACCGTAATAATATATTTTATAATATTTATAGAATTTAGAGTAACTTGACTCTAACTTATTCTCTCTCGTCGAAGTTATTATATAAAAATACTAATTAATAAATATTATTTATCAAATACTCTCTCATATAAAAATAAGTGTCTAGTATTTTAGTGAAATGATTAATGGCAGTAGAAAAAAAAGAAAATGCTCCTGTATACTCTTATAAAATTGTAATCCGTGCATTCAAAACGAGAGAGAGAGTTGGAAAAAAAAACACTTAAGCTCGCATTTACTATATGCACGATTTTTATAAACAAAATATATGTTCTACAGTAGCTTTCAATACTACTGACGACGGGAGTACATACGGAGTACTCCGTACAGTATAGTACATGACGACTTCGGCCAGAGAAGCTAACGAGTCGTCTCTACTCTACCAAAAAGGTAGTATGAACGCTGCGTGTTTCTCAATATGTAACAGTACGTAGTATGAACGCTGCAGTCAGTCCATGTCCAGGCAGCACGGCCACAAGACGACACGACCGACAGGACCGGGCAATGCTTCCCGGCGAGAGAGCACGCGCGTACTGCACGTCTGCACGATGGGTGGCCCTCCAGTCCGCAGCGAGCCCATTGATTCCGTGGTCAGGCCAAAACGAAGCACTTGTGCTAGTGCCTGCAGCCACCGCTTTGGGTGCACTACTCCGTGTGTACAGTGCTCAGTCCGTACCAAAGCCTGGATGGAATCTTGAAAAAAATGGCAAGGACCGTACCAGTCTCACAACGTGACAGCCACGGCAGGTACTGGCATCAGGGCAGGCAGTGCAGCATTGCATTGTCACGTCAAGTCTCACAACGTGACAGCCTGGCGTGTTTAGTCCCATCACATTTAATCACATCAAAACAATAAATGGATCAAAAGACGCTTGTCCGGAGTACGAAATGTAGGTAAAAAATAAATTAATTATACGGTTTTAAATATGCATTACGGGACGATTCTTCTAAATCTAGTTATCTATAGTAGGATAATATTTAACAAAAATAAAAAAAAAACGTATTACGATAATGTTGTGACATGCATCGACATTCATACTAAATTTTGCCCAGAATTTGCAGCCAATGTCACGGGCGCATTTACCATTACATCGGACAAAACTTTTTTTTAGCACTATCTTTGGAGGGTGTTGTCTGATCGTTGTAGGAGTAGTCAAGAGTGGAGTCAATGCGATGTCTCGGCTTGTTTTTCCAGCTGCATGCGCGTGTGTTTAGATCTCAAAATTTGGTGCTAAATTTTGGAGGAATGTCACATCGAAGCACTGTAGACGTTTAGCTTTGTTTGTGGTAATATTATTCTACAATAGGGTAATTAGGCTCAAAATAATCGTCTCACAATATATATCTAAAAACTGTGTAATTATTTTATTTTTTTTACCTATATTTAGTACTCGATACATGTGCTTGGCATTTTAATGTGATGGGAATCTTCTTTTGTATAGTGGAATTTGGGGAGGAATTCTAGACTCTAACATACTCCTCCCGTCTCAAAAATAAATTACGTTTTTCCTTCGAAAACATCTACCGACAATTATATATTAAAATAGGATTAATATTTATATTACATAATTAGTATCATTGGAAATATCTTTTGATCTAGTTTTTTAACAAATTTATTTGGAGATTTAAATCTTCTAGATATTTTCTATAAATCGAAATCAAACTTCATAAGACGAAAACCCAAAACGCCGTTTATTTTGGGACGGAGGGAGTAGGCATTAAGAGGGCTTGGTTCTGGGTTTCAATGTCAATTATTCCAAGATCACACGTCTCACAATTTGAGGGCACCTTTGGTTCACAGGTGAACCATGGGAATTTCTTAGGATTCGTTTCCTTAGGAATTTTTCCTAGGAGCCCTTTGGTTCTCAGGTGAAGTAAAGGAAATATTCCATAGGATTCGATCCCATGCCACCGTTCCATAGGAATTCCCCTCATGGAAAATTTCCTGGCGGGAAGAACGCAACGACGCACCGTCCGTCCAGCCGTCGTCCTGGCGCCGAGAAGAACAAAGCAGCAGTAGGAAGGGGCCGGAGGTGAAGAACATCGCTCCCGCCTACCTCGACGGCTCACGTGGGCCGTCCGCACCGCATGCGGCGGCGGCGGGTCCGAGCCGGAGCCGTGGTTGACCGAGCTGCCGAGAGAGCCGCGGGGAAGGAGGCATGGTTGGGGCACCGCCGTCGCCTGAGCCGCGGGGGTCCGCCGTCGTCTGCCTGCTGGCCCGTCCCGTACCGACGGTGGGGAGGGGAGCTGCCGTCCGCCCCCGGGCGGCCAGATCCGGTGGTGTGTGGCCGGATGCGGAGCTGGGACACCGCCGTCCGCTCGTTTTTTTGGGGAAGATGGAGCGCCGCCGCATGCCGGTTTGGGCGGAGAGAGAAAAATCGTCCGTAGGTTGGGGAGAGAGAGTCGGGCGGAGAGGGCGGAGATGGAGAGCCGCGAGATTGGGTGGCGGTAGGTGTCGTGGGGAAACTGTGTTTTTTTTTTTTTTTTTTTTTTTTACTTTTGGGAGCTCGAGCTGTGGCAACCAAAGGCACTCCGCATGGCGTTTCCTGCAGGAACACTTCCCAAGGAATCACACGAACCGGGCACATGAATCCTTTACTTTTCCTGTTCCTTTCCTATCTCCACCCTACCATCCAAAGGGGGTCTGAAATGGGTCCAGTGTGTCGTTTCTACAGAACTCCTTTTGTTGGAAGCAAACCATTGACAACCCGCCTGAAGACTCGCACTTTTGGTGGAACACAGATAATCCAAATCCAATTCCAAGTTTTCCCATCAGAGGTAGAGGCACCTTCGTCATACCCTTGCTGGTTATGGCATCATAGGGCTTGCGATACGCCGATCGGACTGTGTACAGGCCATGGCGCTCCTGCTCCCATGCCACTGCAGACATCATCACCATGCCCCTTGATCGGTGTGGAAAGGATGGCCTGAGCATCAACGTTGTAGAAAATTTGCTTGATCAATTCCACATTCCAGCAACCACTAGGCGTTAGCAGGTTAGAGATGATTGTGACCTGCTGGTTCTCGCCAATATATTCGTTGAACTGCCATCGCCGATTCTTTTTTATCAGCCTCGCACACTCATGAGCTTAAAGTTATGAATACAGCTGGCCTGGATTATCAAGGCCCGAGGGCGTGGACGTGCCACGCCGCGAATGGACCTCACGGGCTCGCTGCAGCCTGCACTGCAGCTGCAGGGCACCAGGCATCCAGTGCGCAGCGGGGCTGAACCTGAGCATTTTTCGGGTCGGGCTCGGGCTGGGCAAAAAAAAAAACCTAGTTATTTGGTAAAAAAATCCCCGCCTTTTATGACGTCCCACTAGCCAAGTCGGGCGATAGCTTTTTCGGGCCGGGCTCGCTGCGGGCATGCATGGATTGGAGCGCGGCGCGTGCAGCAGGGCGAAAGCGCCTGCCCAATGCTCTCTCGTCGTGGCCTGTGCTACGTCTACGTGCAGCACTGATGTGCGCTCCCCAGCGGTGTGCTATCGATTTGGATACCGAACCTGACGTGCGCTCCTGCAGTCATGCAACCCATGTCGAAAGCAATAATAAATTAGTCTCTCCACCTCACGATTTGATTGGCAAGCGAGTTAAAAAGTACTACTCACCAATCCCGCGTCCGTTTTAATCGGCTCCTCGCTAAATACCGAAGTAGTCGCTAGCGTTTTTTACTTTTTCTTGTTTACAGCTGCCACGTCAGTCCGAACCTAGTTCGAACCTCAAATCGACCGCAAATCGCCGGCCGTTGGGGACGCCCCCTCAATGGGGTCCGGACCTTTTGGCAGTGGTGAGACTAGTCGCTGGGTCGCAGTCGTCGTCAGTTGTCTCGGAGCTTGCCCGGTCATTTCAGTACTGCTACTCCATCTGTCATGTATTTTTTATTTTGCCAAAACAGTGGGCGTCCGGTGTACAGTAATAGTAGTCTCAAAAGTAGTACGTGTCAGGCGCGGTCGATGCTCTTATACAAACCTGCTATTTAACCCTGATATCCATACAACATTTGGGTATTGCCTTCATTACAATTATGGACAACTAAGTCATTTTACAAACAAAGAAACATTCCTAATCCTTCTTCTGCCTTCATCTAGCAACAGCAAAGTAACCCTTCAGGTTGGAATCAATCTTCGCGGGCCTTCCTCATGGTGACTTTGTCTTACTCGACTTTGGCTTTCGCTTCACTGCGAAGTGTTTTTTTTTTTTTACAACTGCGAAGTGGGTTGATTATCTTCGATCTATGTCCTCAACCTTGCTTAGTTGCTTGTGTTCGCATATTTGGCTTCGTTATTAGGACTTCGCCGGTCATCTATGAAGGTCGTCGTCCTCCTTCATTGAGTGTTTAAGCGAAGTCCTTGAAAAACAAGAACAATTAACGTTTGATAACATGTTACTCCAGCTGAAAACTTATAATTGACTTTGGGGACGGCATTGTTAGAGCTTAATCCCCAACAATAATACTTGTTTTTGTTTCATAGATATAAGTTTTTTATAAAACTTATGCGTGACTGCAAATGGTAACAATCCTTCTAATTCAGCAATACCACTCCACTTCTTTCTAACGCATGCATACGCACTCAAAGGATTCTAGATTCTTTTTTATGGTCAACTAGATTGCAGTTACTATAAACTTAGCTGGCATCATAAATTTTATTTATTTTATCATATAGGAGTAATTAAATTTAGTTAAACTTAAAATGTTTCCACTCTCTGATTCGTGTAACGACTTCCAATTTAGATGGAGTGAGTATTTTTTTGTGCGTGAGCGTGCATTTGTTGCCTTGTGCGCGTCTGCGTGTGCTCGAGTAAGGTCTTTCCCTCCATCCCAATTGAGTTTGTCGCCATGATTCCGTCTTGTCTTTTTTTTTTCTTTTGTGCTTATTCAAATTTTTTTTGTGAAATATAATTTATTTTATTATAGCTTATTTTATCAATAAATATTCTTGAATATTGATTATTTTATTTTATGATTTGTATAAATATTTTTGAATAAGACGGATGGTTAAAAATAAAGTTTAAAAGTTAAAAACGACAAACTCCATGGGACGAGAGAGAGAGTACGGTGTTGTCTGATCGATGTAGGAGTACAGAGTTGGTCAAGAGTGGAGTCGTGCCTCGGTTTGTTTCCAACGCGGGCACAGACGTTGCTGTATGCATGGAGAGGGCATCCAGCAGCAGCGTCGTCAGATGTTGTCTTTGTACGAGCCTCTGACGAGCCATGTGGCCAATCTGACCAAACGCTGCCGTGCCTAGCCAGTGCTGTGCTGCTATGCATGCGTTGGTCATGGTCTTGCAAAGCTGTGTTTATATCCACAATTTCTCTCTAAAATTTTTTATACCCCATCATATCGAAAACATTAAATATATCAAAAGATGCATATGCGGAACATAAAATGTAAAAAAAAAAACTAATTACATAGTTTAGATGTATATTACGAGGACGATCCTTTTGAGCCTGGTTAAGCCATGGTGGATAAAATTTACTACAAAACAAACGAAACACGCTTCAATACTTTTCTGTTTATAGTGCTTTTCACTGTAATTTCCTTAGAAATCTCACTAAATTGGGCACCTCTTTTTAGCATCTAAACACACAAATTATGAGCAAAAGTTATTTCGTACTAAGATGGGTTGAATTCTTTGCCTAGGGCCCTACCGTTGTTGGAAACAATTTAAAATAATAAAACAGATTTGACCATTTAAGTCTAAAAAAGTACTTAATCCATCCCAAATTATCAGAGTGTTACTGTTAAGTGTTGTGATGGTGTTGAGGGAGACGAGTCTGCAAAAAATAAAATACTCCCTGTACGTGGTTCTCTTTAAAAAAAAATTGGTGCTTTGGCTAGTGCATTGCTTTCACCGACCTATACATGGTTCGTTTTAATGACTTTTGAGTAGTACCCAACTCAACTCGTTTGTATTTGTTTAGTCGTTGAAATATTTAGGGTTCGCTATTGTACCACTTTTCGTTTGTATTTGTTAATTATTGTCCAACCATAGACTAACTAGGCTCAAAGAATTAGTTTAAGCACTTTTCCCGTGCAATTAGTTTTAGTTTTTTTTGTTTAACTATATTTAATACTCTATTTATACGTCAAAAAAGATTTGATGTGACGAATACTGTAGCACTTTTTTTTAATTAAGTGAACACACCCTAAAGGTTACACCAAGCACAATGCTTTCTATTGTCCACACTCGACAAGCTTTACTAGACCGTTTATTTCTTTCATCTTTTGGCTCAGAACACTATCTTACTAAATAATAAGCTAATCGGAGTATTCTGTCACTCCACTGGCGCTGCGGCGAAACCTGGTACATGATAATTATGCCATGCGTCTGCATTTTACAGTTAGTATACCGGCCTTTATGTTTTTTTTATAGGAAACACCTATACTATTTTTTATCACAATAACCAGTTTATAAAGAGGTTCTCTAAAGAAGACCAATTTACAATAAAGCCCTTTGATACTAAGGCGAAGAAGACAACACTGTCCATGGCATTGGTGATGACGAAGCCACCCGACGGAGGGTCATAGGGGCGTTGTGGGCGTGTACACCCGGGTGGATTGATTTAGCATAAAAGCATCGTTGAGGGCGTGTAGGTCAAGCCATTAGAGAAGGAGCACACCGACAACCAAGAAGAATTCCGTTGAAGTCGTTGCGGAGGTTAAAGAAGAGGCGCCACTAGGATCCCAGGGGAGGCGACACCGTTGAACAAACACCGTGAGGGGAGCCTCCTTGTTGCGAGAAGAGAGCACCGGGACCGAAGGTTCTTTGTGCGAGGGGGAGAGAGAGCAAGTGGCCGGGTGGAGTCGAGAGAGTGTGGAATTGTGGATGCATGACGCGACCGGGGCAAGGAGGAGCTGAACGCTAAGCACCACGGATCAGATCCACCCAATAGGGGTTCAATCTGAAGACACGACCCTTAATCAAGCTCAACCCTAGACGGATCGGGGGCGGTGACATGGGAGCTCGAGTGGCCATTAACGGAACGGGCGGAAATGGAGTTGCATCACAGAGCGTATTTTTTTTTTTGGGGGTTGTCCTCCGAAGTGACGACAACGACGGCGAAGAAGATGAGGGAGACCATGACAACGGCGACGAAGATAACAACGGCAAACTCCAGGCATCACTAGATTGCCACAAGGGGCACAACTGTATAGGCAAACTAGAAGACCTAGGTAATAATTACTAGCTACTAGGGGTGGGGCACCACTCCCTATGCACTCTGCTACCACTCCCTGCGTGCTCCGGCGAGGTGGCCACCTCGCCACTCCTTATGCACTCTGGAAGCTCACCGGAGGTGGACGCGAGTGGGCGAGCTAAAAGGCGTGGAGGCGGGCTAGAAGGAAGCCAAGTTCGCTTTCGTTTTATCCCGAAGAAAAAAAAAAAAAAACTTTCCTTTACTACGTTGGCCTAATTAAATAAGTGATTGTCTGCTATTTTTTGGTTGTTTTTTTAAGAAAAACGGGAGGGGTGAGCTCCCCTACTGAGCTTTTATTAAAATTTAAAAACAATGTTCACATAGCAGCCTTATGATACATAGAATGAAACAAAGAAAATCAAAGTTATTACACATATGCTTCTTGCCATCGCGAAAACAAATGAGTGAGTACTTTTTTGCTCTAAGCGTAAGTTGAGAAAACTCCATCTTGAAGGTAGACTTGCAACAATCAACAGAGGGCTGTATATGCCTGAAAAATGAAATCAGTTTTGAGGGACCAGATAGACCAACATATAGTGACAATGATCTCCATGAAGAAAGGGAGCTGTAACTGGTTCTTACAAGAGTTCCAAATGGGTCATTAGGTATTAAATGTGCAGGTTTAGAGTGCCCCTACATGAAGCTGCAAAGGGGCATTCCAGGAATAGGTGGATCAAAGACTCTTCAACTGCACAATTGCAAAGCACACAATTCTAATTTGGCGAAGACATATTCTTCTTTCTCAATAGCTCTTTGGTACTGATCCTGTCTTTGACTAGCCAGAAGAAGAATTTTCGTTTGTTGTGACAACGTGACTTCCAGAAGTATGAGGAAGCCGGATGAGTCTGCCTTGTGCCTGATAAGTGAAGATAGGCCGCCTTAGAGGTGAAGATATTGGAGCCCCATACATATTATCTTACGCCCAGTTCTCTTAAATTTATCAACATAGGTATGGTACAATTTTTTTCTTATACAACAAATAAGCATCAGCTAGCTGATCCGCCATAGAAACCATTACGAACTACTTCCTCCGTTCCAAATTGTAGTTCGCTTTTGGAGCACTTCAGATACATTGATTTTTCTTTGCACTGGTTATGCACACTATGCAATACGTAGTAAAACAAATGAATCTAGAAAAGCCCAAAAGAAACTACAATTTGTAACGGAGGAAGTACTTCATATGGTACAATTTATAAGTAGGCGTCACATTATAAATTTGAAATCACACCGTACGAAGCAGATCACGACAGATGCACCCGACAATGCAACCGTATATACTCAACGCCAAAGAGTAGACAACAAAGAGTATATACTCAACCGTATATACTCACAGATGCGCATATAGAACTAGTATATTGAACCGTTACACAATCAGCACGTAGATCATGCGGGTGTTAAGTGTTAACACTGCAGCTCATTTCATTCCCACGCTGAACTTGAAAACGAAGGACCATTCCCATTCAGCTAGAAAACAGCATCCATGCCCTTGTACCAAATAACATATTCTAAAATGAACCGTTAGTAGGTACTAAAATAATACAACGGCAGAACACCATGTCACGACATTAAAAAAATCAGTCTTACAGAAAAGCATCAACTAAAACCAATAGACGATGGTGATAGAAGCATGGAGACGGAGTTGATAGCTGGCATTCAGTAGAGTGGAGGAGCCAGCCAATTTGCATGAAAAGTCACTGAAACTGCAAGCATATTAGTAATAGTGATCCTGAAAATTAGACACCAAAGTTTGACAGAGGTCGAAAAATAACTGAAACATGCAGCATTCAGAGCTCTACCATGATGGCAATTTCCAAACCTCCAAACCTTACTACTCTTGGGCCTCATCCGAGCTGCCGTTACCGCCTTGGCCGCCGGTCCCGGCGCTGGTGTCCTCTCCGTCGTCTCCCAAGGGTGCGTCGACTTGCACGGAATATTGGTTGGCGATCTGTCGTGCGCCCTCTAGCACCTGTGCATATGCTTCGTTCGTCTCTGGAGGGGGCAGTTCCTGATCCTCTTCCACGACTGCTTTGACGATCATCTGGAGATCCACTTGCGGGTGCAGCCGCAAGCAGTGGCCGAGCACCAGTTCCGTGGTGTCTTGAGCCACTCCACGGGCCGACTCTAGGAAACGGTCCGGCAGAGTGCCGACGAGTAGCTCCAGACGGTCGACGACGCGGCCGAATAAGCTGGCACAAGAGTCCGACGAGTCGTCAGCCGGCAGCTCTGGATCCATGTTTATCTGGCCGAGAGCAGCACGGGCACGGTCGTAGGCGGCGCGGCACTGATCCTTCTCCGCCATTGCCTTCTTGAGCTCCTGCAATAGCTGGGTGTTCTCCCTTTTCAGCTTCTCGAGCTCTTCTTCTTCCTTCTTCTCTCTGGAAAGAACAGGAACGCCGTGAGAGAGAGCACAGGCGACGCGAATGAATGTGGTGCGGACAGCCTACTTTTTTTTGATTGAATGCGGACAGCCCACTTACCGAGAACAAGAAAGATGCCCACTGACGAACATCTCGAGTCCGGCGCCGGCCTCGATGTGCGGTGGGTCTGTCTGCAGTCCCCGGCCTCCACGACAGATCGGCGGCGGCGGGAAGAACGGCGGAGGGCGGCGGAAGGAGCGGGCGTGGGGGTCGGGCGTTTCCGGCGCCTCAACTCGCGCGTGCCGGGGCCAAGGAGCAGAGTTTCCTCAGTCGCGGCCAGGGGCAGCTCCATCTTCTTCTTCACCGCCCAGCTGCCCCAGCAGAACCGTCGTCCTCTTCTTCTTCGCCCAGCAGACCCGTCGTCCTCTTCTTCTTCCTCGCCGCCGTCGTTCTCTTCGTCGCCCGTCACCATGATGGCTACGGCTGTCTTCTCACCGAAAAGGTTCAGCATGCTGGACCAGATCTGGGTATCGTCCACGGCTTCTGCACGAATGCACAAGGATTATGGTTGTGGAAACTCGAAACCACCATATCAATACAAAGAATACAATGCGCAAGGGTGATGTTTACCTCCCGGAAAACATTGGGGTCCTCTCGAGCGGCGCCAGCCGGCCCTTGACGACGTCGAGCATCACCTTGGCCCCGGTGAGCCCACCTCGCCGGAGCTTGGCCACATGCTCCCTGAGCGAGTTGAGCTCAGGGGTGGCGGGGACCGGTGCGCTCCACGACGGTATGCTCACAGCACACGCGGTCGGGACGGACGTCTCCTTGAGGCCGCCATCCTCGATGTACAGCCACTTATCGTGCCATCCTTTGAAACAAAGGCGGGACTGGACGTGGATGAACTCGTCGTCGTCGGTGGTATCCTTGTTTTCCTTGATGAGGAGGAAATGGCAGCTGCCGATTACACGCTTGGGCTTGGGCGTGCAGCGGCATGTGTAGTAAGATCTGAAGAGGTCGAGCGAGGGCGGCACCCCGAGCCACTTGACGCAGAGGTGGGCGAAGACGGAGAGGATGGTGATGGAGTTGGCAGTGAGGTGCGCCAGCCGGATGCCGTAGTAGCGCAGCACGTCGAGGAGGAAGTCGGAGTAGGGCGGCACCGCTCCGGCACGCAGGAATGACGCGAACGTCAGGCCCATGCCCTTCCCCGGCCGCGTCGTCCCGAGATTCAGGGCGGCGGGGACGTACGCGCGGAGGTCAGGGATCGTGGCCTTGGATGGTCGACAGAATCCGAGCTCATCAGCCATGGAAGCAGCAGGCAGGCAGGCAGGCAGAGATAAGTCGGGTGCGGGCAAAGTTGGAGGGCAGGCGGACGGGCGCGCTAGCTGGGGAGCGGTTGGTAGTGGTGGTACGAGGTTTCGCGGGCTCGCCGGGGTGCGGTGGCGCGGACGCCGGGGGCGGGGTCGGAGGCGAGGAAGAAAGCGAGGAGATGAACAAGGCGCACTAGAACGGTCGGAGGCAGAGCCAAATGTTGTCGCTCACCACTGCATACGGCCGGCCGCGTTCCGGTTCGGTTCCTGTGCTGGCCATACTGTATGGTGGGAATCGTGAAAATAATAAGAACTCAGTTGCTATATTTCAATCCCCGGAAAAAAGTGGCATTTCAGGCGACGAGTCTTAGCCACACACGATCTGAAACTAACGCCCAGATTAATTTCAAGATGTTTATCTTTCTCCTCTCGCCGATACTATTCATCTTCTTCCTCTCGCGCCGCTTTTCTCGTTCCCGCGCTCCCCGCCACCGGCCCACCACCCAATCACCGGGCGCTGGCGAACCCTAACGCTACATGCGGTGCCCACCCTCTTCCACCACAGAGAAGACAAATCTTTCTATAGAAAGAATAACTCACGGATGCGAAAGGAGGGGAGGAGAAGGAGATGCTCGTCGGTGCCGCCATTATTGCCTCCGAAGGTCGCCATGCGCAGCAGAGGTGAGGGCGTGCGCGCGAGAGGCGAGGGCGTACGGGAGGCGTCGCCTGAACAGTCCACTTGATTTCAGGCGACTTTGCAAGGAAAAGTGAAATAATAATGTCACGTGGCATGACACACATGTTTATCTCCACCGTTAAACAATGTCCTGGAGATTTGGGTTGTCCTTCTCTTTTCTTGTACAATTCTGTGTGTAGATGCAGTACTACACGTCACTAGTTTCACAACAGTATAGAGGAGTGGCAGACTAGCAGTACAGAACACAAATATGCAACTCCAACTACTCCTATAATTTATAAGCTTAGATCAATGGAAATTCAAAGAAGATTATAGGTTAAGATACAATCTAGCGTCAGAGAGAGGACATACAACCCATTGCAACTTCAACCAAAGAACTACAGAGTATAACTTGAAAAGAAGACTTTATAAGACCGCCTCCAAACAGTCAAGGCATAAAAAAAAGGGGAGACATTCGTTGGTATACATCGCTCACGGTGAAAGAGTTACGACACCTAAAACTCTCATCTCCAACAACCGACGCAAAAAGAAGGGGAGGAGCTTTTTCCTCCTGCGCATGCGCCGCATGCATGCCTCCCCTCTCCGCATGCGACGCCTGGCCCCGCCTCGCACAAATCCCCTACCTCCGCCGAAGCCGCCGACGCTTCCTCGCCGACCGTTGAACGCCGCCACCCTCCCTCTAGCCGAGCCCCCGCCACCCGCCTCCACACACGCCGGGCGGGCCTCGCTGACCGCCACCGCGAAGCTCCACTACCGCCGCGAGAAGCTCCACTACCCCACACACCTCGCCGCGGCCGCCTCGCCTTTATGCCACCGCGACGAGTTGAGGGAGGGGCCACTGCCGCGTCGGAGATGTCCGCCGCCCGCCCCGCTGGGCCACGGAGATCCATGGGCGAATCCCGGCGAGCGAAGGTGGCCGGCCGGGAGCTCGACGGCGGATCCCGGAGGCGCCGCCGCCGCCCGCCACGCCCGCCACAAGCGTAGTCACGGGCCCACCATCACAAAATTGCCTCGCGCGGCGCGAGGGGGACACGAACCTGTCCTCTCTCCTCTAAACGCAAAACACGCCTTCGTATGCATCAGCTATTGGGAGGCGATTTTGGCGAAGGCAAACAACTAGTCCCGATGCATATTTGTGAGTTGCATCTCCGGTTGGAGACAACCTAATATTATCTATTTATATTTTTCAATATATAAATGGGCATATACGGCAACCTACATTAATGTTTGGAACCATACAAGGGGTTATTATAGATTTTAAAAGTTAGATTCGCATCAGAACATAGTTCTGAAACTTAATGAACGGAAGTAAATATTGGTATAACGAGGATACAACCATTCGTCCATACCCAAGTTGAAATTAAATTATTAACTTGATCCAAATATATCAAATGTAAATACAAATCAGGCAACTGTTAGGGACAATTACAATGTTTATGACTTGCAAATTAGATGATTTATGTTTGTGCGAACACATGGTTGATTTAGGTCACATGTGTTTAGTTTTGTGATGTAGTGATTGTCAACAACAACATTCTCCTTCTATTTTCTTTTATCTTTTTCGCCGGCTATGTTTCACCGCATACGTGGAGTGTGTCGAAGACGTATCTCTTGGTTCGTGTTGTGCGGTGTTGAGCTCGGAGATGGTAGCCGACGGCGCAGGTGAAGGGGCCAAGGAGGGACGTCTTGGGCCGACGGACCGCGAGGTGAAGGGACGGACGTGAGGCTTGGACCGAGGGACCGGATCGCCGGGTGGCTAGCCATGGAGGCCGCATATCCGACATCGACGGATGCGAGAGGACGCGGGCGGACCGTGTCGACGGGTCAAGACGGCGCGAGCGTGCAAGCAGCGGGGAGCTCGGATGACTTGGCGACTCGGGCGGTCAAGACGGCGATGACACGTGTCGAGGAGGTTTGGTGGTTTGTCCTCAAAACCATCGGCGCTGGTTTAGTGGTTTGGGCCTCAAAACCACGGGCGCTGGTTTCGCGGGTTTGGGCCTCAAAACCCGGCGTGTTCCGGCGGGGACGGAAGGACGGCACGTGGCGGCATCGGGGAGGTTGCGTGGAGGCAAGGCTACCGATGAGGAGGCGCGTGGCCGTCGGATCGAAAATATCCGCAGAGTCGGCAAAAATAGCCCTAGGGTTAGTGGTTTGGCTCATATGTATCGGAGGGCAAAAATAGGGATGAAAAATAAGGACCATATATAGAGGATGGCAGTCCTCCCCTTCGCCTCTCCTCATTTTCGTTCTTATTTTTCCCAATTTCTGGTTTTTTTAGAGGTCCAAGAACATCAAATTGGTGACATTTTGTGGTGATTTTCGAGTGGGAAAGGGGAGTCCCAAAGCTCCCTGTATCCTCCGGGATTTTATTGAAACGGTGAATTGTTTTGTTCCCGTGCTCTTCGTTTTCCCCTGTCTCACCCTCTCTGCTGTGAGTTCTTTTCTTTGCGTAGCTGTGATCTGAAATTTCTGGGGATTGGATGGACTTCGGGCTATGATTTCTTGGGGATAGTTTTGTGCTAAGCTGTAGATCACCTGTGCGATTTTTGAGATCCAGCTGCTGAGATTTGGTGAAGTTCTCGTCGATTTTTGGACCGCTCCTTTTCTGTTGTTGCGGTTTCGAGGCGTGTCTTCTTGGGATGGCATAGCAGCAGCGCTATCAATGCTGGCAGTCAGCTGTCGTGCGTGCCTGCTAGAGCGGCGGCGCTAGCTTTTGCTACCCAGCTGACCACTTGATTTCTTATCTGCTATATCAGCTCGTGATTCAAGGTTGTCAGGCTGTTGTTCGTATTTTTGGTTCAGCGCAGTTCATTGCCAAGCAAGTGCAGTAGCAAGTTTCTGTTTTTTGTGGTCCAAAGCTTTCTTCTTGCTCACGTGAACAAGCTCAAGTAATCATTAGCTCTTCATGATTATTTAATCCTTCTTGCTTGAGATAGTTATTGCGTTGGTGAGATTGGTTCGTCCTATGTGTTCTCGTGACTGATTTTTGCTTCGCACAAGCAGTCCAACCCTTGCTGTTGTTTTCAGACTCGATCGATTCTAGGAGGCAGCATAACCAGCTCTGGTGGCCGGTCACCGAGAGCACGCTATTCACAGCGGTGCTGTTCCCGACGATCTCTCGCCTTTTTGCCGTGTGTTGCACTCCATTTGCCGCTTTGCTTGCTCGTGTTTTTGGCCTAATCATTTCCTTTGCTTTGAGTTCTTCTTCGCTCTACGTGTCATCGAGGCTATCTTTGCAAATCGTTCTCGAAATAAGCAGCTCCCCGCCCAATGCTCGCAGGCTTGTGCTCGGCTTGGATAGGTTTGAGGGAAGTAGCAAATGCGTCGAGCGCCAAGTTCAAGTTGGGTTGTTTCGTTTTTTTTTTTGTGAACTCGTGATCGTAGGCCGCGGCACCTTGTCTGCCGTGCAAATCCATTGTCTAAGTCTTCGCGTGTGACATCTTGCTACTAGTTAGTACGTGTGTTACTCGCCTCTCGCTTGAGTTCGTTTTAGAGGTCCTGAGGTTGAGCCGATGACCCCAAATTGAAAAGAAAAAATCGAGGCTCCCATTCACCCCCTCCGGTCGCGCTTTCGGTCCTTCAATTGGTATCGAAGCGTGGTTAAGGATCATATCCACCTTAATCGGTTCTTGATCCACGAAAGGCGACATGGAGAGGTTTGGTCACTTTGGTGGCAAGCCTCCTGAGTTCGATGGCACCAACTATCCCTATTGGAAGATTAAGATGCAAGCACATCTTATGGGAATAGATTGGAGAGTGTGGGAGATTGTCGAGGATGAAAACTACCAAGTGCTAGCCGCCGAGTGGGTGAGGATCAAATAGCCCAACACAATGCCAACAACCGAGCGAGGAGCGTCTTGTTCTCTAGCCTCAAAGACACCGAAGTTTGAGAGAGTTGCCACTTGTGAGACCGCTCGTGAGGTGTGGAAGACACTAGAGAGCTACCACGAGGGAACCCCACAAGTCAAGGCCCGCCTATATGAGACCTACAAGAGAGAGTACAACAACCTAATCCAACTTGATGGCGAGTCCATCAATTCTCTCTTTGCTAGGTTTCAGACGATCTGCAACAAGCTTCGGGCGAACAAGCCGTCGGAGAGGTTGGACGAGCACGAGAAGGCGATGCGGCTCTTGTACGCCTGGATCGGAAGGTGTGGGATGTGAAGGTGTCCGCGATCATGGAGTCCGCCAACTACGACACCCTCACACCCGACGAGCTCTACAAAGAAGCTCAAGTCTTCCGAGATCGAGGCCCGCATCCGGCGGCTCAAGAACCCTTCTGCAAGGCCGAATGTTGCACTCATCTCTCGGTAAGGGTGGTTCCAGTTCTTACGCTAACCCATCACGCATTTCTTTTCGCCTTTGTCTTCCTTGGTGTCTGCGGGATGAGGAGCGGATGGAGAGCCTTGGGGATGATGAGCTTGCGCTAGTCATCGGCCGATTCTCGCGGTTCCACAACAACCGCTTGAACCGGCCGGGCGGCCATGCCCATCCAAGGGCGGATGCTTTGAGTGCGGTGATCCGGACCACTTCGCCGCCGCGTGCCCCAAGAAGAACAAGGACAAGTACTGGGCGAAAGTACTACTCCAACAAGTACGACTCAGACAAGCGCAAGGACAAGCGCCGAAGCACACCTCCGGCAAGTACAAGTCCAAGAAGGGATTCGACAAGGAGGCGATCAAGAAGAAGTACCTCAAGCGTGCCAAGGAGCACAAGCACGCCTTCCTTGCCTCCCTCGGCGACCTCGACAACGGCTCTTCGGACGGGCAATCTTCCTCTGCGATGAGGAGTCCGAGGCGCAAGGTCGAGGACAAACTAAATGGACTTTGCTTCTTCGGCCGACTCCAAGCTCGGGGGCTTACGTACCATGGCCCTCGATGGAGCGGTGGCCGACAGCGTCAAGCCACACGGCAAACGACTCCTCTTCCTCCGAGGTACCTCCTACAATCGAATCTCTCCCGATGAGGTTGAATCTTTGGGCGATGCTCTTGTGTGTCAAGAGAAGTTGCTTAAAAGCGTGCGCTAGGGAGAGAAAGGAGTACAAGGAGAAGTGGGAGATGGTCGTGGACGGAGATAGAGCTGCTTAGGAAGCTTTGTCGATGTCTCCCGATGAGACAGTGTGATGCTTGTGCTGTTGTGCATATGTCTAGCATCATGTCTTTGCGATCCAAGTACTACGCCTTACTTGATGAGCATGTTGATTTGAAATCTAGGCCTGTCTTTGTTGAGTGCGTGCAAGTCTTGCCCAGACTTGCGATCCGAGTTGGCGAGAAGGCCGCCAAGCTTGCCGCGTTTGAGAAGGCCAACTCGAGATAGCACTTGTCTTTGAAATGTGCTAAGTGTGAGGCTTTGGAGTTGGAGCTCATGTCTTGTAGGCATGACAAGGGGAGAGTCGAAGAGGAGAACAAATACCTTCGCCTCGGCCCCGAAGTTGGGTGTCTAGTGGAGAGCCACAGCTTGGCATGATGATGAGTCGGTTCAAGAGGGGACCGACACATCGGGATTAGGCTTTGCAATAGGTGGGAAGGGTGAAGTTATCTATGGTAAGGTTGGTCAAGGTAGTGGTTTGAGCTCGAGCGAGAAATCAACAAACACTCCCAAATTGACCAAGATCACCCCCACCTTGAGCCTACCAAGCCCATTGTGCAAGATGGCATTCTCCAAGAGCCCACAAAGACTCCACCTCTCAAACAAGTGTGGCTTCCCAAACCAAACCACCTCAAGAACCCGCTTGACACTTTGCCCAGGATCCCTGAGGAAACCCTTCCCAAGGCCAAGACCACAACAAGAGTGAATCATCCACCCAAGAGAGTGAATCAACCACCACCTAAGAGAGAGGTGAGGTATCACTGTGAGTATTGCCAGAGGGATGGTCACTTGGTTGAGTTCTGTTTTAGGAGGAAGAGGGATGCTAGGCGTCGAGTGGAGTTTGAGAACCGTGACATGTATCACCCACCACTTGGCATGTATGAGAGGGGTGTGCGGTCGGTTCGAGGCGCTTTGCTAGGCCCGAAGGTAGGAGGCCTCGAGAGGTTTGGGTCACGGTTTGTGAAACCCTTTGGTGGTCGTGGCTCGCGAGTGGATGTAGATCCTCGCTTTGGGAGTTTTGAGGTTGACAGGAGGAGTGCACCACGCTTTGTCATGCGTGGTGAGAAGTTTGGTAAGATGGGGCGTGGGATGGTTGTTTTGCCTAATGCATATTTGGGGCAAGATGGTCAACACCGGTACTCTTCCAAGTTTACTAACCCCAAAGTTGTGCCATATGCTCATCCCATGTTCTATCGTTGATACAGCCGGAAGGCCGGAGGACATGTGGCTCATTGACTCCGGTTGTTCTCGACACATGACCGGTAACTCCAAGTGGTTCTCCAAATCACCCCCATGAAGACGAAAAGAGTACATCACTTTTCGGGGGCGGAATGTGAGGGAAGATTCTATCTCGAGGGTCAATCGTAATCAATGACCACTTTGTGCTCAAGGATGTGGCGCTCGCCTCCAACCTTCACTTCAATCTCCCCGTCGCCTCTCCACTCATGGCGGGGTATGAGGTATGCTTCAAGGTTGGGTGTTCTCGAGTTTTGGACTCTCGCGGTGATCTCATTTGCTGGATTGTGCCATTTGGGCAAGTCTTTCGTCTTTGATTTTTCTCGAGCTTTTGGCACATCTTGTTGCTTGTTGGCCTGGTTCCTCCTCTCGATTTGTGGAAGTGGCATAGGAGACTAGGTCACTTGAGCTTCGACCTCCTCACGAGGTTGAGTTCAATGGATCCGATCCGAGGATTGCCTAAACTCAAATTTGAGAAGGATTTGGTTTGCCATCCCTGCTGTCGTCACGGGGAAGATGGTATCCGCTTCTCACCACCCAGTTACTTTCGGATCATGACCTCGAGACCGGAGAGATCCTTCACATGGACACACGATTGGTCCATCTCGGGTGAGGTCGGTCGGTGGGAAGTGGTATTGTCTAGTGATCGTTGACGATTTTTTCGAGATACTCTTGGGTCTTTTTCATGGAGGGCAAGGATGAGGCTTTCGGTTTTGCTCGTGATCTGATTTTGAGACCGAGAACCGAAGTTACGAGACGACCATTCGAGCGGTTCGCAGTGACAATGGCACGTAATTCAAGAACTCTCGGTTCGAGTCTCTTTGCGCTAACCTTGGTGTCGAGCACCGCTTTTTCCTTATGTCCCTTATGTCCCTTGTGGGGATTGTTGAGCGGAAGAACCGGGACGCTTGTGGAGATGGCGAGGACCATGCTCGATGAACACAAGACTCAGGAAGTATTGGGGCTGAGGCAATCAACACGGCGTGCCATGTCTCCAACCGCATTTTTCTTCGTGCTTTCACCAAGAAGACATCATATGAGCTGCGGTTTGGGAGATTGCCCAAGGTAAGCCACTTTCGTGTGTTTGGATGCGGTGTTTCATCCTCAAGCAAGGTAATCTCGACAAGTTTGAGTCTCGATCCGCCGATGGCATTTTCCTTGGATATGCTTTGCACTCACATGCTTACGAGTTCTAAATCTTGAGACTAACCGCGTTGTACGCATATGTGAGGTTACTTTCGATGAGATCTGCGCCTTGTTCCTCTTACGTGTTTTGAGTGTGCGAGGAAAGGATGAGATGGAGCGAGCATCTTTGTGGAGGAGGAGCAGGAAGACGTTGGGTCGGGTGATCCCGGCGACTCCACCACTTGCCCCGATCGACCACGTGGCGGCGACGACGCTCACGGACCGGACCCTACTACCACTACTTCTTCAGGGGGTCCCGTGGGCGGCCTCCTCGGGGCGAGACAACCGCACTCGAGGAGGTTCCCACTCCCGGTCGAGGGGAGGCGACATCTTCGCCGCCGGGCGCCAAAGACATTCAGCGTCGCCACCCCCAGGGAGACCATGATTGGAGGACTTAATCGAGGGTAACTTCGTTCCAAAGCTTATGCCATGTGTCATTTCGCTCATTCTGCATTTGTTTCCACTCTTGAGCCCAAAGATGTTAACACTTGCATTATCCGATTCGACCGGGTCAATGCCATGCATGAGGAGTTGCGAACTTTGAGAGGAACCAAGTTTGGGTGTTAGTTCCACCTCCACCGAGTGTCATCCCATAGGTACTAAGTGGGTGTTCAAAAAATAAAAGTGAGGAGGATGGTGTGGTGGTGAGAAACAAAGCCGATTAGTTGCCCAGGGGGTTTTGTCGAAAAGAGGAATAGACTATGAGGAAACCTTCGCTCCTCGTAGCCCGCATAGAAGCTATTAGGATTTTGCTTGCCTTTGCGGCCTCGAAGGGCTTTAAGCTCTTCCGGATGGATGTCAAGAGTGCTTTCCTAAATGGGTTCATAGAGGAGGAGGTGTATGTGAGGCAACCCCGGGGTTTGAGAATCCTAAATACCCGCACTATGTGTACAAGTTGTACAAGGCCTTGTACGGCCTGAAGCAAGCCCCCAGAGCGTGGTACGAGAGGTTGAAGGCTTTTCTCTTAGCTAAGGGTTTTGTGATGGGGGCCGTAGACAAGACTTTGTTCCTGCTTAGAAAAGACAATGACATCCTCCTAGTCCAGATATATGTAGATGATATCATCTTTGGTGGCTCTTCACATGCTATGGTATCGAGTTTTGCGTAGATTATGAGCGGGGAGTTTGAGATGAGTATGATGGGCGAGTTGACCTACTTCCTTGGGCTTCAAATCAAGCAAACCAAGGGCGGGATTTTCGTACACGTGGCAAGTACACGAAGGACATCATCCGCAAGTTTCGCATGGGTGAGGCCAAGCCTCTTTCGGCGCCCATGTCGACGACGACGACCCCGGGCGAGGACAAGGGCGGAGAAGCGTGGACCAAAGGGAGTCTGAAAACATGATCGGTTCGTTTCTTTGTACGGACGGCGACGCGCCCCGACATCCAGTTTGCGGTGTGCCTCTACGCACGCTTTCAGTCTTCGCCGCGCACCTCTCACTTTCAGGCTGTGAAGAGGATCTTCAGGTACTTGCAGTTTACCCCTGAATTTGGCCTATGGTACTCGGCCTCTTCCACCCTCCACGATTGGTTATTGATTCGATTATCTTTGGTGATCGTATGCATAGAAAGTCTACTACGGTACCCGTCGGTTTCTTGGTACTTCTCTTGTGTCTTGGTCGCCTCTACATAGCGATCCGGTGTCGCTCGGTCATTTGTTGAGGCGAGTATGTTTCTTTGCTTGTTGTTCCCAAAATTGTGGATGGTTGCCACTTTGAGAGACTTTGGCTTGAGTTTTCTCGTGTACCCTTGTTGTGTGATAGCATGGGAGCCGTGAGTGTAGCCAAAAACCCCCTGCCCCGCACTCCCGCACCAAACACATAGAGGTGAGGTACCACTTCCCGAGAGATCACCAGAGAAAGGGGACATTGATGTACAAAGATGTGTACACGAGCAACAGATTGCGGACATTTTCACGAAAACCACTAGATCAAGTCCGCTTTGCTCGGCTTCGTGGAGAGTTGGGCGTGTGCTACCCTTTTTGAGGGGTAGCTTTGTAGTTGATGTACGATTTAGCTTTAGGTTTGTTTTTTTAGACTTTTGTATCATACTTGCATATCATGAGCTTCATCTTTATATTGATTTGAATGAGGTTGTGCTCTTAGTGGTATGAACATGATAGTGCTTCTAGCTTGAGCTCTTTTTAATCATGTGATGTAGTTTATGAGTCGAAAGCAACTTTTTTCACATGTGAACTTGATTAATGAATGATGAAACTTAATCTTGGTTCACCTTTGAGCTAGCTTCTATCATGAGTAGGGTGTTGAGATCCTTTGAGCTTTTATGTGTATGCTTGGTAGCTATGTCTCATGCTTTGATTCATTCACTTGCTTAGATTTTCATGATAATACCATGCTAAAACATGAAGTCTAAAGCTAAAGTGATGAAAAGATCGAGTGGGTCCATTTTGCCACACTTTGAAGTTCGAGACCGCTTTCACTTGCACTCTTGAATGAACTTGGACTTCATTGTGTTTGACCCGCACCATTGTCTTAAGCTAATCATTGCTCACGCATAGGCTTGACATGGTTGTTTAGTAAGGCGGGGCAAATGTGGATAACCACTCGCATGTTCTCTTGTAACTTGTGAACCGCAAGCAACTCGAACTAAAATGAATACAAGTTTTTGCAACAATATCTAGCATGATGTCCGAACGCTGCTTGGGGTAGTTCACCCGCTTTATATGTTTGAGCACTTAGTTGATCTCCTATCTACTTGTGCTAGGTGCTATGTTTGATGGTGAACCTCCTTTTGCAAGATACTAAAATTTGCTCAAAATGCTTTGTGCCATATTTCATATCATCTCGATTAGTTTGAGCTCGGCTAGCACTTGTAGTTTGTTGCTATGGTACCGCTTTGAGCACTCTCACTCGGTTGAATATAATCTTGAAGCTTTGCATTGTGACATATTGCATTTCATAGCTTGATTAGTGCATGTGCCAACAAGGGGGGGAGAAAGATACAAAGACGATTAATCGTGCATTTATCTAGGGGAGTAGCACTTTGAGCTAGATGTGTTGAGCCTTTGCCTCCTGCCTTGAGGGTCTAGTTGTTTGTGTGTGAAACTAATTGGTTTGGAGCTGTGCTAGTGGTGTTGAGCCTGTTCTACCTCTTCTTGAGAACTAGCGTGTTTTTAGCTTGGTTGTGTCGAGCCGTTTGCCCATGTCTTTGGGAACCAAGTCTTTGCTTCAAGTTTGCTATCCAAAGATATGTCTTAGCTTTTGTCTAGCTTGTGTTCACTTGGATGTGCTATCTTCTATCTTCTTTTCGTCTTTGTGTTGAATGTTGACAATGCACTCATCAAGGGGAGATTGCGAACACATGGTTGATTTAGGTCACATGTGTTTAGTTTTTGTGATGTAGTGATTGTCAACGAAAAACATTCTCCTTCTATTTTCTTTTATCTTTTTTTACGCCGCTATGTTTCACCGGCATACGTGGGTGTGTCGAAGACGTATCTCTTGGTTCGTGTTGTGCGGGTGTTGAGCTCGGAGATGGTAGCCGACGGCCCAGGTGAAGGGGCCAAGGAGGAGGTGCGGGGCCGACGGACCCGCGGAGGTGAAGGACGGACGTGAGGCTTGGACCGAGGGACCGGATCGCCGGGTGGCTAGCCATGGAGGCCGACATCCCGGGACATCGACGGATGCGAGAGGACGTGGGCGGGACCGTGTCGATCGGGTCAAGACGGCGGCGTGCGGCAGCAGCGGGGAGCTCGGATGACTTGGCGACTTCGGGCGGTCAAGACAGCGATGACACGTGTCGAGGAGGTTTGGTGGTTTGTCCTCAAAACCATCGGCGCGGGTTTAGTGGTTTGGGCCTCAAAACCACAGCGCTGGTTTCAGCGGGTTTGGGCCTCAAAACCCGGCAGTGTTCCGGGCGGACGGAAGGACGGCACGTGGCGGCATCGGGGGAGGTTGCGTGGAGGCAAGGCTACCGATGAGGAGGCGCGGTGGCCGCCGGATCGAAAATATCCGTAGTCGACCAAAATAGCCCTAGGGTTAGTGGTTTGGCTCATATGTATCGGAGGGCAAAATAGGGATGAAAAATAAGGACCATATATAGAGGATGGCAGCCATCCTCCCCTTCTTGCCTCTCTCATTTTTCGTTCTTATTTTTCCCAATTTCTAGGGTTCTTGTTTAGAGGTCCAAGAACATCAAATTGGTGACATTTTGTGGTGATTTTCGAGTGGGAAAGGGGAGTCCCAAAGCTCCCCTGTATCCTCCGGGATTTTTATTGAAACGGTGAATTGTTTTGTTCCCGTCTCTTCGTTTTCCCCTGTCTCACCTCTCTCATGTGAGTTCTTTTCTTTCATGTAAATTTGTGATCTGAAATTTAAGGGATTGGATGGACTTGGGCTATGATTTCTTGGGGATAGTTTTGTGCTAAGGCGTAGATCACTGTGTGCGATTTTTTGAGATCTAGCTGCTGAGATTTGGTGAAGTTCTCGTCGATTTTTGGACCGCTCCCTTTTACATTTGTTGCGGTTTCGGGCGTGTCTTCTTGGGATGGCATAGCGGCCGGCGCTATCAATCTTGTGATCGGTATCGTGCGTGCTGCTAGGCGGCGGCGCTAGCTTTTTGCTACCCAGTGACCACTTGATTTCTTATACGCTATATCGGCTCGTGATTCAAGGTTGTCGGTTGCGTTGTTCGTATTTTTGGTTCGGCGCGGTTCATTGCCAAGCAAGTGCGTGAGCAAGTTTACGTTTTTTGTGGTCCAAAGCTTTCTTCTTGCTCACGTGAACAAGCTCAAGTAATCATTAGCTCTTCATGATTATTTAATCCTTCTTGCTTGAGATAGTTATTGCGTTGGTGAGATTGGTTCGTCCTATGTGTTCGTGATCGATTTTTGCTTCGCACAAGCGGTCCAACCCTTTGCTTGTTGTTTTCGGACTCGATCGATTCTAGGAGGCAAAGATAACCGGCTCGGTGGCCGGTCACCGAGAAACACGCTATTCCATTCAAATGTCTTTGCTTCCCGACGATCTCCTGTCTCTTTGCCGTGTGTTGCACTCCATTTGCTGTTTGTTTGCTCGTGTTTTTGGCCCGATCATTTCCTTTCTTTGAGTTCTTACGTCTACGTGTCATCGAGGCTATCTTTGCAATCGTTTCTCGAGCGTAGCCTCGCCCAATGCTCTGTGCTTGTGCTCGGCTTGGATAGGTTTGAGGGAAGTAGCGGTTGCGGGAGCGTCAAGTTCAAGTTGGGTTGTTTCGTTTTTTTGTGAACTCGGATCGTAGGCGTGCACCTTCGTGTGCCGTGTAAATCCATTGTCTAAGTCTTCGCGTGTGACATCTTGCTACTAGTTAGTACGTGTGTTACTCGTCTCTCGCTTGAGTTCGCTTTTAGAGGTCGGAGGTTGAGCCGATGACCCCAAATTGAAAAAGAAAATCGAGGCTCCCATTCACCCCCTCCGGTCGCCGCTTCGTCCTTCAATTGGTATCGAAGCAGGTTAAGGGATCATATCCACCTTAATCGGTTCTTGATCCACAGAAGGCGACATGGAGAGGTTTGGTCACTTTGGTGGCAAGCCTCCGGAGTTCGATGGCACCAACTATCCCTATTGGAAGATTAAGATGCAAGCACATCTTATGGGAATAGATTGGAGAGTGTGGGAGATTGTCGAGGATGAAAACTACCAAGTGCTAGCCGCTCGAGTGGGTGAGGATCAAATAGCCCAACACAATGCCAACAACCGAGCGAGGAGCGTCTTGTTCTCTAGCCTCAAAGACACCGAAGTTTGAGAGAGTTGCCACTTGTGAGACCGCTCGTGAGGTGTGGAAGACACTAGAGAGCTACCACGAGGGAACCCCACAAGTCAAGGCCCGCCTATATGAGACCTACAAAGAGAGAGTACAACAACCTAATCCAACTTGATGGCGAGTCCATCAATTCTCTCTTTGCTAGGTTTCGGACGATCCGCAACAAGCTTCGGGCGAACAAGCCGTCGGAGAGGTTGGACGAGCACGAAGGGCGATGCGGCTCTTATGCGCCCGGATCGGAAGGTGTGGGATGTGAAGGTGTCGCGATCATGGAGTTCGCCAACTACGACACCCTCACACCCGACGAGCTCTACAAAGAAGCTCAAGTCTTCCGAGATCGAGGCCCGGATCCGGCGAAGCTCAAGAACCCTTCGCGCCGAATGTTGCACTCATCTCTCGGTAAGGGTGGTTCCAGTTCTTCTGCTAACCCATCATCAGATTTCTTTCGCCTTGTCTTCCTTGGTATGCGTGATGAGGAGCGAGATGGAGAGCCTTGGGGATGATGAGCTTGCGCTAGTCATCGGCCCGATTCTCGCGGTTCCACAACAACCGCTTGAACTGCCGGCGGCTGCTGCCCATCCAAGGGCGGATGCTTTGAGTGCGGTGATCCGACCACCACTGGTCGCCGCGTGCCCCAAGAAGAACAAGGACAAGTACTCCGGGCGAAGTACTACTCCAACAAGTACGACTCGACAAAGCGCAAGGACAAAGCGCGAGCACACCTCCGGCAAGTACAAGTCCAAGAAGGGATTCGACAAGGAGGCGATCAAGAAGAAGTACCTCAAGCGTGCCAAGGGAGCACAAGCACGCCTTCCTTGCCTCCCTCCCTCGACCTGGAAACAACGGCTCTTCGGACGGGGCAATCTTCCTCAGCGATGAGGAGTCCGGCGCAAGGTCGAGGACAAACTAAATGGACTTTGCTTCTTCGCCGACTCCAAGCTCGGGGGCTTCGTACCATGGCCCTCGATGGAGCGGTGACCGACAGCCGTCAAGCACACGCAACGACTCCTCTTCCTCCAGGGGTACCTCCTACAATCGAATCTCTCTCCGATGAGGTTGAATCTTTGGGCGATGCTCTTGTGTGTCAAGAGAAGTTGCTTAAGCGTGCCGCTAGGGAGAGAAAAGGAGTACAAGGAGAAGTGGGAGATGGCCGTGACGGAGATAGAGCTGCTTAGGAAGCTGTCGATGTCTCGATGAGACGGAGTGTGATGCTTGTCTTTGTGCATATGTCTAGCATCATGTCTTTGCGATCCAAGTACTCGCCTTACTTGATGAGCATGTTGATTTGAAATCTAGGCCCTGTCTTTGTTGAGTGCGTGCAAGTCTTGCCCGCACTTGCGATCCGAGTTGGCGAGAGAAGGCCGCCAAGCTTGCTGTGTGCTTGAGAAGGCCAACTCGGATAGCACCGTCTTTGAAATGTGCTAAGTGTGAGGCTTTGGAGTTGGAGCTCATGTCTTGTAGGCATGACAAGGGGAGAGTCGAAGAGGAGAACAAATACCTTCGCTTCGTCCCCGAAGTTGGGTGTCTAGTGGAGAGCCACAGCTTTGGCATGATGATGAGTCGGTTCAAGAGGGGACTCCATTACACATCGGGATTAGGCTTTGCAATAGGTGGGAAGGGTGAAGTTATCTATGGTAAGGTTGGTCAAGGTAGTGGTTTGAGCTCGAGCGAGAAATCAACAAACACTCCCAAATTGACCAAGATCACCCCACCTGAGCCTACCAAGCCCATTGTGCAAGATGGCATTCTCCAAGAGCCCACAAAGACTCCACCTCTCAAACAAGTGTGGCTTCCCAAACCAAACCACCTCAAGAACCCGCTTGACACTTTGCCCGGATCCCCGAGGAAACCCTTCCCAAGGCCAAGACCACAACAAGAGTGAATCATCCACCCAAGAGAGTGAATCAACCACCACCTAAGAGAGAGGTGAGGTATCACTGTGAGTATTGCCAGAGGGATGGTCACTTGGTTGAGTTCTGTTTTAGGAGGAAGAGGGATGCTAGGCGTCGAGTGGAGTTTGAGAACCGTGACATGTATCACCCACCACTTGGCATGTATGAGAGGGGTGTGCAGTCGGTTCAGAGGCAGTTTGCTAGGCCTGAAGGTAGGAGGCCTCAGAGGTTTGGGTCACGGTTTGTGAAACCCTTTGGTGGTCGTGCTCTGCGAGTGGATGTAGATCCTCGCTTTGGGAGTTTTGAGGTTGACAGGAGGAGTGCACCACGCTTTGTCATGCGTGGTGAGAAGTTTGGTAAGATGGGGCGTGGGATGGTTGTTTTGCCTAATGCATATTTGGGGCAAGATGGTCAACACTGGTACTCTTCCAAGTTTACTAACCCCAGTGTTGTGCCATATGCTCATCCCATGTTCTATCGTTGATACAGCCGGAAGGTCGGAGGACATGTGGCTCATTGACTCCGGTTGTTCTCGACACATGACCGGTAACTCCAAGTGGTTCTCCAAACCTCACCCCATGAAGACGAAAAGAGTACATCACTTTCGGGGGACAAAGAACGAGGGAAGATTCTATCTCGAGGGTCAATCGTAATCAATGACCACTTTGTGCTCAAGGATGTGGCGCTCGTCTCCAACCTTCACTTCAATCTCCCCGTCGCCTCTCAGCTCATGGCGCACGGGTATGAGGTACGCCTTCAAGGTTGGGTGTTCTCGAGTTTTGGACTCTCGCGGTGATCTCATTTGCTTGGATTGTGCCATTTGGGCAAGTCTTTTCGTCTGATTTTTCTCGAGCTTTTGGCACATCTTGTTGCTTGTTGGCCTGTTCCTCCTCGATTTGTGGAAGTGGCATAGGAGACTAGGTCACTTGAGCTTCGACCTCCTCACGAGGTTGAGTTCAATGGATCCGATCCGAGGATTGCCTAAACTCAAATTTGAGAAGGATTTGGTTTGCCATCCCCTGCCGCCACGGGAAGATGGTATCCGCTTCTCACCACCCGCTATTCGGATCATGACCTCGAGACCCGGAGAGATCCTTCACATGGACACGGTTGGTCCATCTCGGGTGAGGTCACGGTGGGAAGTGGTATTGTCTAGTGATCGTTGACGATTTTTCGAGATACTCTTGGGTCTTTTTCATGGAGGGCAAGGATGAGGCTTTCGGTTTTGCTCGTGATCTGATTTTGAGACCGGAGAACCGAAGTTACCGTGAGACGACCATTCGAGCGATTCGCAGCGACAATGGCACGTAATTCAAGAACTCTCGCCAGAGTCTCTTTGCGCTAACCTTGGTGTCGAAAGCACCGCTAGCCCTTATGTCCCGCAGCGAGTAATGGGATTGTTGAGCGGAAGAACCGGACGCTTGTGGAGATGGCGAGGACCATGCTCGATGAACACAAGACTCAGGAAGTATTGGGCCGAGGCAATCAACACGGCGTGCCATGTCTCCAACCGCATTTTTCTTCGTGCTTTCACCAAGAAGACATCATATGAGCCGCGGTTTGGGAGATTGCCCAAGGTAAGCCACTTTCGTGTGTTTGGATGCGTGTGTTTCATCCTCAAGCAAGGTAATCTCGACAAGTTTGAGTCTCGATCCGCTGATGGCATTTTCCTTGGATATGCTTTGCACTCACATGCTTACAGAGTTCTAAATCTTGAGACTAACCGCGTTGTACGAGACATGTGAGGTTACTTTTCGATGAGATCTGCCTTTGTTCCTCTTACGTGTTTGAGTGTGCGAGGAAAGGATGAGATGGAGCGAGCATCTTTGTGGAGGAGGAGCAGGAAGACGTTGGCTGGGGTGATCCCGCTTTACTCCACCACTTGCCCCGGTCGACCCTCGTGGCGATGACGATCGCCACGGACCGGACCCTACTACCACTACTTCACGGGGTCCCGTGGAAGCGGCCTCCTCGGGCGAGACAGCCGCACTTTGAGGAGGTTCCCACTCCAGTCGAGGGGAGGCGACATCTTTCGCGCCGGGCGCCTCAGACATTCAACGTCGCCACCCCCGGAGACCATGATTGGAGGACTTAATCGAGGGTAACTCGCTCCAAAGCTTATGCCATGTGTCATTTCGCTCATTCTCGCATTTGTTTCCACTCTTGAGCCCAAAGATGTTAACACTGCATTATCGATTCGGACCGGGTCAATGCCATGCATGAGGAGTTGCGTAACTTTGAGAGGAACCAAGTTTGGGTGTTAGTTCCACCTCCACCGAAAGTGTCATCCCATAGGTACTAAGTGGGTGTTCAAAAATAAACAGAGTGAGGATGGTGTGGTGGTGAGAAACAAAGCCGATTAGTTGCCCGGGGTTTTTGTCGAAAAGAGGGAATAGACTATGAGGAAACCTTCGCCCCTCAGTAGCCCGCATAGAAGCTATTAGGATTTTGCTTGCCTTTGCGGCCTCGAAGGGCTTTAAGCTCTTCCAGATGGATGTCAAGAGTGCTTTCCTAAATGGGTTCATAGAGGAGGAGGTGTATGTGAGGCAACCCCCGGGGTTTGAGAATCCTAAATACCCAGACTATGTGTACAAGTTGTACAAGGCCTTGTATGCGGCCTGAAGCAAGCCCCCCGGGCGTGGTACGAGAGGTTGAAGGCTTTTCTCTTAGCTAAGGGTTTTGTGATGGGGGCCGTAGACAAGACTTTGTTCCCGCTTAGAAAAGACAATGACATCCTCCTAGTCCGGGATATATGTAGATGATATCATCTTTGGTGGCTCTTCACATGCTATGGTATCGAAGTTTTGCGTAGATTATGAGCGGGGAGTTTGAGATGAGTATGATGGGCGAGTTGACCTACTTCCTTGGGCTTCAAATCAAGCAAACCAAGGACGGATTTTCGTACACCGGGGCAAGTACACGAAGGACATCATCCGCAAGTTTCGCATGGGTGAGGCCAAGCCTCTTTCGACGCCCATGTCGACGGCGACGACGCCCCGGGCGAGGACAAGGACGGAGAAGCCGTGGACCAAAGGGAGTATGTAAGCATGATCGGTTCGCCGCTTGCATACCGACGGCGACGCCCCGACATCCGCTTTGCGGTGTGCCTCTGCGCACGCTTTTCGGCTTCGCCGCGCACCTCTCACTTTCGGGCTGGAAGAGGATCTTCGTGTACTTGCGCTTTACCCCCCGAATTTGGCCTATGGTACTTCGGCCTCTTCCACCCTCTCCCCTGATTGGTTATTCGATTCGATTATCCGGTGATCGTATGCATAGAAAGTCTACTGCACCTGTCGGTTTCTTGGTACTTCTCTTGTGTCTTGGTCGCCCTATAAGCGATGCGGTGTCGCCGGTCATTTGTTGAGGCAGTATGTTGCCTTTGCTTGTTGTTCCCAAATTGTTGTGGATGGTTGCCACTTTGAGAGACTTTGGCTTGAGTTTTTCGTGTACCCTTGTTGTGTGATAGCATGGGAGCTGTGAGTGTAGCCAAAAACCCTGTCCCGCACTCCCACCAAACACATAGAGGTGAGGTACCACTTCCCCGAGAGATCACCAGGAGAAAGGGGACATTGATGTACAGCATGTGTACACGGAGCAACAGATTGCGGACATTTTCACGAAACCACTAGATCAAGTCCGCTTTGCTCAAATTTTCGTGGAGAGTTGGGCGTGTGCTACCCTTTTTGAGGGGTAGCTTTGTAGTTGATGTACAGATTTAGCTTTAGGTTTGTTTTTAGACTTTTGTATCATACTTGCATATCATGAGCTTCATCTTTATATTGATTTGAATGAGGTTGTGCTCTTAGTGGTATGAACATGATAGTGCTTCTAGCTTGAGCTCTTTTTAATCATGTGATGTAGTTTATGAGTTTGAGCAACTTTTTTCACATGTGAACTTGATTAATGAATGATGAAACTTAATCTTGGTTCACCTTTTGAGCTAGCTTCTATCATGAGTAGGGTGTTGAGATCCTTTGAGCTTTTATGTGTATGCTTTGGTAGCTATGTCTCATGCTTTGATTCATTCACTTGCTTAGATTTTCATGATAATACCATGCTAAAACATGAAGTCTAAAGCTAAAGTGATGAAAAGATCGAGTGGGTCCATTTTGCCACACTTTGAAGTTCGAGACCGCTTTCACTTGCACTCTTGAATGAACTTGGACTTCATTGTGTTTGACCCGCACCATTGTCTTAAGCTAATCATTGCTCACGCATAGGCTTGACATGGTTGTTTAGTAAGGCAGGGCAAATGTGGATAACCACTCGCATGTTCTCTTTGTAACTTGTGAACCGCCGCAACTCGAACTAAAATGAATACAAGTTTTTGCAACAATATCTAGCATGATGTCTCGAACGCTGCTTGGGGTAGTTCACCCAGTTTTATATGTTTGAGCACTTAGTTGATCTCCCATCTACTTGTGCTAGGTGCTATGTTTGATGGTGAACCTCCTTTTGCAAGATACTAAAATTTGCTCAAAATGCTTTGTGCCATATTTCATATCATCCGATTAGTTTGAGCTCGCTAGCACTTGTAGTTTGTTGCTATGGTACCGCTTTGAGCACTCTCTCACTTTCGGTTGAATATAATCTTGAAGCTTTGCATTGTGACATATTGCATTTCATAGCTTGATTAGTGCATGTGCCAACAAGGGGGGAGAAAGATACAAAAGACAATTAATCCGTGCATTTATCTAGGGGAGTAGCACTTTGAGCTAGATGTGTTGAGCCTTTGCCTCTGCCTTGAGGGTCTAGTTGTTTGTGTGTGAAACTAATTGGTTTGGAGCTGTGCTAGTGGTGTTGAGCCCGTTCTACCTCTTCTTGAGAACTAGCGTGTTTTTAGCTTGGTTGTGTCGAGCCGCTTGCCCATGTCTTTGGGAACCAAGTCTTTGCTTCAAGTTTGCTATCCAAAGGATATGTCTTAGCTTTTGTCTAGCTTGTGTTCACTTGATGTGCTATCTTCTATCTTCTTTTTCTTTGTGTTGAATGTTGACAATGCACTCATCAAGGGGAGATTGCGAACACATGGTTGATTTAGGTCACATGTGTTTAGTTTTGTGATGTAGTGATTGTCAACAAACATTCTCCTTCTATTTTCTTTTATCTTTTCTCGCTTCGCTATGTTTCACCGGCATACGTGGGAGTGTGTCGAAGACGTATCTCTTGGTTCGTGTTGTGCGGTGTTGAGCTCGAGATGGTAGCCGACGGCGGCAGGTGAAGGGGCCAAGGAGGACGTGCCGGGCCGACGGACCGCTGGAGGTGAAGGACGGACGTGAGGCTTGGACCGAGGGACCGGATCGCCGGGTGGCTAGCCATGGAGGCCGACATCCGGGACATCGACGGATGCGAGAGGACGCGGGCGGACCGCGGTCGATCGGGTCAAGACGGGCGAAGGCGGCAAAGCGAGCGGGAGCTCGGATGACTTGGCGACTCGGGCGGTCAAGACGGCGATGACACGTGTCGAGGAGGTTTGGTGGTTTGTCCTCAAACCATCGGGCGCTGGTTTAGTGGTTTGGGCCTCAAAACCCACAAAGCGCTGGTTTCGCTGGTTTTGGGCCTCAAAACCGGTGTTCGCGGACGGAAGGACGGCACGCGGGCGGCATCGGGGAGGTTGCGCGGAGGCAAGGCTACCGATGAGGAGGCGCGGTGGCCGTCGGATCGAAAATATCCGTGAGTCGACCAAAATAGCCCTCTAGGGTTAGTGGTTTGGCTCATATGTATTATCGGAGGGCAAAAATAGGGATGAAAAAATAAGGACCATATATAGAGGATGGCAGCCATCCTCCCCTTCTTGCCTTCTCATTTTTTCTTTATTTTTCCCAATTTCTGGGTTCTTGTTTAGAGGTCCAAGAACATCAAATTGGTGACATTTTGTGGTGATTTTCGAGTGGGAAAGGGGAGTCCCAAAGCTCCCTGTATCCTCCGGGATTTTTATTGAAACGGTGAATTGTTTTGTTCCCGTGCTCTTCGTTTTCCCCTGTCTCACCTCTCTGCTGTGAGTTCTTTTCTTTGCGTAGCTGTGATCTGAAATTTCTGGGGATTGGATGGACTTCGGGCTATGATTTCTTGGGGATAGTTTTGTGCTAAGCTGTAGATCACCTGTGCGATTTTTGAGATCCAGCTGCTGAGATTTGGTGAAGTTCTCGTCGATTTTTGGACCGCTCCTTTTCTGTTGTTGCGGTTTCGAGGCGTGTCTTCTTGGGATGGCATAGCAGCAGCGCTATCAATGCTGGCAGTCAGCTGTCGTGCGTGCCTGCTAGAGCGGCGGCGCTAGCTTTTGCTACCCAGCTGACCACTTGATTTCTTATCTGCTATATCAGCTCGTGATTCAAGGTTGTCAGGCTGTTGTTCGTATTTTTGGTTCAGCGCAGTTCATTGCCAAGCAAGTGCAGTAGCAAGTTTCTGTTTTTTTGTGGTCCAAAGCTTTCTTCTTGCTCACGTGAACAAGCTCAAGTAATCATTAGCTCTTCATGATTATTTAATCCTTCTTGCTTGAGATAGTTATTGCGTTGGTGAGATTGGTTCGTCCTATGTGTTCTCGTGACTGATTTTTGCTTCGCACAAGCAGTCCAACCCTTGCTGTTGTTTTCAGACTCGATCGATTCTAGGAGGCAGCATAACCAGCTCTGGTGGCCGGTCACCGAGAGCACGCTATTCACAGCGGTGCTGTTCCTGACGATCTCCTGTCTCTTTGCTGTGTGTTGCACTCCATTTGCTGTTTGCTTGCTCGTGTTTTTGGCCTGATCATTTCCTTTGCTGAGTTCTTCTGTCTACAGGTCATCAGAGGCTATCTTTGCAACTGTTCTCAGGCAGCGCAGCTCCTGCCCAATGCTCTGTGCTTGTGCTCAGCTTGGATAGGTTTGAGGGAAGTAGCAGCTGTGCCGGAGCGTCAAGTTCAAGTTGGGTTGTTTCGTTTTTTTTTGTGAACTCAGACTGGTAGGCCGTGCACCTTCGTGTGCCGTGCAAATCCATTGTCTAAGTCTTCGCGTGTGACATCTTGCTACTAGTTAGTACGTGTGTTACTCGTCTCTCGTTTGAGTTCGTTTTAGAGGTCGGAGGTTGAGCCGATGACCCCAAATTGAAAAAGAAAATCGAGGCTCCCATTCACCCCCCCTCTGGTCGCCGTTTCGGTCCTTCAGTTTGATCTTGGCTTCAAATATCAATGTGAGTTAAACTTGTATGTATGCTATTCTGTTAAAGCTAGGCTGTATATTACTTCCAAATATCCTACACAAAGGCAAAACACAAGCAGTCCAGGTATGGGCACAAAACATATTTAAACCAGTGTGCATCATATTTGGTGATTCCTCTTACAGTTATAAACTTTTGTGGTGGTGAAGAGCACAAGCAACTTGCATACTCCTACAAAGCATCTCATTTCCTAGGCATGAGTTAGAAACACCTGAAGGCAATGAAACTCTCTACTGACATTTGCTCAGAATGCAACGCAAGCTGGTCTTTCGGCTGCCAGTGGCTTATCTGATGTCTTGGGCGTGCCTCCATGAGTATCCATCCACTCGGCTCCGAGTCTCCGACAAGGTCTGAGCTTACTCCCTAATTCCATCAGCTCTTTGTGTTGAGCACTTGGCTATCTGGTTTCCCTTGCTCTCTAGTACTAGCTTTGTTCCTCGTTCCATTATTCCAGCGACACCTTCTTCTTGTGCAATCCAATTGCTTTCTTCTGCTGTTCGAAAAACCTGAGAACCACATTGATAGTTCATCCAACGAAGATTCAGTGTGTTCCATGGGCCGGTGACTCCTTTTGCTGACTTGCAACCCCGGCGTGGCGCCCTTCGTTGCCCTTGGACGAGGCCGGGTCGGGGCGGAACTCCCCCTCCTCCAACTCGTCGTCGTCATCATCGCTGCTGCTGCTGCAGAGGTCAATAACAGCGCCTTCCTGGCCCGGCACCTCAGCGCGCTGGCCGACCCGCGGCGCTGCGGCAGCGATCGCGCCACCCGAGGAGCGGCTGCTGGGCCCGCGTCTCTCCTTCGCCTTGAGCTCGAGGTAGCGGTCCTCCAGGACCTTGACTTCCGCTCTCAGGTTCGCGAGGGCCGTCCAGGCCTCCTCGGCCTTGGCCTCGGCCTCGGCAAGTCTGCGGTCGCGGTCGCCGAGCACCCGCGCGGCCGCGTCGTAGTCCACGCTGCGGCCGGTGGCGCGGAGGTGCGCCACGATGTCCGGGCCGGAGAGGAGAGCGAGCGTGGCGTCGAGGTCGGAGGCGTTGGCGTTCGTGCTGGCGCTGGCGCTGGCGCCGGAGGACGACATCGTGCCGGCCGGCGCCCGTTGGTCGGTGGCGGCGTGCGTGAAGGCTTGAGGCGGGCGTGCTGCGGGCACGCACTGGAAAAGAGAGATCGATCTGTAAAGTTGAGGGAAAAGAGAGACCACGGTGGCGCTTGTGAGTTCGTTTAGATAACAACATCTCCTATATCTGCGCCACCTAAACATGTTAACCGAATACAGTACAATCTAAGATATCGCCTCTCCCCAGCGGTCTGAGACTGCCTGCACCAGCACCGCTGTGCGGTAAGGGCGTCCGGCAATGGTAATAGCTAGTGCTGGCTATTTGGTTTGGTGATGTGGAGGTGAAATGGCACAAACAAAGACTATTTTAAAGTTATTGGCCCGTGTTCATCTCACATGTTCTCGGTACGCGGAAATAGTCTAGCTATTTGCATGTAGCTAGTGACTACTCTCTCCTACTTTTTGCTTGCCACGTCACACGTAGATAGCCAAATAAATAACCATTGGAGACGCCCTAAGTGTAAGTGACAAGGGGCTGGGTACTGGTGGGGTTTTTTTGCCTCGATGGAGATGGTCGACGGGCCGGGGCGGTGTTGGTGGAGGGACGTGGTGGGGTGCTCCAGGTCCCGCCGCGGAGGGAGAATGGAGAACGCAGAACGGAGGGAAAACTGTTTGGAGAATTTTAGTCTAAAATAAAGCTTAGCACTGTCTCTGCAGACTTGTTTAGTTGGCAAATTTTTTTTGATTCTCTCTCCATCACATCAACATCACATTAATTTTTAAACACATAAATAAAGCAGTAAATGTAGGTAAAAAAGTAACTAATTACACGCTTTTTTGTTGTAATCGAGAGACGAATCTTTCGAGCCTAGTTAATCCATAATTGAACAATATTTTGCCACGAACAAACGAAACGTGCTACAGTGTTCAAATTCTAACTTTCTAACATTTGCCGAAAAAAAAATTGCCCAACTAAACGAGGTGGGTGTGTTTAGTTCACGAAAAGTGAAACCAAAAAGTGTTACGGTACCCGTCACATCAAATCTTTTGATACATGCATGGAGTATTAAATGTAGGTAAACAAAAACTAATTACACAATTAGGTTGAAAAGTACAAGACGAATCTTTTGAGCATTTTTTATCCATGGTGGGGCAATAATTACCAAATACAAACAAAAAAGTGTTACAAAGAGTCGAACCCAAAATATTTCACCAACTAAACACCCTCTTAATAAAAATTCATCTCCCTCCATCAAAAAACTGTTGTAACTCTAGAGTCCAAAATTTATCCTCTACGAGTAATAGTTGTCTTTTTTTTTTTTCATAACATTGATATTTTCACCAAAAGGCTAGAAGTGCACTTATTTATTAAATTAGATTGCAATTTAAATAACATGCAATTTTAAACTTTCTAAGAAATCAAACCGTTACAACTTCGACCCAATTTATATAAAAAATTACTAACACTTATAGTACTTTCATACTAAATTTTGTTAGAGATTTTATGAATATTAATATTACTCCGATCGAGGATATAAGATGTAACCACTTTTTATTTATATCTCATGATACAAGACGTTCTCTTCATATGCACCATAAAGTACTATAGTGTTGAGAGAGAATTAAATGTGTTTCTTAGTCTTTGAAATGGAGGTAGTTACTACCTGATTCTTGGAAAGAAGAGAGTAATTACTGTAAACTTGGTCAAACTTTATTGAAGTTAACCGACACAAATTCTAAAGTTGAATGTGTTTTTTTTTTTTTTTGAGGGGATGAGTAACTTTTTATAGGGATATTATTGTCATTTGCCATCTACATTGGTTTCTCGACCAAATCCTACAACTTCAATAAATAAATATTAAAAATATGAATATTTATGACACATAATTAGTATCATTGGAAGAGTTTTAATAAAGTTTTTTAATAATATTTTTGGAGACACAAATGTTGCATGCATTTTCTACAAAGTGATCAAACTTGTGGCGTTTATAGAGTAAATCAACACATAATTTGAGATGGAGGGAATAATGTTCTATTGTATGGCCAATAAACACAAATAGTCCCTCCATCCCAACTTGTAAGTAATTTCAAGAATTTTGCGAATCAAAGCATCTCAAGTTTAACCAAAATTTTAGAGAGAATTATAAATATTTTTGACATCAAAGTAGGCCATGAAAATATAATCGATGAACAATTTAATGATACGTAGTTGACATCGTAAATTTTATTTATCTTATTATCATAAAAATTTGGTTAAGGCTGAGTTTAGTTCTGAAAAGTGGCTGAGAATGAAGATGAAAATCGTGTAACAGTTTTTTTGTTTGTTTGTGCTAAATATTGCTCTATCATGGGCTAACTAGGCTCAAAAGATTGGTGTCGCAACGCACATCCAAACTATGCAATTAATTGTTTTGTTTACCTATATTTAATGTTTCATGCATGCGTCTTTTGCAATATTTAATGATTCTACGAACACATGGTTGATTTAGATCACATGTGTTTAGTTTTGTGATTGAGTGATTGTCAACAAATCAACATTTTAATTCTATTTTTCTTTATTCTTTATGCTTCGCTACGCTTCACCGGCACACGTGGAGTGTGTCGAAGACGATCTCTTGGTTCGTGTTGTACAAGTGTGGAGCTCGGAGATGGTAGCCGACGGCGAGGTGAAGGGGCCAAGGAGGACGTCGTGGCCGACGGACCGCGGAGGTGATGGACGAATGTGAGGCTTGGACCGAGGGACCGGATCGCCGGGTGGCTAGCCATGGTGGTGATATTTGAGACATTGACAAATGCAAGAGGACGTGGCAGGACCGTGTTGATTGGGTCAAGACGGCGAGCGTGTAGGCGAGCATGGAGCTCGGATAACTTGGCGACTCGGGGCGGTCGAGACGGTGATGACACGTGTCGAGGAGGTTTGATGGTTTGTCGTCAAAACCATAGGCGCGGGTTTCGCGGTTTGGGCCTCAAAATCACGAGCACGAAGTTTGGTGGTTTGGGCCTCAAAACCATCGGCGGGTTTCACGCGGGTTTGGGCCTCAAAACCCGGGCGGATGTTCCGGTGGACGGAAGGACGGAGTGTGGCGGCATCGGGAAATTGCATGGAACAAGGCCGCGAGATGAGGAGGCGCGATGGCCGTCGGATCGGAAGATATCCAAGTCCGACCATTACGCCCGGCTAAGTGGTTTTGGCAATTGTATCCATAGGGGTAGAGTAGTAATAGCACAATCACTACGACTTGGACTGTAAATATCAAGGCAGTCCCTTCCCCAGACTTGCCTCTCCAGTTTCTATTTTCTTTAGGGTTTCTCACCAGTAGTTGGTCCGAGTGGGAGAGGTCTAGACAACTATTTTGTACCAGAAACAGCAGGAAGCGCCCCCCTAAGTGAGCGTGTGCCCTCTAGGCTTTTGGGGTCAGATCGTCTCTCTGTGTGCTGCGATTTCGCGTTCTTGTTTGCTATTTTCGCGGTGCTTTTTTCCTCCCCTTCTAGAGCTTGATTCGTCGTTTGTGGATCGTTTGGTTCGATTTTTTTTGCTGTGATTTGTTCTACCTTGTGTACCTAAGAGATTCACCGGCGAATTCGCTTGAATCCGCATGAATCGGTAGATCGAAGCACTTTTTGTATTCGTGCTCGTGTTCTTCGAGTTTTGTCACGTGATTTGAGTTTTCTCCCGTTTCACTCGGTGGATCTCGAAATTTCTTTGGGGAAATGGTCACCTACATGCCTATATTACCTCGATTTAATTTTGTGACTTGAGATCGAGCGGTGTTTGAGTTTGATTCGAATTTGGGTGAGAAGAAACGCCGGCGGCGCTGCTGTGCGTGTTGCTTTCAGCAAAGTGCGACAGTCCGGCACACTGGCGGACACTCCGCCTTCGTGTTTATCCCGAGCGAATTTTTTTAGTGCTTTGAGTCATTAAGTTTGGACAGCCCGCCCCAAGAGGCGGACAATCCGAGCTTCGACCTCAGAAGCGTGTCGGATGAGCTACGAACGTTCGGTTTTCGAAATTTGTACATCGATCGTCCGGCCTCATAGTGCGGATCGTGCGCAGATCATTTTTCAGCACTGTCAAGAATGTGTTTTCGGAGGTTGATTTTCACTGTTTTGAACTTCGGACAGTCCGCCATGACCCCGGACAAGCCGCACCTGTGCTAAAGGTGTTGTCTTCACTTGTTCTTGTGTGAGCTTTGCTTCGAACTTTCTCTGGTTGATCCGTTGTGACTCTAAGGCAATCCCTAGGTCATGCACCTTGCATTCCCTAGGTCGTGATCTTCCGCTTGTGTGGTTGATTTGCTTCGAGGGGTAGTGAGAGCTACAAGATCGCTAATTCGAAATAATTTTGTCAAGGCTTCTATTTACCCTCGTCTAGTCGTCTTTTCGGTCCTTGTGTGATAGAAATTTTCGAGAAAGAGTCCAAACCGTGCAACAATTAAACTTGTAATGTTTTGACTCAGAATGACTGTCAATTTCGGATGGAGAAAGTTTTATTTTTTCCGTGGGCGTGCATTTGTTGCCGTGTGCGCGTCTGCGTGTGATGAGTAACCAAGCATTGGAGGGTGCTGATAGACGTAGGACCACGGAGTTGGTCAAGAGTGAAGTGAACGCGATGCCTCGTGGCTTGTTTGGCTTGTTTCTAGCTGCATGCGCGGGCACTACACGTTCCTGTACTAGTGGTATGCATGCAGCATGCGGGCATCGAGCAGCGTCAGATGCTGGCTTTGTACACGAGCCTGTGACGAGCCATCTGACCAAGCAGTCCAGTGCCAGTCTGCACGACTGCACGACTGAGACCTGAGATGAGACCTCGGCGACTAGTCTCATCACTGCCAGAAGGTCATCCCTGAGTGCTGCAGTAGCACGGCCACAACCACAACACGACAGCACCGGGCAGTGCTTCTGTGCTTCCGCGCTTCGCCCTGCACGCCCCCACAGAGCACGCGCGAAGGATTCCTCCCCAGGCTGTAGCGAGCCCGTGAGGTCCATTCGCGGCGTGGCGCGTTCTTTCACGCCCTTGATAATGGATGCTATTCCAGGCCAGCTTTTGTAGTAATAACTTTCAGCCCATTATTACGCTGTAGGAAGATAGCAGTGGGAGGAGAGCGCCGGCCGCTGGGCGGGCCGTGATTCGTCAATCACCCGGCTTATCGAGCAGCTGCAAGGGCTCAGCTCCAGCGGCGAGGACGAGGCTAGGCCCAAGGTCCAGGACGAGAGGAAGAAGAGCGGCGGCAGTGGCTCGCAGCGGCTTCGGGCCTAGGTTCGCAGCGAGATCGAATGGCTCGGAGGTGGATCAGGTCGGATCGCACGGTCTCAAATCCGGTTGTTTCGCCGATTGAGCATTAGAAATTGTCCTGTTTTCTCCATTACAACAAACTTCGCAGCACCCACATACAAACAGTCAGCAAAGCATACAGATACGGTACGACGAAGGTTTCAATTAATTCCCACCCTTTTAGATGTGCGTATACAGCTGCTGTCTCGCGCCATGAGAGTTAGGGCAGCAGCCGCCACCGCCGCCACGGCCCTCGCCTCTACCACCGTTGGTCCCCTCCCTTCCTCCGGCATCCTCGCCGAGGCTGAAGGGAGTGGGGATCCATTGTTTTTTCCATAAATTTTTCCTATTAGATTGAGTTCTTAGGGTTAGTGTATCTGCATGTCTGATGGAGTTTAGGGTTCCAGCGTCGCCACAGGCACGGCAAATAAAGTTTTTGGGTACCGGTGGATGCTGCGTGCTTCTATGTCGGCGAATAATTGGTGTCAGGTATGTGAGCTCTTCGGTAATCCTCATAGGTTTGTGGTTCTTCCTCGTCCGCTGGGTTTCCTGGCGGCGGTGGATGTTTCTTCCGGTCGTTGGTCCTCGGGCTGCGGCGGCGGATTTTCTTTTTCTCTTTTCTTTTGCCAAGGGGCTGGCCGATTTTCTTTCAACGGAATCGATTAGCTTGGTGATCCGGGCGATGAATGATGCGGCTTGTCCAATGCTTGGTGTTTCTTGGCGGAAGCAAAGGTGGACATGGATCGTCGTGGTGGTGTTGATGGCGAACTGGAGATCGGAGACGAGGAAGATGAGATTGGATCTTGAGGACTCAATTGTAATTTTCTTTTTCTTCGTTGTTCAGTTTGTAATAGGGAGGATGTATCTTGCCGATGCTTAATATATCTTCCTTTTCGCAAAAAAAAAAAAGGATACGGGCATGCGAAAGATATAAACACACCAAATCCAATACTAGGGCGTGTTTAATAAGGTCTAAATAGTGCAAGTCATCGTGTTTGGTGTCAAGCTCTTCGGAGCCGAGTACAAAGAAGAACGTGCTTGGTTGCCAGCGCACAAGAAGTATGACTACCTTGCACAGGATTGTGGTAGCCTTACTGCCATAGTGGAATTTCATCGAGGAGTTGGTGGGCGGCGGCGGATTTGAGAGGACGAGGATGGTCCACACATGCCGTGAGCGCTCCCGTGCCCGCTCGCGGTGGCCGCTCGCCGTCCTCGCCACGGCTCACCGGGCGCCGTCAGATACCGGTCCTCATGCTGAAGCAAATGGCATACACTGTCCAGGCGCCGCCGTGTCTAGGCTCGACAATGCCTCCTCCTCCTTCATCGACGTTGTCGCGGCCTCCGACTACGCACCCGCAACGGAGCTCCCGCGAGCAGCCGGGCAGGGGCACGAGTAGAGGTCCACATAGACATCCCGAGCAGGGGGGCTCGTCCGAGTCGGGAGAGGGCTTGTCGGAGTGCGGAGGAGACCTCGTTGGAGTCAGGTACGGGCTTGGCAGAGCCGGTCGTGGTGGCGACGGTGGAGGTGAGGATATGGGTCCCACTCTGATAGATGATGGAGAGTAAAGATATAGAGGATGGATGAGTGCGGAAGAAATTGGTACTGAATGATTAGAATGGAATATTTTTTAAAAGTATGAATTTGAAGGATGACGAGTGCGGATAGATTAATAACTCTGAATTGCTAGAAGGAGGACGAAAGGCAATCACTTATTTTCTAATTGTGTAAATGCATCCGTAAATTATATTGCATTACCTTTACTAATAAATGACAATGTCATGACAATGACATAACAAGCAGCGCCTACACTGTTTTATAAGCATGCCACCTCTTGTCGCTTACATGCGCACACGAGCTTTGCTGCTGTTGTATTGATCACTGTGGCCTGAAGCTTGCTGCGCGTCAATGCTCATCAGTCATCCTATGGTGGGCTGGTCAGCACCTCCACAACGTAGAATAGGAAAAAGCCTATGCTATGTACTCCCTCCATTCCAATTATGACTCGATTTATAAAAATATGTATAAGATTTAAATCTTTAAATAAATTTTGTTAAAAAACTAGATCAAAAGATCTTTCCAATAATACTAATTATGTAATATAAATATTAATTCTATTTTAATGTATAATTGCCGACAATATTTTCTCGCTATTTTAATATATAATTGCGGGTAATATTTTCTCGGTAAGCGAGAACTACACTTATTCTGGGACGGAGGGAGTACATCCATGCATGCTAGGAATGATAACCCATGCTCATATTTTTATTCATTCTTCTCATTTTTTTATATTTTCTATGTTGCTATTCGATATATATACGGGATGTTATAAGTATTTATGTGGATTTGTGTTTACCGATTGAAATGATTATTATCACTTCCTGTTACGATGAATCGGGTTTTAAAACCTATGGGTTTACGAGTTTAGGTATTACATTCCCGTACCCATGCCCATAAACACATTGAGTTTAGTTTCTTGCTCATTAACAAACCCATGGGTATAAATAGAAATTGACAAATGCCATATGGAGACGACGGCGAGCTATGGATCCAGATAGAGCTGGGACTTGGGCCGTGCCATCCGAGGGTGGGCCGTGGCACAAACTTTTGGCATGACCCGAAGTACGGCACGACACGAAATATTTTGGGCCATGCCGGCACAACACGAACACGAGGGCCGTGTCGTGCCTAAGATCTCGAGACGACGGGGCTACAAGGCACGCCCGCATTTTAGGCCGTGCTTGGGTCGGCACGACATGAATGTGACACGTACACACTTTTATTACTCTATAATGTAATTTTACAAGATTTATCAGTACTACCTCTCATCTACTATTTCAATAGATTACGAAAATCATTAAAACTTTATTGAAATAGTATACACAAGATACATATTATCTTTATATTAGACCACAAAAAAAGAGAAGTAGTGGAGATATATTGAGGGCCGTGCTTGGGCCGGGCACGACCGGCGTACCGCATGCCACAGTCGCGTGCTTGGGCCGAAGAAAAAATTTGTCGTGCCATGTCGGCACGCGCCCGATATGCTTACTCGTGTCTAAAGGGCACGATCCGAAATGGCACGAAGAATGAGAGGGTCGGGCTGTGCCGCATGGCACGAAGAATGAGAGGGGTCGGGCCGGGCCGCGTTACCCCCCACGACGCCCATGTCCCACTCTAGATCCGGATCTGCGAAGTTTGGGGCGCGTCCACAATCAACGTTCTTTCAACAATGGAATCGATCCGCCCTCGGCGTTGGACGACTACATGTGGCTCGATAAAACATCTACGTGATGGTACTTGGTTGGATCGTGGCGGCGGCTCGACCATGGTGGCGGCAGAGGTTTCCATGGTCCACATTTCCTCCCCAACTATCACATAAGTTCACTTTTCCTCCTCAACTCCAAAACCGGACAAATCACCTCCCTCAACTTTTCAAACCATGCATTTTACCTCCCTCGGGCGGTTTGAAGGTGGTTTTTGCTACAATAACCGCGGGTTTGCTACAGAATCTGTGGTTTTGCTACAGATACAGGTGCCTTTGTCTTTTCTTTTTTTTTTTTAAATTCGGTTGAATCTTTGAAAAATCATAGTAAATCATAGAAAAATCATAAAATAAAAAAATCCAGTTTTGTTGGACTCCACATGAGTAGATCTACATAGTAAATATATAATATAATATGCTTTAGTATAAAGTTTTTGCTACGAGGTTTTGTCTTTTTTCTTTTTTATTTATTTGGTTGAATATTTAAAAATCATAGTAAATCACAGAAAAATCATAAAATAAAAAATCTAATTTTGTTAGACTCCACATGAGTAGATCTACATAGTAAATATATAATATGATATGCTTTAGTACAAAAGTTCTACACAGTGAATATATAATTAATTGAAATAATTAAGTAGTCGCAACTTCTATAATTATTTTGTTGAACTAAAGTATATCATATTATATATTCACTGTGTAGATCTACTCATGTGGAGTCTAACAAAATTAGATTTTTTTATTTTATGATTTTTCTATGATTTACTATGATTTTTCAAAGATTCAACCGGATTTTTTTTTAAAAAAAAAAAGACAAAGGCACCGGACTGTAGCAAAACCACAGACGCCAGAAGCAAACCCGCGGTTATCAGAAGCAAAACCGCCTTCAAAAAACCGCCGGAGGGAGGTAAAATGCATGGTTTGAAAAGTTGAGGGAGGTGATTTGTCCGGGTTTTGGAGTTGAGGGAGGAAAAGTGAACTTCTGTGATAGTTGGGGAAGGAACGTGGACTTTTGGAGATGGAAGGGGAAAGAGTCCAAAGACCTGTTTTAGTTTTATACTCCGTTCATTAATATTTCTTGCAATTCTTTTGACTCATATAAACTGTGTTTGACCTTCCTCGCCTTATTCAACTTTTTTTAATAAATATTATCACTTTTGTTATGACTTATTATATCACTAGATATATTGTAATAACGTTTTTGTTTGTTTTATAATTTACATAAAAAAATTTGAATAAGACGAGCAGCTAAACACAGTTTATATGAGTCAAAGAATTGCAAGTATTATGAAACGGAGGGAGTACTTTGCAAAGCTGGGCCGTATGCGTACTTGTACTGGTTTTTGTATGTTTCCTTATCTATAATACAGTATGTTTTTCAAAAACAAACCATTACAGTGGCAGGATTTTTCCTATCTCTATCTTCACCGAAGGATTCAGATTTCAGAGAGAGCCGTTTATGTTCTCCAAAACAGGAAACTCCCCAACACCCACATACAAAAACAGCCATCATCATGTATACGGTACGGCGAAGACAAACACACCAAAACCATATTTTAGGAGCTAATCACCCTAGCAGCGAAGAAAATACATACGTACAGTACAAAGTCTTACGCTTGCAGGGGCATCCAGTGCAGCAAAAGCATGCCTGAACATTGATAAGACTAGGAGGTTTGCTGATACTACGTACTAGTGAACATAAGTAGGCACAAAGGACGAGCTAAGGCATAGTATACTAATAATAACCCCAAGCTAATATAACCATATGCAGCAGCGAACAGAAGTAGCTAATGAGGCGAGAGCACAACTGGTGGCATGGCGCCCCGGATGAACGGAATCAGCGGCAGCAAGGCCCTGGATGAACGCTGACGGAGACGCTATTGGAAGGCCCCCAGTACGCATCCGGCACGAAGAGGAACTTGTTGGCCTCGAAGCCCTCGTGCTCGCGGATGCACGGCGCCGTCCCCTTGAGCGAGAGCTCGCCTCCGTCCCCATCTGAACCGCGCACCTCCATCTTGTACTTGATGTCGACGTTCCCATCCGGGCGTGGGCCGAGGCAGACCAGGGACAGGGAGCGCCCCGCCGCCGGAGTGACGCCGGCGTTGAGCAGCAGGAACAGCTTCCTCATGTCAGCCTGCACCAGCAGGCGGAAGGGCGTGCTCTTGTGCAGCGTCACCGTGGTGGCCTCAAGGTAGGAGGCGACGGTGACCTCGCGGGCGTGCTCGTCGAGGACGTGCTCGTACAGACCCGTGTTCATGCCGCGGTAGCTGCAGCCGTCGACGGGGCATCCGTACGGCGCGTGGCGGCAGGACTCCTCGTGCTTCTGCCTCTCGACGAACTTGATGAGCTCCCCACAGCCGTTGTCGCTGAACTTGCAAAGCGTCTTCATTTCGGCGAGCATTTGCTCCGCCGGGCGGCACCGGAGGTTGCCGATTGCCGCCTTGCACCAGCACTTGCGCTGCAAGCGCGCGCAACATGCTTCGCACACAGCGTGTCCGTTGATACACTGAAAACACAGTAGTAGAACAATACATGCAGTAGTCACAAAACGAATATCAAAACCAACCCGAACAAAGAAGTAGCTGAAGTACTGTGTAGAACAATACAAATTGAAGAGCACTTGCCATGAACACTTTGTCATCGAACGGCATAAAACAGATGTTGCAGTGGATCGACGGGGCATCCGAATCCAGCCAGACTCTTTCTTCTTCACCGGCCTGCTTCTTGTTTTTTGAGGTGACTTCTTCCTCATCAGTCACCTTCTTGCCTGTACATGGCCTTTTCCTTGGTGGTTGTGGTGTTGGTGGCTGCCTCGTCGCGGACCCCTTTGCAACATCTTTCTCCGTGGCCTTCTTAGCGCTCGTCTTCATCTCGGCCTGATCTGGAGACTGGAGATAATAATAATCAACGACATCAGCTTCTACACTACGTTAGGGAACAAAACACGCATCAAGCAAATGGATCACTCATCAGTCAACACACAAGCCACAGGCATTCCCATTCACATCACGAGGAGCACATACATCAATGATCAATGGAGGTTGCAGGAGGAAGGGAGCTACTACACCTTTGCTCAATGCCGATTGTTGGGGCTGTTTCGAGTATTGCGAGCAGGAACTACAAACTGGTTGGGGACAAGCGGCGCCGAGTGGATCCCTCAGCACTAAAGCTCGTGGAAGAGAATGGCCTGCCCCCAATGGCCTTTTATTGGCAGTGGCTGTAGAGTTCTGGAGGATGGAGTGGACCGCTGGGTACAGCCGTACAGGAACGTCACTGCTACTGTACTTCAGGACTCACTGTACAGGAACGGTAGGACTGTGGCCTGTGGCGGGCAGCTAGCTGCCCTACTCTACTCCTGCTGTCCTGCAGTCTACTCCGTCCCGTCCCATCGTATACTGTGCATGCTAGCAGGCACTCCTGCAGTCTAGTAGTACTCCGTCCCGTCCCTTGTCGTTGTCGTCGTTGCAGACGCTGGCGTCCTTGTCGGCGAAGGAGAAGTCGAGGTGAAAGTCGCTGAAGTAGATGCTGAACTTGAAGCTCAGCGGGGGCTGCACGAAGGGACGTTCCGCCCATGCACGACGCATGACGGAGGCGCTGAGGGTGCCCGACAGCTCGATCATCTGGCGGGTCGGAGGAGGAGACGTGTAGGTGTAAGTCGTCGGCACTGTCACCTTTGCATGGAGCTGCCTGCAGTAGACGTGTCGAAGCGACGTAGGAGGCGACGAGGTGAAGTCGAGGAGGCAGCCATAGAGGAGGTCGCCGGGCGTGTGGACTGGCGGCCCCAGATGTATCTCCTTTGTCCATAGTGCGCCAACCGTGACATTGTCGATGCGGAAGAAGACGTCGCCGTTGTTGTCGAAGAGGAGGACGGTGGCGCCTCGACCCTTTCGTCAGACGCCCGGAGAAGAAGGATGCTCGCTGGGAACGCCTGGTCTTCGCGAGGGCGGTTGGGGAGGTGGAAGCCCACTGCGACGCCATGCAGCGGGACGTTCTCCCCCAGCAGGAAGTCCTGGAGAAGCTCTGAAGCAGCTGGGATGTAGTAGCGGTGGAAGTACCTCACGATGCCGTAGTGGAGGCTCCACTCTGGCGCTGTGGCTCGCAGCTCGATGGCGTTGGAGATGATCCCGAGCTCCTTGTTGGTCGTCGTGGCTGGGTGCGGCTCGGGCGATCATGTCGCTCGACGCCACCCGCCGATGTCGCCCATCGCCACAAAGAAGACGCTTGGGGGCTGGCATGCGGTCGACCAGGGCAACCACAATGTCGTCGCCGATGTCGCCGGGTCGGGCGTGGTGGCCGGCCTTGTCGGCGCCGGGTGCCAGCGCGCTTACTCGACGTCGTCCGACATGTCGTTGTTGAAGCGGGCGGCAAGGTCGATGGCCTCCTCCATCGAACGGGCTCGAATCCACTCGAAGTCCGTCCGGCGTGTCACGCAGGCCTCCGACGAAGAGGCCGACACGGTGGCGCTGGCCCTCAAAATCCATGCGCGCCGCATAGAATTCTAAGGCGTCGATGTAGTCGCCCGCCTTGCCTTCCCGGGAAGGCGGGCGCCAGACCTCGTAGTGTCGAGGTAGGCAGGGGGTCCGAAGTGATGGCGCAGGCGACTTGTGAACTCATCCCACTCGATCGGGGACTTCTTCTTGGACAGGTCCATGAACCAAATTGCAGCAGATCCAACGAGATAGAAGGTAGCGTAACTCACATAGTAGTCCGGTCGATGTCCAAAGTTGAGCTCGCACAGAGCCCAGCTGCGAATCTAGAGGTCGGGGTCGCCGGTTCCGCCGTACTCCCCGGACTTGGAGACGGGTGATGTAGCGAGGGGGTGGCATGCCACGATTGGCACCCCGGCCGAGCGCCGTGGTGGCGCGGTCGGGACGCCGGGGGCGCCTCGGTAGGCAGGGGCGCCACGAGTGACGCCATCTCGCCGGAGAGTCCCGCGCGGTCGAGGTGTCGGTGGAGAGGAGAGGGCAGCCGGTGCCGTGATGTCGCCGAGGATGACGCCGATGGCGGCCCGGCGCGCCACCGCAACGCCATCATCTTCCTCCAACCGAGGATGGCAGGTCGGACCCGCCGACGGGGCCCGTGGCGGGAGGGGGTGGCGGCCATGGTGGCGCCCCGGGCCGCCCAGGCCAGCGGCGGCGGCATCCACCGGGCTGTCCTCCGCCGGTCATCGCCGTGACGCGCGGGTCCTCGAGGTGATGCGCACGTATCTACGCGACGTAGGCGAGTCTCCATGTCGCCGAAGCGCCGGCCGATCCGGAGCACGCTTGTTCGCCGAGGAGCGCCTTTAGCGCCGCGGTGAACTCCTTCATCTCGGAAGCCATGGGTGGTGGGAATCGCCCCGTCTCCGATACCAGCCGCCGATTCCGGCAAGATTGGGCCGAATTGACACGTGTTCGCCGACCGTTGGAGCTCCCGAGATGGCGTGGGGCTGCAGCCACGGCGGCGGCGACGAAGCGGCGGACGAGCGACTAGATGGAGGGGAGGAGCCGTGGGGAGAGAGGGGCGGCCGGCGGCGCGCAGGCGGGCGGCAAAAGAAGGGGAGGGGCGGCGGGCGCACACGGAGGCGGCGACGGCCGAGCTGAAAACGATAGATATGTTTTATTTGCTTGCTTATCCCCTAGAGATTACATGCCTCTGCTTATATAGCCCGGCTAGTGGGACTTGTAATCTAAGCAATCTCTATAAGGTTTCCTTATACGATCAGAATACCTTTTACAAGCATATCCTATTTATTTGTTTCCTAATAAGGGTCTCCTTTATAGATGAGATATCCCCCTTGCACACCAAAAATTCCTAAGACAATCCTAACTTGAAGACGGCAAACTCGACTCGCACGGAAGAGGAAAGGCGGCGGGCGGCAAGGGGCGCCGCCTTTATGCCCCGCCGCGCCCCCGTCCCCCCCGCCGGGCCGGCCGGTCGCTGCCAGGCCCACTTTAACCCGTCCCGGGCTGGCCCAGCTTCGATCATGACATTTCCCCACCGTTCGACGAGGCAGCGTCCACGTGCCGCCCAACCCACCGTGGGTGGCGAAGGGCAGGCCGATCGGAGAAGTCACCACTCCCGCCCGGCGCGAAGACGAGGGCCGCACTTGTCGCTGTCGCTGCTGCGCACGCCGGGCGCCCTTGTCGGGCGAAGGAGAAGTCGAGGTGAAGGTCGCCGAAGCAGATGCTGAACTTGAAGCTCAGCGGGGGCCGCACGAAGGACGCTCCGCCCATGCACGACGCATGACGGAGGCGCGAGGGTGCCCGACAGCCTCGATCATCCGCGGGCCGGAGGAGGAGACGCGGGTGTAAGTCGCCGGCACCCGCCACCTTTGCATGGAGCTCGCCTTCGCAAGACGGACGAAGCGACGTAGGAGGCGACGAGGTGAAGTCGAGGAGGCAGCCGTAGAGGAGGTCGCGCTGGGCGTGTGGACTGGCGCCCCCAGATGTATCTCCTTTGTCCATGGTGCGCCAACCGTGGACGTTGTCGATGCGAAGAAGACGCCGCCGTTGTTGTTGAAGAGGAGGACGGTGGCGCCCTCGACCCTTTCGTCGTGACGCCCCCGAGAAGAAGGATGCTCGCTGGGAACGCCTGGTCTTCGCGAGGGCGGTTGGGGGAGGTGGAAGCCCACCGCGACGCCATGCAGCGGGACGCTCTCCCCCGCCAGTAGTCCCGAGAAGCTCGGGCAGCTGGATGTAGTAGCGGTGGAAGTACCTCACGATGCCGTAGTGGAGGCTCCACTCTTGCGCCGTGGCTCGCAGCTCGATGGCGTTGGAGATGATCCCGAGCTCCTTGTTGGTCATCGCGGCCAAGTGTAGCTCGGCGATCATGTCGCTCGACGCCACCGCCGATGTCGCCCATCGCCACAAAGAAGACGCTATGGCCCGGCATGCGGTCGACCAGGGGCAACCACAATGTCGCGTCGCCGATGTCGCTGGGTCGGCGTGGTGGCCGGCCTTGTCGGCGCCGGTGCCAGCGCGCCGCCGACGTCGTCCGACATGTCGTTGTTGTAGCGGCGCGGCGAGGCGGCGACCGAGCCGAAAACGTTAGATATGTTTTTATTTGCTTGCTTATCCCCTAGAGATTACATGCCTCTTGCTTATATAGCCCCCGGCTTAGTGGGACTTGTAATCTAAGCAATCTCTATAAGGTTTTCTTATACGATCGGAATACCTTTTACAAACATATCATATTTATTTATTTCCTAATAAGGGTCTCCCTTATAGATGAGATATTCCCTTGCACACCAAAAATTTCTAAGATAATCCTAACTTGAAGACGGCAAACTCGGACTCAGACGGAAGAGGGAAGGCGGCGGCGGCAAGGGGCGCCTTATAGCCTTGCGCCGCGCCCTTGGCCCCCTCCTCGCCGGCGGCCGCCGCAAGTCAAAGCCCAATTAACCCGTCCCGGATGGCCCGCCTGGATCATGACACAACCATATTATATTTCACTATGTATATCCACTCACGTGGAGTCTAAAAATATTAAATTTCTTTATTTTATGATTTTTCTCGTGATTTACTATGATTTTTAAAGATTTAGTAGAAATAAATAAAAAGAAAGAAAAGGACAAAACTGCCCACACGGTTTTAGAAAGTTTGGGAGGTAAATTAGACTGTTTTACAGTTGTGTGTGTGGTGTGTGTGTGTGTGGGGGGGGGGGGCTTTGAAGTAAGGGACCACCTTTGATAAGCTAAGGGGTTAAGTAGATATTTTTCTTTTTAAAAATTGACTAAGCCATATCATATAGGGGCCTAAAAGTTATATGTTTCCTCTAAGACTATCTCACGCTCCTATATTTGCTTCCTTTCAAAGAAATATTCTATCCTAGTCATCGGTATTCTCTCCTCTATACTACTTTCTTCTTCGTACTCACGTTTCTTTATATCTCAACTCCATACCAACTACTATCAGTGAGACCCACTTATATTTTATCTAAATATATCTACGTGAGATCTTGTTTTGAAAGTTTTTGAAACGAATTCAATGGTGCAATCGGAATTTAATTTAGTTTTTTGTTTGTTAGTTATAATATTTTTTTAGCTACTTGAACTAGTGGGATCCGCCTGCTGGATGTCAGAGCCGCATGAGTTCTCTCCTCTCCCGGTCGTGCCTCCCGCGCGTGGTGGGGCGAGGGGCCGGTACTGGAACGACCCTACGCCGCCATAGTTCCCGGACGCACGAACCGATGCCGGATGTTGTACGTTTACCGGGCCTTTTACAGTTTGCCAGTGCCAGATAGTCTAGCAAATATCATTTCATATATGGGCCTAAAAGCTCAAAACATGCTGTCAAATCCGTTGGGTTTCCTTCCTCTAAAGAACACCTGACCGGGCCAGCAAACATATATGGGGCTGGGCTTTAAACGAGGCTGGCTTCCGTGTTCCGTTCCGCACGCATATGGTGTGCTTCAAGTGTGTGCAGGAATGTGGGTGGTGACTGGTGGCTGTGGGCGGTGGATTGGCTGGAAGACCTGCGTCTGCGTGGCTGGGTCCTCCGGCTCGATCAACGCACAACCACACCATTATATTTGTGGTCTTGATTGACTTTTCGTGCAAATATCTCATCCAGTAGACTACTAATTGTTTGGGAGGAGAGCGGTGTTTTCCTGAGCAGGCTTTTGGTCAACATTGGTTGGCTTTGACAAAACGAAATGGGGTGAAGGTTTTGGACCAGCTGTCGGACTGTGTGAACTGCCTGCTGGAAACCTATGTCAGGAACCCAGATCAAGGCTCCGACTGATAGTGGAACTGGAGAGGATTTCGGGATAGAAAAGCAGGATTCAGGTTCAGGGTAGAAATAGCATGAACAGAAACGGCATAGAACAGAATGTTCAGAGATACTAGAAATCTATTCAATTCATCGATGGTTCCTTCAGTTACAGGTCTTGCCTTTTTATATGCAACCGACTAAGCCAAACTGCCTAATACCAGACCCGGCTAGTTATAGCTGCCCACAGACAACACCCATCCATTCCGTTAGCTGCAGTAATAGAATGACGGTAACAGTAATGACATTCCTCTGTCTGCACCTCCTTAGCCTCTTTAGAGTCTTATCCCCATTCCTGACACTATGGCCATACGGGTGCCGCCGTGCCGGTAGTCAAAGTGCATTGGAATAGTGCTTTGGCAGCAGAAGAAAATTGGTCATCGCTGACGCGGCTAACTGCACCCCAACGATGATCACTAATACCATCCGCAAATTATTGAGATCGTAGTTGCTGGTATCAATGAATGGAATAAAAACAAAAGATGAACTTGTGTATGAGGAATGTGGATTATCCGTAAATTATTATGAAGAACAAATAGTAAAAAAGAAAGAAGAAAATTTGATAATGTATTCTTGCTTAATCGAATCACTAATGATTATAAGAACACTTATTTGGAGACATCACATAAAAGCCGGGCCAAGAGTGCGTATCAACTTCGAGCAGAGCAAAGCTGCACAACGCCGTTCTGATTCCTCCCGAAACTTATGAATTCAGTTTCGGAATCGCAGCATATGGAAGTACAAACTCGCATCCATGTGAAAGCCACATCCACCTAAAAAAGATTTATTCATGATACGAGTACATGGTCACCACTTTCATCCTCGAATCTGCTGGTGCCTGATGCAGCACATTACAGCATATAATCGAATTACAGAGCATTGCAATCAGACTAAATATTGAGCATCGTCCCAAGTACAACCGTGAATATAGATTTTCAGAGTCTAGCTACCCGAGCACATTGGCAATTCATCTTGTGGAATCAGTAACCTCATTCATTCTCTGAGATTGCACTCAGCTCCGAGGAGAAATCCAAAGTACCAGTGTGCTCATCCCCACAGAAGAATGGCTCGGGAGGTATCTGCAGACCATCAACGCCAGTTTCAAGCATCCCAATGACCTCACTCATCGTTGGACGATCATGTGATTTCATCTGAATGCACCATAGCCCAACAACGCACAGCTTCCTTTCCACTTCATGGATATTAAAAGCTTCGCAAATCTCACCTACCTCTTGTCGAGTTAGATGACTATACACCCAAGCTGGGTAGTACTTCTGGCTTCTCCTTTCTGCATGTTGGTCTAAGTTCCTTCGTCCCCCAGCCATTTCCAGCAATAGCATCCCAAAACTGTAAACATCTGACTTGCTTGAAACAACACCGAAATTACGGGATATCATCTCAGGAGCTATGTACCCAACAGTTCCCCGTGCAGCGCCACTGGCACAAAGCTGTTGTCCCTGGGGTACAATTTGGCTAGCCCAAAGTCGGCAATTTTAGGAGTGAAGCTATTATCTAAAAGGATGTTGTGTGGTTTAATGTCAAAGTGCAGTATCTGCATTTCACATCCTTGGTGCAAGTAGTTGATTCCTCTGGCAATGCCTAAAGCTATTTCATTGAGTTTATCCCAGGAAAATCTTTGCTCAGAAGAGAAGATGTACTTATCAAGAGATCCACGAGGCATGTACTGTAGACGAGCGCCCTCTTCATTTCTTCTGAACAAAACCCCACGAGACGCACTACATTGACATGGTGAATACTTCCAATGGTGGACACTTCACTGATAAATTCATCTCCATTGCACAAAGAATTGCCCAACATTTTGACAGCAACATTGACATCACCTGGAAGCATGCCTTTGTACACGGTTCCATAGCCTCCTTGGCCGAGCTTCTCTCTGAAGTGCCCTGTGATTGCAGTGATGTCGGTATAGGCATACCTTTGTTGGGCTAAACGCTTGTTGCATTTGGAGAAACTTCGACTGCATCAATAGATATCCTTGTTTTCCAGTATTTGTAGGCGAGGAAGGTCAATACAGCTAAAGGTGCAAACACAAACCTTGATAGTATTGCGAATCCTGCATGGAAATGATTGCAGACTTAAGTTAGATGGACGCAAGAACGCAGCCTTAATGATCTAGTATATGCAATTATCTCGTACCTATTATGAACTTAGCAGTGTCTATAGCAGATATCACGGTGACTGCAGCCCAAAATAATTTAGTTCGGTAGGAGTAATCATTTACACATCTTAAGAAATGCAGGCCGATCCCAGCAATGGCAGAAGTCCGGTTCAGGATGCTTGAACTAGATATTTCAGTGTCGAAATAGCTGCAAATTATGATGATCACCTTTCATATACGATTAAAATCTGAAAATAAAACAGAAACTTATCAAAAGTCTCCAATCTACAGAGCTTTGACTCACCTCACTGAATCATTCAGGCATGTATCGATGACCCCACGGTATGTCCAGTGTTCATACAGAATAGGAAACCTAACAGCAAATCCCTTCCTCATAAATTTTACAACATCTTCAAAACTTGAATTACTTGGTGCCCTCACATGCCAACTGCCCAAAGGAATCATGGACAAGAATCTACATGAAGGCTGAATGTTTTGAACCCAAATTTCAGAAGTAGTCAAGACATAAACAAAAGAGCTATTCATGCTCCTGCACGTGACAGGCCTGTAATTGACACCACAGCAAGAGGTTCTTGTCAGCTGTGAACAACTAACAAAGGCAGCCCATGTAATAGCATCAGGGTATAACAGTGTGGTTTCTTCTGCTTGTAAACCGTATACATATGGATGTTGATTCCTCTCAGGAATAGGACAGCTGCTGTTATCCAAATTCTCATCAACAACCCAGAAAAATTGAGTCAGTGTAGGAGATGTTAGTCACCAAGTATCTTCCTGTGCTGATTTGAATCGTAGCCTTGCTATCACTACAAACTAGCTCGTATGATTGAAAGCCGCATCCAGGGGGATCACCTTGTAGACGAAAAGGAGAATGGATATTTTTTAGATGCCCACAGGAGAAAGAAGGGCATCTGAGCTTCTCTGGATCATCTGCCGCTGCAGAATTTATTGTAACAGAAACAAGAGAAAAGATGGCCATGAATTTGCCAACAGCAGAAAAGAAATACAATGGAGTTTGCCATGAGAGCACGATAGATGCAACATCCAATAAGAGTTAATATAATGGTCACGGAGAAGGTTAGTCATCTGAGATATGGGGGCAGGTAAAGGAAATTTCCACCCGAGTGGACAAATCAACTCCACTATCCAGTCTGACAGCTATACTGATAAGGGCAAGATTTGACTTGTGGTTCAGGACTCTTCCAGTATCCAAGAAATTCCACTTTATGAAGCCGCCAAATTAGAATTCTTCCAACACTCACCATTGTGTGGGCTCCATATAATAAATCCTCCTTGCCACCAATCAACGAAGTACTCAATTCTGTAGATGCAGCCTCATATCTTTCTCTATTGGCTGTTTTCTTTCTTCTACCAGACTAAAATGTCTAATATTTTAGCTGCAGTTCTGCTATTCTCAGTTCTCAATCTCAACAATGGAATCGTGGTGGCCAAAGAAAGCAGCGATGAAAAAGTTCTTCCAAATTTGCTCACCATCCTGGTGCAGTGAAGGTGGACCAGAGATCCGGTTTCCATTCCGCCTTCAAACCAGCCCCTCAATCATGTGGTGCACCTGGCATGGAGCTACTCTGTTCTGAGCAAGCAGATACCATCCTAGTTCACCCAAATCTTGGTCTATGCAAGGTGACTGCCATCGAGTACAGGTATGGTATTATTGGTGTTATCCCACTTGAAGCCTCCAAGTGCCCTCTTCGAAAGATAATGTACACCAACTTATCAACCGATGTGTATACACCTTATGGAACTGATATGGCAAACGTAGTGAGTTGTTCAACAGAGATCAGACCCATTGATCAGTTCAGTCTTGCTGGCCCCATATATTGCCTTAGCAACACGAGCCAGTTTCTGTACCTGGTGTCTTCTTTCGCAACTATGGATGTTCTTCCATTGGATTGCATGGTTCTTCCAAATCACATCTGGATACCTTACCCTTTTAAAAATCAAGATATCGTGGGCATAAATGAAACTGCAAAAGGATCCATTGCATTTGGTGAGATGACGTTCGAAAGTGGTCAGTTCCTAATATTACTAATGTTTGCCAAGACTGCGAAATTAGAGGGAGGCAATGTGGATTTCACTCAGAAACTAGGCAAGCATTCTGCAAGAATCACAGTAAGTTTCTAAATGGCTCATGCAACTAAGAACTTATCTGGAACAGCACATTATGGTTTACTTTTTAGTTTTTAGTGATTTGGCATGAAAAAAATATAAAAATTGCATCAGTAAGACAATTTCCTATTCCATTTCATTCTTAGTTGTTTCAGCAAGTTGCCACTGCTGCACTTTTGCGGCAATATATAATTTTGTGATATAGCACTTTTACTAACTCAAGTAAAATGGTGCTGCTATTTCCCTGAAAATTGGTAATTGCTGATTTAATATTTGTGCATAGTTATGGTAGAAAAGAATTTTCCAAAAGGCCACCACAATGCCAAAACACAGACTTGGCTCTTTCACAAGATACACCCACATGCTAGATTAAAAACTTATGTCCTCAACTTAGACATATCTGCATTTATAGGCCTAAGTATCCAATGCCTATCAAAAGAGTGATGAAGTTATATTGTTCAGACATGTGTTTAACATTATTTTAATCCCTGGAGGTGAGTTCCCCTCATCATCAGTTTGTCTGTGATTTTAGTAAGATTTTGATAGAAACCTTTTTTTTTTCATGCCCGCAGGGGTCACATGTCAAAGTAATCGCAGGTATGGAATTCAAGGTCATGGAGAAATTTTGCTGCTTTCAACTTGAATGTGTAATGGATTTATATCTGACTACTTGATTTCCTGCATTTTGTTTGTCCAGCAACATCATCAGTAGCCACGCTTCTAGTTCTTTCAGCAATGGCAGCTGCTGCATTATATCTCGCCCTGAAATCTAAATATGATGAAGAGATACACATGAAAGTTGAAATGTTCCTGAAAACCTACAGCACGTCAAAACCAACAAGATACACGTTCTCTGAAGTTAAGAAGATAACAAGACGGTTCAATAACATACTTGGCCAAGGTGGATTTGGAAGCGTATACAAAGGTGAGCTATCCAATGGAGTGCCTGTGGCAGTCAAAATGTTGGAGAACTCAACGGGAGAAGGAGAAGAATTCATCAACGGTTGCAACCATTGAACGATCCACCATGGCAATGTCGCTCAGCTTCTAGGTTTCTGCTCTGAAAGATCAAGGTGTGCTCTAATCTATGAATTTATGCCTAATGCATCGCTAGAGAAATATATATTCTCACAAGAATCTGACACTAGTGGCCGAGAATATTTAACACCTAATAAGATGCTAGAAATAGCAACAGGAATTGCCAGAGGAATTGAGTACCTGCACCAAGGTTGCAATCAGCGCATCCTCCATTTCGACATCAAGCCTTCTAATATTTTACTAGACTACAATTTTAAGCCAAAGATTTCAGATTTTGGACTCGCAAAGCTGTGTGCAAGGGATCAAAGCATTGTCACGCTGACTGCAGCAAGAGGCACAATGGGCTACATTGCACCGAATTATATTCTCGAACTTTGGGACGGTATCATACAAGTCAGATGTTTACAGCTTTGGCATGGTGGTGCTGGAAATGATGAGCGGAAAGAGGAGGAGCATGTACCCAGAGACCGAGAACCAAAATGATGTTTACATTCCCGAGTGGATATATGAGAAAATAGTCACCGGGCAAGAACTGGAACTGACCAGGAAATGACACAAGGAGAGAAAGATATAATGAGGAAGCTGGCTATTGTAGCACTCTGGTGCATTCAGTGGAACCCGGCGAATCGCCCGTCAATGACAAAAGTGGTGAACATGCTGACAGATAGCTTGCAGAGCCTAAAGATGCCTCCTAAACCATTTGTTTCATCCTTTGGCCAGCAGGCATGAAGCAGAAGCTAGAGACCACATCATAATCATTCAGATGTTTGTTTCTATCAGTTATTCAGTTATCGACATGTATCAGTGATGCCCTGTGTCTATCATATTTTTCGTATTATACCCTTTTTCCCTGTAACCACTGGATTGTATACATTCAGATTTCTGGTTTAACCATGTTAATGGATGTGTCATGACATTAGCAGAACACTGCATAAAAATCAGTAGCTGGAAAGGTAGAAGTTACAGTTTACTTTGAAATGGATTGTATTCTTACGATTGGTCTCCAATTGAGACGGATTGGTGGTCCTCAACGAAGAGCTCCTGCCTAATGAACAAAGCTGTCGGTAGCCACCCCTCCTTGCTCGAGAATTTTTTTTTCCACAACGGTAAACCGAATTTCATTACTTTTGCTCGAGAAATGCAGACAGATTAATGTTTAGGGAGGCGACTCACCTTTTACCGATGCCCCTCTAAAATGGCCGGTGAGGACGGATGGCGTGCCATGGGCGCCAGCATGCGAGAAACTGCAGGGGTCCGCTAGCAAGGCGAAGCCATTGGGCAGATCGCCGCCGCCGAAGCGGCCGGAGCACCGGTGGGAGGAAGAACATGTCCTCGCCCTCAGATTTTTTTTTTTTTTTTTTTTTTTTTTTTTTGAGCAAAGTCCTCGCCCTCAGATCAGTCTGGAGTCTGGGCTGCAGCACACACATTTGACTTGGGCTTTAGGAAGGCCGGCCATCTTCTAATCAGTAAGGCTCGGCCCATAGTCAAAATACAAGGATGGCCTATGCAGTACTACACCAGAGTGGGCCGACTACGAATTGGAATGGAAGGATACAAAGCCTGCAATAGTGCAGCACATGAATATTTTTACAGTACAGCTAGTGACATTAGATAATAAATACAGTATAAAGTTCATAGATGCCAAGGTGCTGCGATGCAGTATGCTGATCGATTTCTTCGTATCAGAATGGTCCTGCCCACAACAGGGGAAAAAAAACTCACAATCACAAAAAGCATCTGGTGTGAAACGACGTCAAATGGATCGAAGCAACATCAGAGTCAGTCTGTATATGCATTGCTGAATTTAAAACACAAATCTCTCTGCAATACATGTGGTTATAGAAAAACTTTCTGGATGAACATTTTTTTTTAAAAAAGGAAACATTATTTTAATCTAGTTATATGATAACAGTGCATATCCAAGTTCCCGATTTCTGAAGGAAAACCATACCCAACAACAAATATCTACGTCCCAATCCCAAAATTATGTGATGAATGAGACTTCTTGGCACATAGCTGTATAGTAGTAGTCAGCAAACACTGGTACTGCCTTGAGCCACAGCTTATCGAATAGTCTCTGAAAGGATTAGAGCAGCAGTTTAGGATTGAAAACAGTTACATGGTCTGCTGAGAAACAAAGAGTAAAGTGCATGCTGCGTCCTCAAACTATTGAGGCCTTCCCATCGCGTCCTCGAACTATCAAACGACTATCCGGGTCCCTAAACTATCGTGACCGCACACCAACAGTCCAAAACCCGCCACGCGAGCAGCAAAGCATCGATGTCTCACAGCCAGGTTGGCAGCAAGATGCTGGGACCATGCCAATTTCTCGATGCTAACCCGGGCCGTGCACGCCGATGCCTTTGCCGCCGCGCGTGGACGTTTTGGACTGTTGGTGTACGGTCACGATAGTTTAGGGACCCGATAATCGTTTTGATAGTTCGAGGACCCGCATGGGAGGACCTCGATAGTTTGAGGACGCAGCATGCACTTTACTCAGAAACAAATGTTACTCAACGATTTGCAAGTGAAAGTAGTTTTGTCACACTGTTTCCAATGATATCTTCTATTTCTCCAGTCCAGTGTGCTACGTGGTTCGCTGTACACCACTGAAAGATTCAACACCGCGACGTTTACTTGATCTCAGTTTTTTCTTTTGCTTCCTCTCTGCCACAGCATTAGCAATCGAAGTAGCTTAATGCAAAACGCACAACACAAGATGAAAGTGCTGAGTTCTTCCAGGACTCTCCCACCTCCTGCCTATCTTGCTATTCCTACCAGTCGGCAACAGTACACCATCACCTTCAGCATTAGCAAACAATGCTCCTACACCATATGGTCAGCTGCTCTCTGAAACATATATAGTGGTCGGCTTGCCAAGAGTGGCAAGTGATCTGATTTGTCCCTGAAAAGAATAGAGCAGCACTTTAGAGGATTGAAAAAAGTTACAACATCTGCTGAGGAACAATAAACACTGATATTGGCATGATTTGCTTCACAATTTCATAACATTTTGCCACTGAGGAACAAAATATTACTCAACAACTCGCAGGTGCATATCACTAATGATGATGAAACAAGTAAAACTGTTTCCAATGTTGTCTGTGCGTCTGCTGTGATTAGCCAAAAGGAAAAAAAAAAAAAAAAAATGTTTGCAATGGTGTCAATTACACGCTGGCCAGTTGCGTATTGACAGAGTATGCCTGAACGATTCAACACGCAATCGATAGACTATTTGTTTATGATGTCGCCTTCGAAGTTTTCTTTTTGCTTCTGCTATGCCACAGGTTCCATGCTACAACTCAGAATCCAATTCAAGAAGCTTAATGCAAACAACACACAACACAACACAAGATGACAGTGCTGAGTTCTTCCAGGACTCTCCATCTCCTGCCTCTCTTCCTCCTCCTACCAATCGGCAGCGGCATCACCTTGAGCATCAGCAACCGATGCTCCAACACAATATGGCCAGCTGCTGTGCCAGGCGGAGGAAAGCAGCTCAACCCTGGGGAGTCCTGGACCCTCAACATGCCGGCCAGCACGACTACCGGGCGTGTGTGGGCCGCGCCACGACCCTGTTTTAAAGGCGGTAAGGCGAGGCGAGGCGAGCGACCCCTTCCGGACGCCTAGGCGAATAAGGCGCTTCGCCTAGGCGACGCCATATAAACATTTTTATATATAAGTTAACTAAAAATTAGAAGCAAATCAGACATTAATGGTGGCAATTCTTAACATGTAATACAATAAGTGGTGCTACTAGACTACTAGTACACATGCAAAGGAAGAAGTCCACTCCACTCCACTCCACTATATGCATCTATAAGCAGCAGAGGAGTAAAAACAGAGCAGCAGAGAACAGAGGAGAGCAGCAGAGAACAGAGGAGAGAGGAGACACGCAAGGAAGCAGGCAAGACCGGGCACCCTAAAAAACAGGGGACTCGAGCTTCCGGCCAGTAAGGTGGCAAGAATGAGCAGTCCTCCACTCGCGCGAAATCAACACTGCATGCAGACATGCAGAGGAGGAGATGCGCCCACAAGCATGCATACCGCGCGAGATGCGGCGGCGGCCCCGAGCATGCAGGGAAAGAAGCGAAGGCAGGATGTGTTGGTCGATTTCCTTCCTCCCCCCCTATTTTTTTTCCGACCGCATGATTTCCTTCCCGCGGAAGGCAGGAAGTGCCGCGGCCGCGCGATTTCCTCTATGCGCGCGCAGGGAATGACGGAAGGCGTGAGAAGCCCCGCCAAGATCGATTCCCCCACCGCTGGTTCCTTCCCTTCCCCTCGCGGCGCCGCCACGACTATGGTGACCGCCTCAGGCCTGTTGGCGTCGCCCCGGACGCCTAACGTGAAAGGCGGACGCCTTATACGCCGAGGCGGACGCCATACAGCAATGAGCAAGGCGACCCCCGACGCCCAGCCCTTCTCGCCGCTGACGCCCTAGTCGTCGCCTAGGCGCCGCCAGGCGACGCCTTTAAAACAGGGGCGCACGAATTGCTCATTTGACAGCGCTGGCAACGGTCGCGCTGACAGAGACTGTGGCGGCGTGCTGAACTGCACACGGTATGGTAAGCCACCCGTTACTCTTGCTGAGTTCTCCATCGGAGGAGGTACAGATTTCTTTGACATCTCCCTTGTCGACGGCTTCAACGTGCCCATGGACTTCCTGCCGGTGCAAGAAAACACAGGGGGAGGGCTAGCGTGCAGCAGGGGCCCTCGCTGCGTAAGAAACATCACAGCCGAGTGTCCAAGTGAACTGAAGGCACCCGGGGGCTGCAACAGTGCGTGTACAGTGTTTGGACAAGACAAATACTGCTGCACAGGGAATAACACTAACACTTGTGAACCCACTACCTACTCAGTGTTCTTCGTGCGGGGGTGCCCCGATGCATATAGCTATTCCAGGGATGATGACTCCAGTACTACCTTCACTTGCCCATCGGGCACCAACTACCAGGTCGTCTTCTGTCCCCCAATCGATATTTCAGCTTCGCCTCCATCAACAAATTCTCCTGCACCGACTGTTACAGGCACAACACGTATGAATCACTCATTCTTTACAAGAAACAGAGTTATCGGTATTGTTATAGGTTCCATATGCAGTTTGATTTTAATAATTATATCCATTGCATTCTTCGCCTATAAACTGAGAGCAAGGCAACACTGGGAGATGGAAGAAGGGGTAGAAGAGTTTGGGGAGCTGCCAGGAATGCCAATAAGGTTCACATTTCAGCAGCTACAAGAAGCAACAGGCCAATTCAGATACAAGCTTGGGGAAGGAGGCTTTGGGTCTGTTTTTGAGGGGCAGTATAGTGAAGAAAAAATTGCAGTTAAACGTTTGGAGCGATCTGGTCAGGGTAAGAGAGAATTTTTAGCAGAGGTTCAGACAATCGGCAGCATTCATCACATCCATCTGGTGAGGCTGATAGGTTTCTGTGCAGAGAAATCACATAGGCTTTTGGTGTATGAGTATATGCCCAAAGGGTCCTTGGACAGGTGGATCTATTACTCACATGAGAATGATGCTCCCTCTCTTGATTGGAAAACTAGACACCAAGTTATTACTCACATTGCCAAGGGTCTATCTTATCTACATGAGGAGTGCTCCAAGAGGATTGCTCACTTGGATGTCAAACCACAAAATATCCTATTAGATGAAAACTTCAATGCTAAACTTTCTGATTTTTGGGTTATCCAAGCTCATTGATCGATAAGAGCCAAGTGATTACAAGGATGAGAGGCACACCTGGCTATTTAGCTCCCAAGTGGCTGTCATCGCAAATCACCGAAAAAGCAGATGTCTATAGCTTTGGCATTGTGGTTATGGAAATCGTCAGCGGTAGAAAGAACCTTGACACTTCAAGATCTGAAGAGAGCATTCATCTTATTACCGTACTGGAAGAAAAGGTGAAGAGTGATCAGTTAGCAGATTTGATTGACAAACACAGTGCTGACATGCAAGTACACGAGCAAGAAGTACTGGAGATGATGAAACTTGCAATGTGGTGTTTACAAATTGATTCTAAAAGAAGGCCTCAAATGTCTGAGGTCGTCAAAGTTTTGGAAGGTCACATGATGGTAGAAAGCAGAATTGATCATAACTTTGTCGCAACAAGTCAAACAATGTTTGGTATTGCTGAAAAACAGGTTCCTCAGACCCACCTCAAGCTTCAGATTTATCAGGCCCCAGATGACCAGGGAGTAATTGTGAGAAGTTAGTAGCCTCAATTATATTCAGAAGTAATGTGTATCTAGGAAGCCTCATCTGTTGCATTTTTTTACAAGTTACTACAATCCGGAGGCCGTATATCTTGTGTTAGTTTTATTTGCATAATGTCACACCATTGTGAATGTAGGTTGGTCTACATTAGATGAAGAGCGCAGTTTTGTTCTTTTCTTTTGTTCCCAACATATGACAGAAATGTTTGAACTTTGAAGTTCTTAAAAATTAATAGCACATTTGATAATGCTAATATATATGCACAGGCTAAGGCCTCGTTCGTTTCGAGAGGTTTGGCCTCCCGGAATAGTTCCGACCGGATTGCTAGTTTATATTTGTATAAAATCTCATCGGCCGGAACGAATCCTGGCTTGATCCGTCAGAAACGAACGGACCCTAAAGCAAATTTGGAGTTGAGGGGTTCCCAGTCTCCAAAATGCTTGTATAAGTGAAAAAAAGAGTATACATACATTACTATATAAGTGAGTCATATTGCGCTCCAAAGCATTTCCAGACCATGGGTTTTCGAGCGAAATTAGGTTTTCTATTTTAACCGTCCTTGCTGTTGTGGAGGCTTATCTCTATTTTTATGGCAACCCTAGATCATCCGGTACGAATAACTCATACTGAGTAGAGTATATACGAATGTGACTGCAGAAAGAAAAAATTAGACCTCGTTGCTCAAGGACACAAGCCATGCAGAGTGAGAAATTGATAAGCAGGAGACACTAACCTTAATCAATGCAGATTGCAGAGAAGGAAGGCGGCGATGGATGAGGGGGGCTGTACAGCCGTACAGGGAGCTGGTAGTGGTAACCGGTGAGGACCGACGGCGTACCGGGGGCGCGACGAGAAGCAGCGGTTCCCAAGTGGCACGGCATAACGGCGGCACAAGCTAGAGAGCAGCAGACCATCCCTTCGGACCGGTCGGACCGTTGGAGTGTCGGAGCACCGCCGCCACCGAGATGCCCCGATGCGAGTCGCGACTGCGTAGCAGCGGCTGGAAGAGGGGTCTCCTACCGGGCAGATAGACTGGGCTGAGACTATTGTAAGTGGGCTGGGCTCCTTTGAAATTGTAAGTGGGTCGGGCTGCACAAGCATGTAATCCTCACCACACTGCTCATTTCATCAGAGAAGAAGCGCTCTGCAGATGGCAGGCAGCCTACCTTGTCACTTTTCCAGAATATAGCAACTCAAACAAAAAGTTCATGGAGGTATTTCATATGACATCACATTATCACACTCTCAATACAAGCATACAAACAGTACCTGAGCTTATGACAGTTTTACAATCTTAGTAGTGTGATACATCAACTTAACAGCACATAGACACAAGTGCATATTTTACTCATCCTCCTCTTCTATTGCATCGAGTTCGGAGAACACGGAGTAAGAACCATCCACCTCGTCATCACAGAAGAATGGTCTTGGAGGCATTTGAATGCCATCGACGCCATCTTCAAGCATCTCTATGACCTCGCTCATTGTCGGGCGATCCTGCGGCTTCATCTGGATGCACCAAAGCCCAATGATACATAACTTCTTCTCCAACTCGTGCATATCAACACCTTCACTGATCCCGCCCATATCTTCTTGGCTCAGCTGCCTATACACCAAGGACGGGTAGTAGGCTTGACTGGAGCTTCCTGCATGTGGATCAGCGTTCCTTCGCCCTCCCGTCATCTCCAACAGCAGCATTCCAAAGCTGTACACATCGGATTTTGTAGAGATGACGCCAAAGCTTCGAGATACCATCTCTGGAGCTATATAGCCTATGGTTCCCCTCATAGCACTCAGTGGCACGAAACTGTCGTCTCTTGGGAACAGTTTGGCAAGCCCGAAATCAGCAACTTTGGGAACGAAGTTGCTGTCAAGAAGGATGTTGTGTGGCTTGATGTCAAAGTGTATGATCTGCATATCACACCCCTGATGCAGGTAGTTGATTCCTCTAGCAATGCCAAGAGCAATCTCATTGAGTTTGTCCCATGAGAAAGTCTTCTCTGACGAGAAGATGTACTAGTCAAGTGATCCATGGGGCATGAACTCATAGATAAGTGCCCTGCTCATTTCCTCAGAGCAAAACCCAACGAGGCGCACAACATTGAAATGGTGGATCTTGCCAATGGTGGCGACCTCACTGATAAACTCTTCTCCATTACAATTTGTGTTGCCCAACATCTTCACAGCAACGTGAACTTCACCTGGCAGTAGCACCCCTTGTAAACAGAACCATAGCCTCCTTGTCCGAGCTTCTCTCTAAAATGGCCTGTGATAGCGATGATGTCTGTGTATGCATATCTCATTGAACAAGCATTTGCTGCATTCGCAGAAACTTCTCGACTGCATCAATTGTTATCCTTGTTTTCCAATATTTGTAGGCAAGGAAGATAAATACTGCCAGCGGCATCAGTATGAACCTGCAAATAACTGTACAAGAATGGTTGTGTATATGAGAAACACTTTATCGAGGATTTTTTAGATAATGGATAAAATCCAGCTTCAGACGTCTTTAAGGAGGAGGCATCATCCAAAATATTAGTAGCCAATAATCGAGGATGTGTTAATAGTACAATAAAATGATGCACATATAAGATATATGTATATGTGGATATCTAAAGGCAGACTACCATGAAGAGACTTCAGAAGCCACATAGCCGACGGTAATTCTATACTGGTGGTGGAAGGGACCGTATATCCTGCAGGATTAATAGATCTACGTTGGTTAGCTTCGCCAACGCACTGCCAGAAATTGAAATCAACCGTAAAAATGTCCAAAATCCGATAGTTGCTTCGTTCTTTGCGGAAATGACTGCAAGACCATGTCAGTGGAAAGGGATTAAATAGTCTGATCAACGCCTTTTAGATCAAAGAGCCAATTATATGTATGGGAGAAAATAGGATGATCAGATACTCACCTCATTGCCTCTGCAGTATCGAAACACGCCCTCATGTCCCAACCAATCGTAAAAGGAAAGTCAAGGGTAAATCCTTTCCTCATGAACCTAACAACATCTGCATAGCTTGTATTTTCAGGCACCGTCATGTATGGACCACCCAAAGGGAGTCATGGCTAGGTAACCGCACGAGGGCTTCAGATAGTAAGCAGGAACATAGCCATCCGAGTAACCAGTTATTACCACGTAGATGAAAGAAGAGTTGGTGCTCAAGCAAGCCACTGGCATACCATTGTTCTCTATTGGCCGAGAACAATTCAGAAAGGTAGCCCACCCCCACCACCGGGGATAATGGTTCAGCTCAATGCTGTGACGTGACTCGCCACGGAACAACCTATCAGAATTGTGATCCCACCGGGGAAGGGGACAACTGTTCTGCATGCCCAACTTGGTATCAACAACCCAGAAGTAAGAATGGGTATAGCTGATGCTAAGCACTTTGTATGTTCCACTGCCGATGCGAATTGTAGCATCGGTAACTGTGCAAACCAGCTCGTACGATTTAACACCGCACCCAAATGGATCACCTTGCCGACGGAAGGGATATGATATATTGTTAAAACCACCGCAAGAGAAAGGAGGACAAAAATGATGATGATGTCGTCCCTCTACATCTAAAACAAGAACTGCGAGCATAGATAACACAGCTAAGGCTCCCATGGAAGTAGTAGAGGGATTAGAGGCAGCAGACATCACCATGCCAGGAGTCAGGAAGGGTTCACGATTCGTAGAACCTGGAACTGATGAACGGAGACTTTAGAAAAAAGATATATGCGATGTGAGCAGCTACCAGAGTCACCAAGAGTAGCAGCCTGAGCAACTTCACTATTTGAGCAAGAAAATCGCAATTTAACTGGCCCACACGTTTTTTTTAACAAACTGGCCCACACGATTGTGATGCTGACTTGGTAGTCTTTCTTTTGCGTTTCCCAGCTATCTACGCAAATCTTATCAGGATTCAAAAGTTGGACAACCACACACTATCCAAACAATAGAAATGGACGGATCTAAAGCTTTTATTAATACAATTCTATAATTGTAAGAGTAAATCGCATCAACGATAAACAACATGCAAGTAGCCACTGTACCCACATTGCAATCACTGGACGTTGGAACACGGCAATCACTGGAACCTGGAAGCCTAGAACATGGCAGAGGTCCCCTCTGCTCATCTATCATCACAAGCCTTATCCGAAATACCATGTAGTTAACAGGTCAGTCAAAATATTAGGAAAAAGACTGAAGAAGAAACAGGCACCTTCCATTAGCTGATAAGAATCGTCTCACTTCAGAAACGACGCCACCATCCAATCAATATTGGCATCAGGGATTCATTGCCACAATATAGCTATCTTGACAAGCAGAGTAGAGGTTAAAGCAAAGAGTTGCATTCAAAAAAATGGTTAAAGCAAAGAGGTGCTCATTGTGAAGAACTTGCAACCATCTCCTCGCCCAACTTCATCTCCGAATACATCCAATGAACTCGCATAAATTTCTTCTGGCAGTGCTGCTGCTTTTGCTTCTCAATTATGCATCCTATGCTGCCACATCATGGGAAGATGATTACTTCCTCAAAACTTGTTCATCGCATCGATGCCACAAACATGGACCCGATATCCGGTTCCGTTTCGGCTTCCAAGCCACCCTCCATCATGTGGCGCACCTGGGATGCAATTATCATGCTCTGGGCATGACAACATCCTGGATCATCCAGTTCTTGGCTCCTGCAAAGTGACATCAATATATTACAGGCATCGTGTCATGAATATCATCCTGCCAGCGGACTCATCATCACACTGCCCACTTCAGAAGCTGGTCACAAGAAATCAATCAAATAATGTGTACGCACCGGTCACGCGCCAATATCCTAAGTCAGTACTAGTGGGCTGCTCAAAAGAAGCAACAAATCAAGATGGTATTGTCGGACCAAGCTCTTGCCTAAGCCTAAGCAACAGTGCAAGCCAGCTCTGGTACCTGGTTCGTCCTTATACAGATATGTCTACTCTCATGGGCTGTGAGGTGGTTGCAGAGAGCATCCCAATACCCTACACTTATGATAAAGATGGTCCAAAATATGAGACATTTTTTGGCAAATCACTCTTCAATGGAAAGGCAAATAGAGCAATCAATTTGGGTGAAATACCATTCAATTGGAACCTTAACAACATCACCAGTGCTTTGTCAAAGGTGTGAACAGGAAGGGAAAGTGGGAAACATTGTGGATTCAGTTCAAACAGGGGACAAGCATTCTGCCTGCATCACGGTATTGTTTTCCAGCCTAGATCCCATAATGTTTGTGATGTTCCGTTCTAAGTTGTGCCATTAGCCCATTACTAATGTCTATTAGCCTGCATCTTCTGTGTCATCCAAATTCCTTTCACTTTCACAAGATTCTTGCCAACATTTTAATAGTTTTATGAAATAGCTGCAAACAAGCCTAATGGGGTTTGCAACAGTAAGATCGTGCTGCTAGAATGCTTCTTTTCTGTCTGTCTTATTTTTAAGGAAATCCTGCATTTTGTTACATCCTACAATTTTTTTTGTCTATGCTTAAATTCTTTTGCAAAATTCAAATTGCAATAAGTATAACTCTAATGCTTTCCTACTGCATTTTTGTAGCTGGGTCGCTGGCTTCTGTTCTGATGAAGTATGGTAGATTTTTGTGGTAGCTTACATTAAGACTGTAGAGTCAGACAGTCACCAAGGACATCGCTAAAAAACTTAAGTTAATAGATGCCAATGTGAATTATGTTGGTGATGGTTATTCTTTTGGAAATTTCTGATAGAGTCAAGTAAAAAAGAAATACGAGACATTTGTACAAGAGTGTGACCCTGAAATCAGCAGTAAATTGGTGTTTTAATTATGATTATTGATGTTTTTGTCCATTCAAGGCACATATTATTGTCATGGGCACCAAAGGGCGGCCATGCCGAAAGTGGCTAGAAGGCAAGGCCATCAGCCCTCAAATTATGCCGATCCCTTTCAGAAGGAAAGGCCGCAGCTGATTAGTGCCTAAGGTAGAAATAAGTGAAAGGTAGTCCTTAAGTTTAGGAGGAGATCGGTTTTAGCCTCTGGCTATTTATATCTTGTAATCGGCACTTTGAGAAGGCAAGCAAGACAATACCAATCAAGTCTCTCTCTCTCTCTCTCTCATGTCTCGAAAGCGCCTAGGGCTGCTACCCTAGAACCAAGCCTGCAGCAGAGGGGATAACCTCGCCGAGAGATGATAGTTACGCCATGGACCCAAGGTCCATGACAATTATGGTTAGGAGCTATCCTATAGAGTGCTAAATAGACTTCTAACTTAATGGAGAAGTAATTGGCAAGCATAATCCAGCTAGCGCACCATGCCATGTTGGGCATCTTCTTGTGCCTGGTGTACCACATAACAACACAACTAATGGTGTAATATTACATATAAATGGGGAGGTGAGGGTGTGAGAAGCCTGGCATCAAACTTCTTCCGTGGACCATCAGATCTGATCTCGGTGTTATAAAAGCCCTTAATTTTAATGGAGACAAAGTCATGTGTGTATTTTTTCTGGGTGCACAATGGTTGGAGGCTCTTAGTGGGGGACGTTTTTGTTGGTGAATCTAAAATAATTCTAACTGGTCCATTATAGTATAGATACTTACATGCACAAGTGTAAAATTCATAATTTAAAATACTGGTATAATACATTTTTTCTATTTTATTATAAAAACAGAACTTGCAGAAGATATTGTAAAAATAACCTTGATTTAGTGACGAGGAAATATTGAACTAAGTTGCATTGATAAATGAGTCTTGAGATGTCTTGCTAGTAGGATCAGCACTCTGCTTATCAGTTTGAGCACTCTGCCTGTCTGCATGAGCAGACTATTTAGTGGTTAGCTACCTTAGTTATTGAGTTACTTCTGCTAGGATTATCTGGAAGCTAACTTTATTTTGGAATGCTGCTGTTGAGGTCGGTAGCAGCAGTAAACAGTAGCTGCAGCAGAGTAAAAGACCAGTTGCAGCAGCAAGCAGGTCCGTTTTAATCAAACTGGCTAATATTTTGCATTAGCAAATACTCAGTAGCAGAGTATGTTAGTATGCAGAAGCAAACTGACTTCACCTTCTACTATAAATATAAGCATATGCCACAAGGAAAATCTGCCTTCCCAGTTGTAGATTCAACTCTCAGCTAGAACCCAATAATGGAAAGTTAAAAATCATGTAATACTGAATAAGTAAGGTCATAATTGGTGTCAATCAGCAATGATTTATGAACTCATTTCAGAAGTGCTTTACTTTTTCTTGTCAAAATTAAACCATGGGAAGATTAATATTCACTCTTCATACCTGCCTGTTCACATGTCATCCTCATTGCAGGTAATGCTCCCAATGAAGCTTGTACCAGTCTCGTGTTTTTTTTTTTTTTTTTTTTTTTTTTTGCTACAACAAAATTTTGACGTTGTTATTTTCCAATAATAACACTACAATACTTTTCAAATAAAACATTTGATCGTGGGACATAGCTGTTTTGTGCTACTGCAGCTAGTTCATCTTTTGTTCCTTTATTCAGCTACAACATCAGTGGCCACATTTGTTGTTCTCGTAGCCACTGCAATCTATCTTGCACTGAGGAAAAGATATAAGAAAGCAATACATCTGAAAGTAGAAATGTTTCTCAAAACATATGGCACATCAAAACCCACAAGGTACACATTCTCTGAAGTTAAGAAGATAGCAAGACGGTTCAAGGAAAAAAGTAGGCCAAGGTGGGTTTGGAAGTGTTTACAAAGGACAGCTACCAAATGGTGTGCCAGTGGCGGTCAAGATGCTAGAGAACTCTACAGGAGAGGGAGAAGACTTCATCAATGAAGTAGCAGCCATTGGACAAATCCATCATGCAAATATAGTCCGCCTCTTGGGCTTTTGCTCAAGGAACAAGATGTGCGCTTATTTATGAATTCATGCCAAACGAGTCATTGGGGAGATATGTATTCTTGCAAAATCCTAATTCTCAAGAGCTCCTAGTACCTGAAAAAAATGCTAGATATCGCTACAAGCATTGCTAGAGGAATGGAGTACCTACATCAAGGATGTAACCAACGCATCCTCCACTTTGACATCAAGCCTCACAACATTCTCACTGACTACAGCTTCAATCCAAAAATTTCAGACTTTGGCCTTGCTAAGCTGTGTCCAAGGGATCAAAGCATTGTTACCTTGACAGCAGCAAGAAGAGGCACAATGGGGTACATCGCACCAGAGATCTATTCTCCAAATTTTGGTGGGGTATCATACAAGTCGATGTTTACGCTTTTCGGCATGCTTTGGTGTTAGAGATGGTGAGTGGAATGAGAAATTCAGACCAGTGTATCGAGAACCAAAACGGGTATATATACCGAGTGGATCTATGAGAGAGTAGTCACCGGGCAGAGCCGACATTTAGTAGGGAAATAGTTGACCAGGACAAAGAAACAAAGGAGGCAAAATTGGCCATTGTTGCACTCTCGTTGTCATGGACGTTGGGTCCATGGGGATAGTGTCTTCTCCGGCGAGGTTATACCCCTCTACCGCAGGCTTAGTTCTAGGGTAGCAGCCCTAGGCGCTTGAGAGGCATTGGGAGAGAGAGAGAGATTTGTTGGTAATACTTTGCTTAATCTCCACCGAGTCCGACACATGAATATATGGCCAGCGCCCTCAAACACACACCACTAATTTTAGGACTAATAATAGAAGGTTATTCTCGCCCACCGCCGCTAATCGCGCAGATATTCTAAGCCACTACTGAATACAAGGTTATTCTCGCCCACCGCTAATCGCCAAGAAGGTTGCCACTCGGCATGGCCACCCTTTGGTGCCCATGACATCTCCCCCTCCCTGAGGACCAGCTCGCCCTCGAGCCGCAATCTTCGATGGCGGAGGCGGAAGGTGCCGTGCTGACATCGTCCGGGATCCCATGGGAAGAGCGCCCGCCGGCTTCGTTGGGGCCGAAGGGGTGGAGCTTGAACCAGCCCGCCCGCATTGAGCTCGGCTAGGACCACGGCAGAACAAGGATGCGTGAGGCGGCCATAGCCGCGATGCCCGATGCCGGAAGGTGCCGCTTGTTCGCCCGTAGTGGAAGTGCCCATATTTGGACCTCCCCTTCACTTGGAGCAGCGGATCGGGATGGTTGAGGCCGAGGTGGTGAACACGCACGCACGGCCCGGGAGCCGAGGAGCATGCGCATCTTCCGCACCACACGCCGGACAAGGAAACCTTGCCCTGCAGCTTGTAGTCGCACCGCCGCTGCTCCTCCTCGATGCTTTTGCTGCATGAAGAGCCTGCGCCGGGCGGGCGCACGTAAGTCCCCGTGCTGCGGCCTAGAGGCGCATACCGCCCGGCGCTCACGGTCCTTCTTCTCCATCGCATTGAGCATCTCCTTGATGCGATCCAGCTTGTGTAGAAACATCAGCAAGGATGCGGAGGGAGTTGTCGACACCAAGGGATACCTGATGAAGCAGGTTGGGGCACGAGGGCGGTTTGAAACGCAGAGCAGGAGCTCGGTGAAGCGACGCCACGCCGGTATTCATCGTTGCCGACTTGGCGGAACCAAACTCGGGCATCGCTTTCAAATTGCGGAAGCCAGCCATACTCGTTCTTCCACCATGATGCGCCCCCCGCGGAAGTAGAGCTCGCACTGGTTGACGAAGGCCACCGGATCGAGGTCCCATCAAATCAGTGGAAAATCCATCGAGGGCCGGAGTGGGAGGCCGAACGCGGCCGCCGATGGAGAAACGGGCGGAGCCGGTGCGTGGAGGTGGCAGAGGATCGATGTTTGTTTGTTTGTTTTTTTGGGTGAGGATCGGCCGGGATCATTTTGATTTTTTGAGATGGAGAGGATGGCAGCGGGCGTGGAAGAATCGGTGACTCTAGATACCGTGAATGATGCATCCGGCCCAGGCGTGGGGTTGGCCGAAACCCAATAACTTAAGGTTGTCCGGACTCCAACAGTTCTTATGCACACCCACTCAGGGAAAGGCCCAATCGCCCCAAAAGACTAGTCTGATAGGGGAAGGGTGACTCTCCCTTTTAAGGTGGCTTCCTCCTCCCAAGTTTAGCAAGGTGGGATTATCAGAGGCTCACACGGTCGCCGCCCGACTACAACTGGGCCACCTAGCCCATTTAGTGTTGCGTCTTTGCCAACGGGTAATAGTGGAGGATGTCCTCATCATTCTCACCCCCTTAAACAAGGGCCCAGCTTTGATACCAAATGATGCATCCGGCCCAGGCGTGGGGTTGGCCGAAACCCAATAACTTAAGGTTGTCCGGACTCCAACAGTTCTTATGCACACCCACTCAGGGAAATGCCCAATCGCCCTAAAAGACTAGTCTGATAGGGGAAGGGTGACTCTCCCTTTTAAGGTGGTTTCCTCCTCCCAAGTTTAGCGAGGTGGGATTATCAGAGGCTCACACGGTCGCCGCCCGACTACAACTGGGCTACCTAGCCCATTTAGTGTTGCGTCTTTGCCAACGGGTAATAGTGGAGGATGTCCTCATCATTCTCACCCCCTGGGGTTGGCCGAAACCCAATAACTTAAGGTTATCCGGACTCCAACAGTTCTTATGCACACCCACTCAGGGAAATGCCCAATCGCCCTAAAAGACTAGTCTGATAGGGGAAGGGTGACTCTCCCTTTTAAGGTGGTTTCCTCCCTCCCAAGTTTAGCGAGGTGGGATTATCGAGGGCTCACACGCGATTAGCGACTACAAGCCGGGCTACCTAGCCCATTTAGTGTTGCGTCTTTGCCAACGGGTAATAGTGGAGGATGTCCTCATCATTCTCACCCCCTTAAACAAGGGCTCGCTCGATACCAAATGATGCATCAGGCCCGTGGGGTTGGCGAAACCCAATAACTTAAGGTTGTCATGACTCCAAGCGGTTCTTATGCACACCCACTCGGGGAAAGGCCCAATGGCCCCAAAGACTAGTCGATAGGGGAAGGGTGACTCTCCCTTTTAAGGTGGCTTCCTCCTCCCAAGTTTAGCGAGGTGGGATTATCGAGGAGGCTCACACGGTCGCCGCCCGACTACAAGCGGGCCACCTAGCCCATTTAGTGTTAGTCTTTGCCAACGGGTAATAGTGGAGGATGTCCTCATCATTCTCACCCCCTTAAACAAGGGCCCGGCTCTAATACCAAATGATGCATCCGGCCTAGGCGTGGGGTTGGCCGAAACCCAATAACTTAGTTGTCAGGACTCCAACAGTTTTTATGCACACCCCACTCGGGGAAAGACCCAATCGCCAAAGACTAGTCGATGGGGAAGGGTGACTCTCCCTTTTAAGGTGGCTTCCTCCTCCCAAGTTTAGCGAGGTGGGATTATCGTAGGCTCACACGGTCGCCGCCCGACTACAACCGGGCCACCTAGCCCACTATTACCCGTTGGCAAAGACGCAACACTAAATGGACCAGGTGGCCCGGGCTTGTAGCCGGGCGGCGACCGTGTTAGCCTCTGAATAATCCCACCTTGCTTAACTTAGGAGGAGGAAGCCACCTTAAAAGGGAGAGTCACCCTTCCCTATCAGACTAGTCTTTGGGGCGATTGGGCCTTTCCCCGAGTGGGTGTGCATAAGAACCGTTGAGTCCTGACAACCTTAAGTTATTGGGTTTCGCCAACCCCACGCCCGGGCCGGATGCATCATTTAGTATCGAGCCGGGCCCTTGTTTAAGGGGGTGAGAATGATGAGGACATCCTCCACTATTACCCGCTGGCAAAGACGCAACACTAAATGGGCTAGGTGGCCCGGGCCAGTAGTCGGGCGGCGACCGTGTGAGCCTCGATAATCCCACCTCGCTAAACTTGGGAGGAGGAAGCCACCTTAAAAGGGAGAGTCACCCTTCCCCTATCGACTAGTCTTTTGGGGCGATTGGGCCTTTCCCCGAGTGGGTGTGCATAAGAACTGTTGGAGTCCCACAACCTTAAGTTATTGGGTTTCGCCAACCCCACGCCTGGGCCGGATGCATCATTTGGGGCGATTGTGGGATAACATGGTATCAAGGAGCATATTCCTCACGGATTAACGATCCTACTACAAACTATGTCTCAGTCCACCGACGCTTTCGCCGCGCTCTCCCTCGGCTTTCTGCCGCCGGTGACGGAGAAGCTCGCAAGGGGCAACTTTGCCATGTGGCATGCCCAAGTTAAGGCCACCATAAACGGTGCCCAACTCGCTGGTTTTCAAACTCCGGTGCCGCGCCCCGCTGAATTCAAGGAGCCCCCTCGTCACCGATGTCGCGGCAGGAAGAAGGATCCCGTGCTCAATCCGCAGCACGGTAAGTGGGTGGCCAAGGACCAGCAGATCCTGAGCTGGCTCTTTGGGTCGCTGACAAAGGAGGTCTTCCAACAAGTTTTGTCGGAGACCACTGCGGAAAGTCTCTACGCCGCGATCCTGGGGCATCATGCGTCCCAGTCCCGGGCACGGATCATGGCGACACGCATGGCGCTCGCCACCGCATCGAAGGGATCTTCATCCATCGCCGACTTCTTTGCAAAGATGAAGGGCCTCGCCGACGAGATGGCTTCGGGCGGTCGCAAATTGGAGGACGAGGAGCTTGCCTCGCACATCCTTGCCGGGCTTGACGAAAAATTCGATTACTGTCGTGGACGCCGATCCACGGCTCGTGTGGGAGCCGATCACCATCCGGAGTTGTAGACTCGCCACGCGCCTATGAGAGCAGCGAAAGGAGATACAAAGCGGAGGATCCCACTCCTCCTCGCCAACGCCGCAAGTCAAGGGTGGCGGTCGTGGTGGCAATCACTCTCACGGCCGGAACGGTGGTGGTCGCGGTGGTTTTGTCTACGGCCGCAACGGCGGACGAAACGGTGGCCGAGGAGGCGGCCACAACAACTCTGGCGGCCGTGGTGGTGGTCGCAACCCTTTTCTTGAAGGCGTGTACTGCCAAATTTGTGGCAGGGAAGGCCATGGGGCTGATCGTTGTTACAAGTACATCGGCTATCCACAAAAGAGCGTTTCTGCAGCGACAACGTCGTCCTACGGCGTCGACACCAACTGGTATGCTGATTCCGGTGCCACGGATCACATCACCAGCGAGCTTGAGAAGATCTCCATTCATGATCGGTACCATGGAGGGGATCAAGTGCACACGGCCAGCGGGTCAGGTATGGCAATCAACCACATTGGTCACAGTGTTTTGCATTCCCCTGTTCATAACATTCATCTAAATCGCATTCTTCATGTTCCTACTACTCACAAAAATCTTCTTTCTGTTAACCGATTAGCACGTGACAATCATGCATTCTTTGAATTTCATCCCAACTATTTTGTTGTAAAGGATCAAGCCACGAGGAAAATACTCCTCGAAGGCCCATGTGAAGGAGGTCTCTACTCGTTGAAGCCCTTCTCAAATAAAGAAGCTCTAGGCGTTTTCAAGCCTACCACGCCTATATGGCACCATAGACTTGGCCATCCCTCGTCCATCGCCGTTGAGCGGATTCTACAACATAATCATCCGCCATTTTCCGGAGATTTAAATAACACCTTGGTCTGCGATGCATGTCAAAGAGGCAAAAGCCACCAATTACCCTACACTAAGTCCACTAGTGTATCATCTAGTCCTTTTCAACTTATTTTCTCTGATGTTTGGGGACCGGCACCCACTTCTGTTGGCCGGCACAACTATTATGTTAGTTTTATTGATGATTTCTCCAAATATACATGGATCTATTTATTACGTCATAAATCTCAAGTTTTTGAGTGCTTTCGAGACTTTCATCATATGGTTGAATGCCAATTTGACACCAAAATACGTGCTATTCAATCTGATTGGGGTGAATATCGCTCTTTACATTCTTATCTCACCAACCTTGGTATTGTTCACCAAGTGTCTTGTCCTCATGCTCATCGGAAAATGGGGTCACGAACGGAAACATCGACATATTGTTGAAGTAGGACTATCACTTTGTTAGCACATGCTTCTATGCCACTAAAATTACGGGATGAGGCATTCCTCACCGCCATATTTTTAATCAATAGAATGCCTTCCAAAGTCATTAAAAATTCTACACCCCATGAACTACTTCTTGGCACCCCCCCGATTATTCCTTCCTAAGATCTTTTGGTTGTGCCGTATGGCCTCACCTTCATCCCTACACCGCTAAAAACTAGAATATAGATCCAAAAGATGTGTGTTTATTGGTTACAAACAACTTACACAAAGGTTTTAAGTGTCTAGACCCTACCGATGGACGAGTGTATATCTCTCGTGATGTTGTCTTCGATGAAACCATTTTTCCTTTCTCCTCACTTCATCCCAATGCCGGTGCTAGATTACGTGCCGAAATCAATCTTCTTCCCGACTCCCTAAAAAATTCGTCTTCTTCCTTTTTCGGGGATGCACAAATACATGATCGAACTGTGGTTGATTCCATGCCTAACAATGCTGCTCATAGTTCCTCTAGTGTTGTGGATCATGCAGGATTTAATTTGGTTGAACATGGTGGAGACGCGGTGGATAATTCGCATGCAGCCACGGATTCGCATGCGACCGCTTGTATTCTACCAATGCATGCAACCACCGATTCGGCTTTTGCACCCGTTGATTCGCATACACCCGCTTCCCGACCGCTTCCTCGCCCAACCTCGCATGCCACTCCGGTCACCACGGTGGAAAATGATACGATCGACGGGGAATCGGTTCCCGTGTTGATTCTACTCCCGGCTCGCCTCGATCTCCCCTCGCCACCAAATTCGCCTATGGCACCTAGTGCTGCTCCACCTATCCTCAACCCGCCTACTACAAGATCTCAACATGGGATTGTTAAACCCAAAACTTACGGTGATGGCACAATCCGTTGGGGCATGTGCAACACCACCGCCTCGTGAACCATCATCCGTTGTCGAAGCATTAAGAGATAACAAATGGGTTGAAGCCATGAACAATGAATATTCAGCATTAATGAAGAATAAGACCGCATCCGGTTCCTCCACAAAAGGGTAAAAATATTATAGGATGCAAATGGGTTTATAAGATCAAGCGAAAAGCGTATGGATCGGTTGATGTACAAGGCAAGACATGTAGCCAAGGGATTCAAGCAACGCTATGGTGTTGATTATGAAGAAACTTTTAGCCCGGTTGTTAAAGCTGCCACCATAAGACTGATCCTATCAATTGTGGTATCCAAAGGATGGTCCTTAAGACAACTGGATGTTCAAAATGCATTTTTACATGGAGTTCTTGAAGAAGAAGTTTATATGCATCAACCTCCTGGCTACAAGGATAACAATTATCCAAACTATGTTTGCAAACTAGACAAAGCCATCTATGGTCTCAAACAAGCACCTCGGGCTTGGTATGCAAGGCTTTGCAACAAACTAATTTATTTGGGGTTCACTCCATCCAAAGGTGATACATCTCTCGTTCTATTACAATAGAGGAGGACACATCATGTTTGTTCTAGTCTATGTGGACGACATCATTGTTGCAAGTTCGTCATCCCAAGCCACAAGTGCATTGCTGAAGGACCTTGAGAAAGACTTTGCACTTAAAGACCTCGGGGATCTCCACTTCTTCCTTGGAATAGAAGTAAAAAAATTCGCAGATGGTATAATTATGTCACAAGAGCAGTATGCTAGAGACATATTAAAACGCTCTGGAATGGACAAGTGTAAATTCATTGATACACCTCTATCAAACACGAGAGAAGTTAAGTGCAACACAAGGGGCAACATTAGGACTTGATGATTGCACCCAATACCGCAAAGATTGTTGGGGCCCTACAATATCTAACTCTCACACGACCCAGGACATTTTATTTGCGGTTAACAAAGTGTGCCAATTCCTACATTGTCCCACCACTATGCACTGGAGTGCTTGTCAAGAGGATATTGAGATATATCAAAGGCACCACAACTATGGGTCCGAAAATCGAAAAATCGGATTCAATGTTGGTCGCTGCTTTCCGATGCAGATTGGGCGGGTGTATAGATGATAGAAGGTCAACAGAGGCTTTTTAAATATTTCTTGCACCCAATCTTATCTCATGGAGCGCAAGAAAGCGACCAACCGTGTCACGTTCAAGCACCGGCGAATATAAAGCTCTAGCTAATGCTACAAATGAGGTAATGTGGGTTCAACAACTTTTGAGAGAACTTAACATCAAACATCCATTAGCTGCTTTCGGTTGTGGTGTGACAACATTGGCGCAAAATACTTGTCTTCAAATCCTGTCTTCCATGCCGGGGCCGAAGCATATTGAAATAGACTTTCACTTTGTGAGAGAAAGAGTAGCGCATAAGCTACTAGATATAAGATACATTCATACAGGTGATCAACTAGCCGATGGATTTACAAAACCTCTTGCGATCTCCAAGATGAAACAATTTAGAGACAATCTTAACCTCATCCGTGGCTAAGATTGAGGGGGATGTTAGAATGTGTCTAATGTTAGAAGAATTAGTATGTGAGGTAGCATGTAAGTGTTGAGTGAGTATGTGGTGTTGCAATCTATGGTTGCATGTAAGTGTGACTAAACCTGTGGAGCGTGTGTTGTAAACTAAACATAGTAGCGCATTGTAAGCTACGGTGGGAGCTGTTCTCACCATCACTATAACATGGAACCGTGAGAGCCAAGATAGGCATAGGGAATTGTTCTTGCTTAAATTCAAAGAGTGCCGATTACAAAGATTATATGGCCAGCGGCCTAAACAAATGGAGAAGCTCTCCTTAATTCTTGGACTTGCCTAACAACGCCTTTTAACTCCGGCCTATGTTGATCGGAAGACTTTCTTGAGTCGTCTCAACATAGCCGTCCCAAGCCCGGTAAAGGAGGAGGGTTGCGTTAGGTTTGGCGAACCAACAGAAAAAAAAACCACTCTAATGGATATGAAACCCATAAGAAATTGTTGGGGCGTAACCCTCTTAGCGACGCCGCTACATCGGAACCCGGTGTGGTGTCAAATGGGCAAGGGCCGGGTCGCCATCCCCTTAGTGGCGCGTCGTATCGTGATCCGGCACGATGAATAGTGAGCAAGGGTCGGGTCGTCGCAACCTTAGTGGCGCCGGCTACATGCGCCTCCGTGTAGTGAAAAATGAGCAAGGGTCTTTGCACTTTCCTCGACGGGTGCGAAGGGTAAGGAAGCTAGCCGAGCCAACTAGGATTCGGCTCTAGGTAGCCGGAACGTAGGGTCCCTAATGTAAGTTAAGAGAGCTAGTCGATCCGGCAACTAGAAGGCGTGTAAATATTCTATGCGCTCGTGAGACCAAATGGAAGGGCGTAAGGCGAAAGAGGTGGAGGGCACCGCTTCAAGCTTTGGTACACGGGGGACAACATCGGGTAGGAATGGTGTAGGTATCTTGATAGATAGGAGCCTTAAGGATGGAGTAGTGGACGTTAGGAGGCAAGGTGATCGGATTATCCTAGTCCGATTGGTCGTTGGAGACTTCGGTCTTGAATGTGATGATCGCCTATGCCCCTCGGTAGGTCTTAGTGAGAGCGCCAAGAGTCGATTTTGGGAGGACCTAGAAGCATGGTTAGTATTGTGCCTATCGGTGAGAAACTCTTCATAGGAGGAGACCTCAATGGCCATGTGGGTGCAACAAATGTAGGGTTTGAGCGAGCACACGGGGGGTTTCGCACGTACGGTAGTAGGAACGAAGAGGGGGAGGATGTTTTGAATTTTGCTTTGGCCTATGACTTGTTGTTAAGCGAATACCCTCTTTAGAAAGAGGGAATCCCATTTAGTGACCTTCCATAGTGGACAACACTCGAGCCGATCGACTTTATCCTTGCAAGAAGGGAGGATAGGACCGCTTGCCTAGATTGTAAGGTGATACCCGGGGAGTGTGCGGTCCCTCAACACAAGCTTGTAGTGGCGGACTTTCGTTTTTCGGGTGCGTGCCCACCGACAAACGTGTCAAGATTACGAGGACGGCGTGGTGGAAGCTTAGAGGGGAAGCGGCACAATCGCTTAAGGAGAGGATGCTAGGCGAGGGGCCTTGGGAAGAAGGAGAAGATGCGATTTGACATGTGGTCAAGATGGCAACATGTGTACGGAAGGTGGCCTCGTAAGTGTTGGGTGTGAGTAGGGGAGGCAAGAAGGAAGCGAAGGACACCGGGTGGTGGAACGACGAGGTACAAAGGGCTATTAAGGAGAAGAAGGAGTGCTTCAAGCGCCTCCATCTCGACAAGAGTGCAGCCAACATCGAGGGCTATAGGATAGCGAAGAGGGCCGCAAAGCGAGCCGTGAGTGTAGCAAAGGGTCGCTTTTTTGATGACCTTTACCAACGGCTAGGCACGAAGGAAGGGGAGAAGGACATTTATAGGATCGCTAGGATACGTGAGAGGAAGACAAGGGACATAAACCAAATCAAATGCATCAAGGATGGGACAGATCGACCGCTGGCGAAGGACGAGGAGATCAGGGCGGATGGCGAGAGTACTTCGATAAGCTATTCAATGGGGAGAATGATAGTCCTACCTTTGAGTTGGACGACTCATTTGACGATACTTGTAGACGCTTTGTGAGGAGGATTCAGGAGGCGAGATCGTGGAGGCTTTGAAGAGGATGAAGGGAGGTAAAGCGATGGGCCCCGATGGCATCCCCATTGAGGTGTGGAGATGTCCGGGAGCGAGAGCGGTAGTATGGTCGACTAAGCTTTTTAACCTCATTTTTCGGTCGAACAAGATGCCCAAGAATGGAGACGAAGTATATTAGTACCAATCTTCAAGAATAAGGGGAGATGTTCAAAGTTGTACTAACTACCGGGGATTAAGCCGATGAGCCATACGATGAAGCCGGGAGAGGGTTATCGAGCATCGCCTACGAAAGGTCGACAAGTGTGACCCAAAACCAATTTGGGTTCATGCCCTGAGGCTCGACCATGGAGGCGATTTTCTTAGTAATGCGACAGCTTGATGGAGAGATTTAGGGAGCGTAAGAAGGACTTGCACATGGTCTTTATTGACCTCGAGAAGGCGTATGACAAAGTACCGAAAACGCCATGTGGTGGGCCTTAGAAAAACAAAAAGTCCCAACTAAGTACATTACCCTCATCAAGGATATGTACAAGGATGCGACGACATATGTTCGAACATGTGATGGCGATACCGGTGACTTTCCAATTAACATAGGACTACATCAAGGGTCAGCACCGAGCCCTTATTTATTTACTCGTGATGGATGAGGTCACAAGGGATATACGGGTGATATCCCTTAGTGTATGCTCTTTGGCCGATGATGTGGTGTTAGTGGATGAGAGTAGAGCTGGGTAAATAGGAAGTTGGAGCCGTGGAGGCACACGCTAGAGTCGAAAGGGTTCAGATTGAGTAGGACCAAGACCGAGTATATGATGTGCGACTTTAGCCCGACTAGGCACGAGGATGAGGATGTCACCCCGGGATGGACAAGTGGTGGCCAAGAAGGATACTTTTTCGGTATTTAGGATCTATGCTACGTAAGGATGGCGACATTGATGAAGATGTTAGACATAGAATCGCAAAGAGGGTTGGCTAAAGTGGCGTCAAGCTTCTCGGCATCCTATGTGACAAGAGGGTACCACGGCTAAAAAGGGAAGTTCTATAGGACAGGCGATTTGCCCGGCGATGTCAGAGGAAAATAATGTTGGCCTACAAAAAGGCGACATGTCCAACAACTAAGTGTGACTGAGATGCGTATGTTGCGTTGGTTTTGCGGGCATACTAGAAGGGATAGAGTTCGGAATGAAGATATTCGGGATAGGGTCGGGGTGGCTCCTATCGAGGAGAAATTGATTCAACATCGGTTGAGATGGTTTGGACATGTTCAACGGAGGCCTCCCGAGGCGCCGGTGCGTAGTGGAGTTCTAGAGCGGGTAGATAATGTAAAGAGAGGTAGAGGTCGACCTAGACTGACTTGGGACGAGGCGGTTAAGCGAGACCTTAAGGAGTGGAATATCTCCAAGGATTTAGCTTTGGGCAGAGTGCTTGGAGGCTAGCTATTAACGTGCTCGAACCATGACTTTGTTTCCTTTTCTATTTACCCTATCTTTATCCTTCCGTCTTGTGCCTTTCTACGTTCTTTTGTACTTGCTTTCATATGGGTTTCATCTCTAGCCTACCCCAACTAGCTTGGGACTAAAGGCTATGTTGTTGTTGTTGTTGTTGTTGTTGCCTAACAACGCCTTTCCTTCCTAGCCACCGCATGCCGCGCCTCCGTTGGAACAAATATGCGCTCGGCTTGGTTCGGATTAGCGCGATCTTTCCTAGCCACCGATGCCGCGTGCCTCCGTTGGAACGCCGCGGCGCCGCCTTGTTCGCATCCACGCGACGTCAGCCGCCGCCCGCAAGCGCTTAGCCGCCAGCCGGGCGCTCGCGCTGCCGCGCCTCAAGGCCAGCCTGCCCTCGAGCTGAAAGTCGGGGAAACGGTCGTGAAGTCATCGAGGTTCTCCCATCGCCGCGGGACGCCCGTTCACCTGCCAATGGACCGGCAGATTTGACGCACTCCGCTGGCCACCGACCGGTGAGAACGCGAAAGGGGAGCAAGACACGGCCGCGCTGAGGTGTTTGGCAAAGACCGGGTTCAGACGGGGTGCCCACAAACTCCTTGAGCACGCCAACATGGAAGACATCATGGATTCGGCGCCCTGGAGGGAGCCGGAGCCGCACGCTTGCCTCGTTGATGACTTCTTCAACCCGATAGGCCCAACATAGCGTTTGAGCTTCCCAGGTGACGTCGCATTCGCCGCTGCACCGGCGTGGTCGGAGGGAGCGGAGCCGCCACTGTGCGACACCTCCGGTGGTGCTGGTCGAGGCACGCCGCGACTCTGGGCCCGATGAAGCTGGGTAGCGCACGCCGCCGGGGAAGGGGACGCCGTTCCTCCATCTCTCGCAAGAACCGCCGCCACGCGTATGTCGCCGCTCGTAGGAGCGATGGTGGGCGGGTCGCGTCGTGACACCACGCGAAACGGAGTCTCGTGGAGGGGACGTGACGGTAGCCGTGTTTAGGGTGTACCCGCCCACGGAAGCCACGTAGCCACGGCCGGGACGATCGCCGGTGAAGCGCCGAAGGTACATGGCGATGGCGGTTGGCGGCCTCCGACCGCCGCGCCCGTCTACGGGTGAAAAGAGGACATGAACGACTTTTGAGCCGGTGAGCCGCATTAGCTCGCTCCAAAACGACGAGGTGAAGACGGGGTCGCGGGGTCCGGCTGCCGGCTGGACCGTGGGACGCCATGGAGCCGAGCGACCGGGCGAAGAAGGCTCGCGCCACCGACTCGCCGCGGTGTGCGCCACGGGATGAAGTGGCGTGATTTGCCGAAGCGATCAACGGCGGTGAGGATGACCGCTCTTGCCTTGTACCGGTAGCGCTTCTGCGAAGTCGATGCCGGCGTCGACCACACGCCGGAGGATCGGTGAGGTTGGGAGCAGGCTGCCGCGCGCAGTGGTCGGACTTGTACTTTGACACGCGGTCGCGACGCCTTGATGAATTCTGCGACCGCACGACGATGTTGGGAAAATAAAATCACGCCGGCGGCGTATGTAGAGTGCGGTGCACGCCCTCGTGGCCGTCATCGCGAACGTAGCCACGATCTCGGAGCGGGGGCGAAGCCGGCGGAATGTACGGCGGCCCTCGGGGCAACCATGCCGCCGATGATGGACCCGGGCGCGCGGCGTGCCGCGCGGATCTCGCCGGATGGCGACAAAGGCCGGATCCGGTGGCTTGGGTGCATCGTGGGCACCGGCGAAGTCGACCTTGGGGCGGAGATAGCGCCAGCCCCTCCTCCGTGTCCCGCCAGAGAGCGCGTCGGCGATGGTGTTCGTGGCGCCGAGCGGTATTCCACCGAGAAATCGGCCTGCCAGCCTTGCCAACCCAATGGTGCCGGGGGATCGTGGCCAGGCGCCTGGTCGAGGAGGTACTTCAGACCGGCGATCGGTCTTGACGATGAAGCGCCGCCATACAAGTAAGGCCGCCGCGCACGACCGCTGGACGAGGAGGCGAGCTCGGCCATATGCGCGAAAAGTCTTGCGATGGCGAGGCGCGATGGGACGGCCGAAGAAGGCGACGGGTGACCTCCGACCAGACCGCCAAAGCGAGCACGACGCGCGTTGCACTCACGGCGAGCTTGGCGGTCCGCATGGCGAGCACGGCGCCGATGAGACGGCCGGCTTGAGCGCCTCGAACGCAAACGTTGCCGCCTCCCTAGAGAAAGCCGCCCTTCTTGAGGAGGGCTGCTCGGGCCGAGCCGCCACCGTGCTATAGTTGTGCACGGCGGACGGTAGTACCCCCGCGAGGCCGGTGAACCCCGCACAGCCCGCACGGAGCGGTGGTGCCGGCCACCGTGAATGGCCTCCACCTTGGCCGTCCATGGCCCGCCGCGAGATGATGTGGCCGAGGTAGGCGACGGATGGCGCGCCGAAGGGAGCACTTGGACCGCTTTGATCGAAGAGCCGGTGATGGCGTAGCTCATCGAGGACGGCCCGGAGTTGATGCGAGATGGTCCGCCCACGCTTTTGCCGTAAACTAGAATGTCGCCAAAGAATACCGGCACGGCGCGGGAGGAACGGGCGGAGCATGTCATTCATCGTGGCTCGGAATGTCGCCGGCGCATTGCAAAGACCGAACGCCATCACCGTGAACTCGTACAAGCCGTCGTGGTGCGGAACGCGGTCTTGTGCACATCTTCCCGCCGCATGCGCACTTGATGGTACCGTCCGGAGGTGAGCCGGTGAAGTACTTGGCGCTGTGGAGCTCGTCGAGGAGCTCTTTCTACCACCGTGGACGGGAACAGCGTCCTGACCGTGAGGGCGTTGAGTGCCTGTAGTCGACGCGGAAGCGCCATGATCCGTGGGCTTCAAGACCCGGGAGGACGGGCGACGAGAATGGGAGTCCGCTGCGGCGCATAATCCTGGTCGATCGTGGCGCGATCGCCGCTCAATCGTCCTTGTGGGCGCCGGGTGCCGGTGGCGCGAAGCGCCACCAGGCGCTGCGCCGGGCTTGAGGAGGATGGGATGATCGAGACGCGCGTTGGGCGGCAGGCGGCAGCGACGGAGGCTGCGAAGAGCCCCCTGAACGTAGTCCCGGAGGGCCTCCCCAGGGCGCGCGTCCCCCGTGGACGTGGCGGGCGCCGAGCAAATGGTTGTTGCCGGCACCCCCGCCCAGACACGCGAGCGCCCGTGCGCTGAACATCATCTTGCGCCGGGCGGGTCTCCACACGACGGCCCAAGCGGCGCCGAAATTGTGGCGGGTGCGAAGGGCGCCGTCGATACCCGACCAAGGCATGACGAAGAGATCGATTGGGTGAGCCCGGTGCCAACGACATGGAGCTGATTACATCGCCGAGCACGCCGCACAAGTGATCCTTTCGCCCAGATTGGCAACCATTGCCGTGGCGTCGTCGTCGTTGGAGGGGGGTCGGGAGGTGCGCCGCCGTCGCCGAGATGAAGTGTGTGTGCTCCACCGGAATCCAAAGAAATACGGCCAGTGGACGCGCCCTGAGGTGACGGTGATTCGCATCGTGTCCGCCGCTGCCACCCTCGCGACGCCGCACAGGAGAAGCATGGTCTTTGTCGGCATCCGGCCGCGCCCTCCTCGCCCGGATCGTACAACGTCGTCGATCTCCCACGCCATCGACGGTTGCGCGCGCGCCGCAAAGCGGTTGGGCTAATGGGTATGGCTTCGTTCAAGTGCACCAGCGGAGTCCCACGGCGGCGCCCAGGTCCGCCATCTCCTCCGGGATAGCCTCTTGGTGGTGGTCTCGCCCGCCCCGGGCAACGCCCACGGTGGCGCGGGCCAGCTATTGGGGGCGCCGGAGGCGCCCGGCCGTGGCGCGGAGCGGCGAAGGCGGATCAAGGCGGGTGCCAACGCAGCCGGGCCGGCGGGGTGGCGATCGTGCCCATCGGCTCCACTCGCCGCGGGCTCATGGTGGCCGGTATTTACGTCTCGGATGATGAATCGAACCCCTGCGTGGCTAGTGGCGCGTAGCCTCGGTCTGGTGCGGGACGCTACCGCGTCCGCCCGACCCGGCCCGCCAAGAAGCTCACGGAACCGGTTGGAGTACTCCTCCACGGTGCCGGTGCGGCGGCACTCGGGCGGCTCGAACAACGGCGCGAGCGAAGAGGTGGGCCGAACCGAAGGTGAAGCGTGGCTCCCCTGAAGCGACCCCAAGGCGAGTCCCTCGTCCTCCCGCAAATGAGGAACGGTTGTCGCGACGCCCTCGAGATTGTGCGAGGCCATCCACACTTTCTCTTCCGGCATGGTTCGTTGTTGCCGAAAAATACGATTCACATTTGTTGACGAAGAGCAAAGAAATCGGACTTGCCATCAAACCGCGGGAAATCCAATTTACGGAATTTCGGCGCGGCGTCGAGATCGCGGGCGCATCGGTGCGGCCACCGGATGTCGACGGCGCCGGACTTCTCCTTCAGTTGTTGATGTCGAATCGCATGTCCTTCATCATCTTGATGACATCGGCAATGGTGGGCTCGGCCATGGTGGGGGGAAACCGCGGATGATGCGGCCGATGATGTGGGTGAGCGTGGGGGTTTGGGGTGGCGGAATTGGTGGTGGTGGTGGTGGCAGGGAAGTAGGATTGAGACCGAGGCCAACCCCCCAAGCGTCGCCGTCTTCATCACGAGGATCGCCGGACTCGTGATACATCCGGCCCGGCATGGGGTTGGCCGAGGCCCAATAACTTAAGGTTGCCCGGCCCCCAGCAGTTCTTAGGCACACCCACTCAGGGAAAGGCCCAATCGCCCCAAAAGACTAGTCTGATAGGGGAAGGGTGGCTCTCCCTTTTAAGGTGGCCTCCTCCTCCCAAGTTTAGCGAGGTGGGATTATCGAGGCTCACACGGTCGCCGCCCGACTACTGACCCGGGGTGTCATGGACGTTGGGTCCATGGGGATAGTGTCTTCTCCTAAGAGGTTATACCCCTCTACCGCAGGCTTAGTTCTAGGGTAGCAGCCCTAGGCGTGAGAGGCATTGGGAGAGAGAGAGAGATTTGTTGGTAATACTTTGCTTAGTCTCCACCGAAGTTTGATTACATGAATATATGGCCAGCGGCCTCAAACACACACCACTAATTTTAGGACTAATAATAGAAGGTTATTCTCAGCCACCGCCGCTAATCGCGCAGGATATTCTAAGCCACTGCTGAATACAAGGTTATTCTCAGCCACTGCTAATCGCGCAGGTTGCCACTCAGCATGGCCACCCTTTGGTGCCCATGACACTGGTGCATTCAATGGAACCCCAAAAACCGACCATCGATGACAAAGGTGGTTAACATGTTGACAGGAAGGCTACAGAACCTACCAATACCACCTAAGCCATATGCCTAGCCTGAAAGCCATCCTATGACATAAAACATGGAGGATATACTGCCATGATTTAGCAAGCATGAAAAGCAATTATGCTTACTTTCGTATGTGAGCTTAGTAATGCTTAGCAGTAGATTATATTGTATTTGGATCATTCCACTGTATCAGCCAAATGAACTGTGCCTCTTTTAATTTTCGATCGTGCAGTAACTTAATTAGAAACATATCATATTGTATTTGACTTCCGGTGTTGTGGTTCAATTATTGTGATTTTCTAGAAAATGTGTTCCTATAATTTCTCTGTGCCTGTCAATGTTGTGTACTACAATGCATACCTCTGAAAGGTGTTGTACTCTGTGTGTGTGTGGAAAAAGGAGCTCTAATTTTCCTATTCAATGTACACAAGAGTTATTATCAATTCATCATGCCAGACAAATGATAAAAAAAATCTCAGCAATGTGTGTTTGTTGTGATTATCACCTCGTTAGGCTACTTATCCCTAACGAATTACTCCTGCACCACTGCACAGGCAGTTTGTTATGATTATCACCTCGTTGCTCAAGTCATGCAGAGTGAGTAATAAGAGAGAATCACCTCAACCAGTGCAGAGAAGGAGAGCGTCGAAGGTGGGGATGGTCGAGAGGCCGACAAGCAGAACCCTCCAGCGCCGCCGCCAAGGCATGGTGGGGCTCGTGGCGAAGCTTTTGGGCAGATAATACAGATCGCCGCAATCACTGCCGCAGCCGGAGCACCGGCACTGCCGGGACGCATGTGCGGGTGGGGACTGGCTGAGCCGAGGTGGCAGGGGAATGGTTTCCTCGCCACATTCTGCTGTGGATTGGGTTCCCTAGATATTGAGTGAGCGGCTAGGTGTGTGTGTGACACAGAAGAGCTGCGGGGCCGGGGTTTGCGCCGTCGCGCAGGGTCAGACCGCCGCGGCGCCGTCACCGCGGCCGGCGAAACGCCGGGAAGCCTGCGGTGCGGTGCCCCTGTGCGCAAGGGGTTTTACGCCTAGTTGCAGTTGCTACTTCTCTCTATGGGCCGAACCGGGCACATGGGCCATGGGGTGGCATTTCCTTAGCGCACTCCTCCACCAGCCCACAACGCGACCTCGCGCCGCTGTCGCCGAAGCAGCCGCACCCCCACCCCGCAATCCCCGACCGCCTCCGCTGATCACACCACGCCGGGCGCCTGGTCCGCATCCTTCCGTGCCCTTGCTACTACTGCCTCTCGTTGGAGCCGTGTGCTGAACCACACCACCGCTTGCCGCTGATTGTAGCCTCCGAACAACCTAGCCACCGGTGATATTGCCCAGCGTAATGCCCTTGTTCAATGTCCTTGTCACCACCTCCCGAATGGCGAACCGGCACGGTGCTTTTCGCCGCCGCCCTCTGCTCCAATGAGGGCCTCCTACGGCAGTTCACAATGCCGTGTACCTGGGGCTGGAACCGAGGAAGGTAAATCCTCTCGTTTGCTTTTCTCAGTTTAGAGCAATTGTTGTCAAATTCATGCCAACGCATTCACTCACATTGCAAAACTTGTGTAGCCTGATTACAGTCCTCATTGTTTATATATGTGAGATTTGGCCTATATCCTGATTCCTGACCCGTCAAAAGGTCAAGGAGAACATTTTACTGAAATGTGAAACTACTAGTAGCTCAGCACAGTGCAGAGATATGGAAAGGTGGAGAGAAATGATATCAACACATTTTAGGTAATCACAGTCGAAGAATCGAAACACTAAATCCAAACTCAAATTTGAATGCAATATCTTGCTAGTTAATTGTATTACATGGTTAACACTGACAACTCTTGCCTTAGGAGGCTAAGAGCCTGATACACTGGAATGATAAAAATACATGACATACTACTAGTGATAGGCATCAATAAGTGTGCAAGCATAGCTGCCAAATATATTTACGACATAGGATGGCTTAAAGACGAGACAAATGGCTTAGGTGGTATCTGCAGATTCTGCAACCTTCCAGTTAACATGTTTACCACCTTTGTCATCGATGGCCGGTTCTTGGGATTCCATTGAATGCACCAAAGTGCCACAATGGCCAGCTGCCTCACTATTTCCTTTTCCTCCTCTGTTATTTCTCTGTTCGGTACCAGGTCCTGCCCAGTGCTTACTCTGCCATGGATCCATTCTGTGAAGTATACCTCATCTTGGTTATCAATACTTGGATCTGAGTTCCTCTTTCCACTCACCATCTCTAGCACTAGCATGCCAAAACTATAAACATCTGACTTGTATGATATCCCCCCAAAATTTGGTGAATATATTTCAGGTGCAATGTAGCCCATTGTGCCCCTTGCTTTGGTCAATGTAACAATGCTTTGGTCCCTCGCACACTGTTTTGCAAGGCCAAAGTCTGAAATCTTGGGATTGAAGTTGTAGTCCAGTAAGATATTATGAGGCTTGATGTCAAAATGGAGGATGCGCTGGTTGCACCCTTTGATGTAGGTACTCCATTCCTCGGGCAATACCTAACACAATAGCTAAAAGTTTGTTTGGTGCCAGAAGCCTTTGAGAAGAAGTAAAATCAGACGAGAATATGTATTTCTCCAGTGACTCGTTTGGCATGAATTCATAAATAAGAGCTCTTCTTGTGCCTTCTGAGCAAAAGCCCAACAGTCGTACAATGTTTGTATGATGGATTCTCCCGATGGTTGCAACTTCATTAATGAATTCTTCACCCTCTCCTGTAGAGTTCTCTAGCATCTTGACTGCTACTGGCACTCCATTTGGCAACTGACCTTTGTATACACTTCCAAACCCGCCTTGGCCCAATTTTTTTTTTGAACCGTCTCGCTATCTTCTTAACTTCAGAGAAAGTGTACCTTGTAGGTTTTGATGTTCCGTATGTCTGGAGAAACATTTCAACCTTTAAATGTATCTCTTCATTATACTTTGATTTCAGTGAGAGGTAAAAGTGCAGTTGCCACCATGAGAGAAAGAACTATAAAACAGGCTACCGATGATGTTGCTGAAAAGCAAAAACAGAAAATAGAAAATCAGCACATCGTGTTCAATAGAATGACACCACTGGGTGTGTAATTGCTAGAAGGGAATGTAAGAATAGCTAGCAATACAGATTTATGTGTGATTGATAGAAACATTCTTTTTTTTTTTCGTTCTTTTGATGAAAAGAATGTTTTCCTCATTTTGGCAGCAGTACCTGCAATGACTTTATGACGTGACCCTGCAAATTCAAAGAATAGAATCAGATACCAGTCAAGGTTTATACAATACTAAATAGAAAGAACTTTTACTATTTTCAAAACAGTATGAATTGACACTGTTATATAAGTGAGGTCTAGCTATTTGAATGTATGTGTTCCCCCCTCTGTTTTCACTTCTCGCTCTTCCAAATTCACTTGTCCAGACCAAATCAACACCCCACCCCACCCCACCCCCCCCTCTCCCTTGAGGTCTATGTGTGAACTTTGACCGGTTAGATTTTGGCTGCTTAAGTTTGTGAGGTTTTGATTGCACTTTGTCTCCTATCAAAGTAATTTTGACATAATTCTTATAATTTCAAAATGATATCGCACTTCTATTTTACATTGGCCAAGTGTAAATTGAAAACTGTGATTTTGAAAGTATAAATAGTTATGTTTATTTGGAATCTGTAAATACTTTAAAAACAGAGGGGAACGTCTGCAATTCTGTTGAACTCTAGTCAATCAGAAATGATAGAATACCTTTTTTCATGCAGAATGGTTGATTCCTTCGAGAGCTGAGTGCGCAGGGTTGCCCCCGATTTTCACAACCGGTGCAAAAGTCTGAAATCCTTGCCGGAAACGTAGTATACTCTTCATCCCAACTGATTGTGATCTCAGAAAAATTGATAATTGCTTCTGCTGCTTGCTTGAATGCCTCCAGTGTCTTATTGAATGGTTGTAACGAGAGTGGTATCGGTACTACTGTATTTGTGCGTACCTTGCAGTCCATCGGAAGTAGGGGCCTTTGTAAAAATTATGCACCAAATATGTGAAGCGACCTGGTTTGCTAAGGCAAGGGATCGGGCCCTTAATTGAGTTAGCAGTATCAAGATTCCCATCAAAAAATACTGAGTATTGTTGCCACAGACGGCTTCATTTCCATACCACCAAACAGCAGAACCACTTGGTGTGAATTCCTTTGAACAGTCTACTAGCCTTCCAGGAAAATAGCAGTAGTAATCTCCAACATGCCCTTGAACTGGTAGGCTTATTAGCTTCTGGATCGGGCACTCAGAGAATCTCTTCTCTACTAACGGGGTGATCCTCATAAGGGAATTGTTGTAATCCAGGGCGATCACTTTCGATGGCCCAAGAAATGGGTGCTGTAGGATGGTGTCTTGGCCAGAGCATGTTAGGTTCATGTATGGTGTGGCACCGCATGAGGGTGATGAATTACTAGATTGGAGCTGTAGCGGGAACCGGATCTCTGGCCCATCTTTGCTGCACCCGATGCGTGGACAAGAGCTGAAGAAATGTTGATCATCCCAAGCAGTGGCGATGTCGGTGCCATGGTTGAGAAGGAAGAGCAGGAGTGAAGCTATGGTAAGAAATCTACTCATCTCTATCCTGTGAAGCGGATGATAGGTGAACACAGAACACCCCACTATACCAGTACAATGCCCGGACACTAGGCAACAGGAGTTCAATTATAAACAGATAAAATTACCCGCACAAATAGTGCGAGTGTTACGTCTGCTCCATATTCAAAGCATAAGTCTGGTCAACTCATATCATAAAGCTGCGGTTATGGGTGGGGCAAGAGTTTCGTGTCTTTCTCAATCTGTGTGAGAAGATTTTTTTTTTTTCTTAAGCCAGAATACCCTGGGCTGTCTAGCCACCTCAGATAGAGTTTTTTAAATTAATTAATTTGTTTTTTACTAGAGAATATCTTTGAATGTTTTTTTTTCTTTAATATAGTTGTACTTTCCCATTCATCTTTGCTCACCTTGGGCATTCGGTAAAAACTGAAAATTCGGTTCGGTTTGGTAAAACATAGTTCGGTTTCTAGAAAACCAAAAGCCGATCGGTTTGGCAAAATCTTAGAAACCGACCAAATCGGAAGTTACCCGACGGGTCGGGCTCTTGCTCCCTCCTCGAGCCCCGACACGCCCGTCGATGAGCCCCGCCACCGAAATAGGCCGATGAGCCCCCGCCACCGAAATAGGCGGCCGAGCCCCCCCACCCCACCCTACCCCACCCACACCGGCCGGCCCGGCGAGCCAGAGCTAGGGTTACGATTTCGGGGGGAGTTGCCGAGTGGGGGACTGGGTGGGAGACGGGAGTTGCCGAAAGGGCTGGGATCCGGGCTACAATGTGAGGAGTGACGGAATCGTGGTTTTGCTTGCAATATGTAGTTGAGTTCGGTAGATCGGGGATACGGTTCGGTTTCACACGAAACCGGCCGCCGATCACCGAACACTGCAAAACAAGGACCGACATCGAACCGAAAAAGCGAGATTTCGGTTTGGTTATTGATTTTCGATAAAAAAAAAGTGCCCATCTTTGCGGCGTCCATTGGAATAAATTTCATATAGCCATCGTCGACCATTTTCTTAAATATCACCTTATGCTCTTCTCTCACATTCACCCATGGCTATGCAATTTCTATTGAGGCCAAAATTAAGGCGTCCTTAAGTTTTCCCTTGGTTGAGCTATATTCCTCGATAAACTTGCTGTCCAAATCTCTCACAGATTATTCGGTTCCTTAGCCTTCTTATATATTTTACTTAAGTTTTTAATCATATTTTACTTTCTCACCAGTACATCTACCACGGCTACTTCGGGAACCTCCACTATCTCTTGGAATTCGCTCCCAAAGAGAACCCGGAGAACATGATCCTCGTGAATCTGGTGCATGGCGAGTTGATTCTGCGGGTTGAGCTCATCTTGCCAAAAAGGACGGACCTTTCCCGTGTGTGACCGAATGGACATTCATCCAGCGTGAGGGACGCCCGGGTCGGAGAAGGGGGGAGATGTCATGACCCAGGAAATAAGGCCCGAAGGATAGGCTCACGAGGCCCGAGGGGGCCCGCGGGCGCGCCGCCCGAGGCAGGCGCGCGGGCCTCCGCTTCCCCTTCCGCGGATTCTTCGGCAATTAATCGAGAGAATAAAGAAGGAAATTGATTTGGATTATCTTAGGCTTTTTGGTGTGCAAGGGGATATTCCATTCATAAGGAAGACCCTTATTAGGAAAATAAATAAGATTTGCTTGTAAAAAGGTAGTCCAATCTATAAGGAAACCTTTTAGAGAGATTGCTTGCATTACAAGTCCCACTAGCCGGGCTATAAAAATAAGAGGTCTATAATCTTTCAGGGTAACAAGCAATAAAGAAAATTTATCTCCCTGCCTCCCAGCCCGGCGCTGGCAAGATGAGCTCAACCTGCAGCCCCCTCCCTCTCAAACGCCGCCGCCCCGTCCTCTACGGGCGTGCCAAACCCACGTGTCACACCAGATCGATATGGTCTGTGACCCCCAACACCCCCCACCCCCACCCACCCACCCACGCACACACACACACACACACACACACACACAAAAAAACCTATCATCAGATTTATTAGAATCCTACACGTCTAATAGAGCCACTTCTACTCCAAGCAGCCACTGGCCAACTCTATCATCATACCAACATTCATCATCACCACCTCAACATTATGGAACCACCACTGATGCCAGTTACTAATCTAAAGTATGTTACTTATGTCACTCTGCCCTTGATGTCATTTTTTTTGCTTGTGACTAGCTTCTTGCAAAGAAAATGATTTGTGGTACTTGTCAACCTCTTATGCATGACGGCATGAGCATCAAGAAACAATGGACTAGTTAGATGTATGATATCAAAAGTCGATATTCCTTTTATGAATTTGTTGTGTAATCACAAGCGTCAGAAAATGTATATTGGTTAAGTCATCACCATGAAAGCCACAAACTATATAAAAATCACGGTCTTTGGAGTTGCCATGTGTTCAGTGGCGGAACTAGGGGCGGCAGGGGGTCATGGCCCTCCAAGTAATGGAGTGGAAAATTTGTTTGAATGCCCATACAAAATTTTAATTTATAGCACTTCAATGCATGAATTCGCTCACTTTTTATTACAATATTATGTTTTTTTATGAATACTAAGTACATGTGTAGAAACGTTAAAAAATAATTATAAAGACATACATATATGTATATATTTATCATACTTAGTGTCATCGTGATACGTTTGGCCTCCCTTAATTAAAACTGTGGGTTACGCCGCTATATGTGTTTCTTTGTTTTCTTTTTTGTTGATGTTGAAGGGGAAGGGCTGCTGCCTCCAAGGGCCTGCTGCCGTGGCTACCATGGCCCCGCTGCCGTGGAGCTCGGAGGAGAGGGAGATGGAGGTGGGGGTGGCGTGGGGGGAGGGAGGTAGGGTGGTTCGAGCACTGGGGCTCTCGGCGCCTCCCGGACGAAGGAGAGGGAGTGGAGAGGGGCATCGAGGCTGGTGAGGTTGAGGGGAATGGTTGAGAGTGGGAGAGGGAAATGGGAACGACTGAGTAAGAGGCAAACTCTAAGTCTTGTATTTATATCTGAAGACGATTATCAGGCTTTTCCGTGACAGACTTTTAAAAATGCATGTCTCAGTCAATCGATTAACCATGGCGGATACGTTAGGATGCCCGCCACGGTTAATCAGGTCATTAACCATGGCGGGCAAACGGGTGCTCGCCATAGTTAATTTTTTAGGGTGTGTCTTGCGAAATTAATTCTATAGTAGTGATTAAAAATAAGGTTTATAAACTTATTTCTTAACATTATGTATAGGTACATGTGTACATCTATTCCCGTTCGGTGTCCACCCTTGAGTGACCGTTTCACAGCATCAAGGATAGTACAAATTGGACTACGATCTCAGTCCACATGCGTTAAACCCCCGCTTGCCGTGTTCTTGCGGAAATGTTAAAGTGTCTTTTTTAGCTTAATGTTAAAGTATCTTCGATATATAGGAAGTGATTTGACTAGCATGTGCTAGTACTGGTACATTCAGCGTGTCTTGATTAGCCTTTGGAGCTACTACAACTACTGGCCACGAGATCTCAGTCCTACTGCCGTGCACAAATGCCCACTTGACATGTTCCTCACGTTCCTGTCGACATGGAAAATATCCTATCTCGCCGTCTGGACCAGTGACCAATCGAATGTTTGGTAGAGATTTTCCACTGCAACTTGCCTGGCAAAGTGGTCACAAATCTGACTAGTTGCACCAAAACCGTAGACATCAAATTTATTTTGCATAAAAAATCAGCTTAGGTTTTCTTTTTTTTTTTTTTTTTTTTTTTGGGAGCTTAGGTTTTCCTAATAAAGCAAGAGAGCTGCATTTCACTATATTAAGAAAATGAAAAGGGGCAAGAGCCCTACAACACACGTCACACAAAAAAAAAACACCTTACACAACGAAAGCTACAAAATTGCCTGTCAAACAACAAAGGTAGCGACCAAAAGTCCCTAGCACTAAGCTAACCACCAGGGAGAATTAAGCTATCAAAGAGGACAGCCCCTTACCTCCTGCTAGACTACACAGCTGGCGCTCTTCTCCAACGAGAGCGAGAGCAGCACCAAGGTTGGGGGCAAAACCATAAAAAACACAACAATTCCGAATATTCTAGAGAGTCCATGCCCCAAAGCACAATGAGAGTATTGAGAACTTTCTTGATCAATCCGCATGTTGTATCACTAGCCTTAGTGTCTGCTGATACCTCATGTTTATCTTAACCTATGTGTGTTTGGAGTAAATTAGGTTTAAGAGCTTATTTGGATTCATTAGCTCAAAAAATAACCTAGCTGAGGGCATCTCCATCAGATTGAGGAAATGAATCCACTTTCCCTATATCCAGCCATAGAGGTGTATTCAAAAAAAAAAAAAATCATCATATCCTCTTTTACACCCCACTTTTCTTATTTTTTTCACAATCTCTGACATCTTTCCCTCGATTAATCCTGAAAGAAAGGGGAAGAGCAACACAGATTTTTTTTCCTCAATCCCCTTTCTTTCCTTCTCGTCTCACACTAAACCTCTCGGCCTCATGCCCTGCACCACTCCAAAAGGTCTCCAACCACCATGCCCCGCACCGACAATCGCCGCCACGCCCCAAGCCACAGGTCCTATGACCCCCAGCGTTGTAGGGTCGCCGTGCCCCACACGAGAAGGCGTCGGTGCCACTCGGGTCAATCGATCATGAGAGAGACAGGTGGGAGAGAGATTTTTAGAGAAGGGGAAAGGGGGTTCGATGGAGATGTTCTAATAAACAACCTTTAGCTTTTTCCTAAAAATAAATTTTAGCTAACATATTTTTAGTAGAAGGCCATTTAGATCCACCTGCTAATAAAGGGTTGTATAGTGAGCTGAAAGTGTATATGAACTAGCTATTAGAAACTTCAAACCAGCTAATAAAAGTAACAGTTAGAGAAACTCAAACCGAGAAGCTATTCATGTTGTGTAATTTATATTTGACTATTACGGAAAGAAAAAAAACGAAAACCTAAGAGATATTGTATTTGAATTTCTAAATAGCAAGTAATCTATCCTAGAGTTCTCACATGCTAAATATAGCTTGCATATACCGCTAGCCATCTAACCTCGCATACTAGAACGGTAATGCTCTGTTAAGAGTTTTATGTTTTTTGTAGGGTTTTTCTATTTTAGAGGCCGGCTAAATCATGATTTTAGCCATCTATTTTACCAACTCTATTGGAGTTGCTCTTGGTAACCTCTTAGCTAATAATTAACACGTAAATTCCTTAAATTAATTTTAGCCGCTAAGTTTTTAAGTGCTAATAGAGCCAAAACATATCCTAAGTTAGTTTAAATTTTGTCTCAATCAACTTTCGGATATAAGTGTACTGTGTACCCAAACAAGAATTTACAACAAAATTGTAAGGGAAGTCGCGAACACAAGGTCGGTAAGTACCCTCGTGGTTCGTTTTTGCGATGAGCGATTGTATCTGCGCGAATAGTTTGAGTTAAGTTAACTAATCCTACCATGGACAAAGCTATGTGTGCATGTCTCTTGGCTTTCGGTTACACGTGTATGGAGCTTCGGGGGCAGTGGTCGACGGCCCGAACTAAATGTAAAGTAGGGATATGCCGTGTCGACGGACCTGGAGCGGCGAAGGGCTGACGTGAGGCTTGGATCGAGGGACCGAAGTGCCAACTGTAGTGGATGACACATGGGGTCATCGACAAGTACACGTGTTCATGGTGGAGTGACCATGTGGACCAAGTCAAGACAATGGTTGGGCAAGTCGAGTGGGAGGCTCTGAAGACTTGGCAACTATGCGGTCAAAGACGGTGGTGACACATGTCGAGGAGCCGGGGGGCGCGTATGGTGTACGCTACCACGAAGTGGTTTGATGGTTTGAGCCTCAAAACCATTGGCGGCGGGTTTCGTGGGTTTGGCCTCAAAATTGGGTGGAGGTTTCAAGGCGGAAAGACTGTATGTGGGGACATCGAAGAGTTCGTGTCGGGCGAAGCTACCTAATGAGAAGGCACGGCGTCCTACGGATCAGAATTACCGGGTTGGACCATAACACCCTTGGATTTAGTAGTTTGACTCAATTGTATCAGGGGCAAACTGGGATTGTGAAATGACCTGTTAAATAGAATGAGGGGAGCCCCTATCTCCCTCAACTCCCCATTTCCATTTCTTCCTTCTAGGTTTTCCCCTCACCTAGATGCTTGTGAGAGAGAGGTCCACAAATTGAGAGATTTGTGCAAGAATTCAGTTCGTGCGTGGGAAGAGGAGGCCCCATATCTCCTCGTGCCCTCTAGGATTTGTCGGAAGAATCGGTTTTTGTGTTCATGATGTGTTATTCGTGTTCTTCCCTATTCCCCTCTAGATCTTAAGTTGATTAAAATCGATTTTGGGCCATTTTGATCCATTCTTTTTTGCATTAATTTGAGCTATGACGTGAGTTGAACCTTTCCATGGAAGGAAATTCTCCAATTCCTCATTAGCATAGATCTGGTCAATTTTGTGCCTAGGTTTCAGGAAATACCCTTTTTTCGCTCTCTTTCAAATCCCACTTGATTGGTTTCAAATTGGGCGATGAGATAGGTCACCTACTGCCTTATGATCATGCTCATCAAGTTTCGTGGAAGTTGGTTTTGATTTGGCCGCAAATCAGGCGATCATGTGTTTGAGGTGATTTTCTCGGGATGTTGGATACGGACAATCCGGCTATCAAAGTTCTCAGTGTACGTCCCTTAACAAAGTTCTTTTGACACCTCAGTCGTGCACAGTCCGGACTCTGGTATGTAGCATGTCCATGTGCTCTCACTGATTTGACCGGCGGACAGTCCGGGCCTTGACCACAGACATTTCATAGCTCATTTCTAGTTGAGTCCAGAACTCTTTCCAGTCGATGTGATTTCTGGAAACCAATCGATGGATAGTCTGCCATTGTGGTCATGTTCCTAAACAATCACTATTCTTCATCATAGCGTGTCTAGTGCTACTGTTGCTCCTGAGTTTTCATTGTGCCCGAACTTCCGAGCATGTGCTATTTGTGCAGTTTTTCTCTTGTTCCTTTGAGGGTTTGTTTACATCGACTCTCGGGTGTTCTCAGGTGTGCCTAAGACTTTGTGTGGAATATATTGCTAATGGTTAGCATGTGTATCACTCGCATCTTGCGTGAGTTTTGCTTTGGGGGCTATGTGGTCCTTCCGGTAGATAACGATGGGAGAATTATCTCTATGGCCCTTGAAAAAATATCTTTTATGTGTATGACCTCTTTTTTCAAACTTTGCTTTATGGCCCTGGAACAAATTTTCTTTGGCTCTTTGTCTTTCCATTCATTCTGGACAACTAATGGTGTTAAGTTAGATGTAAAAATACCATTTTACCCCTGTCAAGAAAATCAGAGTTCTTTTTATATTTGGGGTAATATTAAGTATAGAAATCCACACATATAATCAAGTAGATATATATTTTTTTATGTGTGAATATATGAATTTATTTGCTTAATATTACTCTAAATAGACAACAAACAAATAAATTTGTATTTTTTTTTTTCAAGGGTAAAAGACACCGTTAGCGTCCAAAACAGACGGAAGACCATAGAGCCAAAGAAAATTCGTCCAGGGTCATAGAGTAAAGTTTGAAAACAATAGGGTCATACACCTAAAACACATTTTCCAGGGTCATAGAGCTAATTCTCTCATAATGCAAAAGGCTCAACAGTTCGACTTATATATAGCGAGACCTTTAAACAGAATCAGAAGGGACGTGCGAGAACTGAATATAATCGCGTCCATGGCGATTTCCGATACGCTTCACAGATCTGCCTTCTGTCAAGCCGCTATTGTGTTGTGTGTGCTCGCGGTTCTCGTAGCACACGTTGGGGGAATAAGGAGCTACAGCAACAGCAGCTGGTATGTGTGTCCTACTTTCTCTTTTGCGGCGAACTTAGAGACGTAAAATATCCTTTCCGTCGATCGAAAGATCCAGATTGGTGCGGTGTTCCGTCGTACGAGCTGTCTTGCAGCGACACCAAAGCTACGATTCGGATGAACACTGGGACATACTATGTGGTCGACATAAACTATACGGGTTCTTCCTTCGTGGTCGTAGACGCAACCTTGGACATGCAAAGCAGCTGCCCTGTTCCTCGCTGGGGTCAGGTTCCTTATTTTTATGGCCTGAAGCTGCCATCGCACACCGACATCCAGCTGTGCCCTGATCATCCTATTGCATGGGCAAACTTTGTGAATTGCTCGCAGACTATAAGGAATAATCATATGTACAGAAAAGTTGACTGCCTGAGCACGAACTCTTATTATGTTTATGTGTTCACTGAAAGCTTACCATCATTTCTTCTTAAAGACCTCGAGGCTTCCTGCGGATACTTGGCCTTAATTCCTTTGGGTGGTTTTGGGGGACAGAAGACGACGCCTGTAGGATTTACAGATGTCGTCAGATTCATGAGGCATGGCTTTGTCGTTCGATTTCCATATACCGATTATGAAGAATACCATGCGCAGACACTATGGCGGCAACTCATCTACAACATACGCGAACGGATTCAGTAAGCTTTGGATCTCCTTTCTTTTGTTTTTCATTTCAGATATCACCCTGGCTGATTCCTTCCTGTACTTTGTCTTGGCCTTCGCAGCGATTTCGGTGTTGGAGAAACCATCGAGTATCGGATTTTTAGATATTTTATTAACAGCCGATTATGATATTTTGGACTCCACTCTTGGTAGCTATTATGGACAAAACTACCCTCATTCCCAAGTTGCTATAGCCTTATGCATTATGGGGCGGATTCTTGGTACGTCAAGATTAGCTCACACTTAATATACAATTATATATAGTTTATTTACTTGTTGTAAATCACATATGCATATAATCATACGTACTAACCAGAACCATATATGTGCTTTCAGTACTATCACTCTTATGCCGGTTCATGTTGGCGCCCCTGTCAGTGCTGATCTTCCTTGCACACAAGTACTGGAAAGCAAGAATCACAATCGATGCGGTAGAGAAGTTTCTCCGTATGCAACTAATGCTCGGTCCAACGAGATACGCCTATACAGACATCATCGCCATCTCAAGCCATTTCAGAGACAAGCTCGGCAAAGGAGGCTATGGCTCTGTGTACAAGGGTGTGCTACTCCCGGCAATGTCCATGTCGCCATCAAGATGCTGGGCAATTCCAACTGCAATGGAGAAGATTTCATCAGCGAAGTCTCCACTATTGGTAGGATCCACCACGTCAATGTGGTGCGTCTTGTGGGGTTTTTGCTCCGAGGAAATGAGGAGGGCGCTAGTCTATGAGTATATGCCCAATGGCTCACTTGACAAGTACATCTTCTCATCAGAAAAATGTTTCTCCTGGGAAAAACTCAATGAAATTGCATTGGGCATCGCCAGGGGGATCGACTACCTGCATCAGGGTTGTGACATGCAGATTGTACACTTTGACATCAAACCAGAAAACATCCTTCTCGACAACAACTTCATTCCGAAAGTTGCTGATTTTGGGCTGGCCAAATTGTGCCCACGGGATGAGAATTTTGTACCAATGAGCGCAATGCGGGGAACAATAGGGTACATAGCTCCTGAGATGATATCTCGGTGCTTTGGCACCATATCCAGTAAATCAGATGTCTACAGCTTTGGGATGCTACTATTGGAGATGGCGGGTGGGCGTAGGAATGCTGATCCGCAAGCAGTAAGCTCAAGTCAGGCATACTACCCATCGTTGGTGTATAGGCAGTTGACTAGACAAGGAGCAGGCGAGATCAGTGATGCTGCCGATATGCACGAGTTGGAGAAGAAGCTGTGCATTGTTGGGCTCTGGTGCATCCAAATGAGGTCTCATGATCGGCCGACGATGACCGAGGTCATAGAGATGCTTGAAGCTGGGATCGATGGAATGGAAATGCCTCCGAGGCCCTTCTTTTTGTGATGATGAGCAGGTTCCTGGGGTCGGTTCTTACTACATGTCATCCGAAATGACAGCAATATCCGAGGAGGAGGAGGAGGAGGAGGAGGAGGAAAAAATGAGGAGTAAATAATAAGGTTCTAGCTTATGTCGAGCAACTAATAGATGCATGTGCTACCAATTGTTTAGTTATCTACTTTGCAATTAGGGTACAGAAATGTTGTTTTCCTTTTAAGAAGATACAGAATATATTCCTGCAACGATTTGTATCTGTTTTATTCTTGGTAAGACTAAGAATTGGTTTCCTTGTATCGTTTTTTTTTCTACACAATCGTTGTATCTTCTTTCCCTTCTTTTGAAATGTTTTTTTTTTGTGAATTTCTTTTGAAATGTTTAGAGATTGTCCAATTGCGCATCCAGATATAGATCAGAGCAGAGGAGGGTCACGACTGTCACCTGCAACATTCTTTCCTAGTGGGTCATATTTACCATTCTTCCAAATTGCAAATCGTTATAGTTTTTCTAGATTCATAGCTCTCATTATGTATCTCCATATAGTCTTGTTTTAATACAAAGCCTAATTGCTAGCTAGCTAAAATTTAGCTTCATTTGTTAGCCAAACAGGAGGGTTAATAGATGGGCTAATTTGTTAGCCAAGTCTTCAACTGGTAAATGAGTTTGGCATTCTTGTTTTTTGCCAAAAACTCTAAAATGATGCTCCAACAGTTTGGCAAATGAGTTTGACATTTTAGTGAGGTCCTCCTTTGGCATTTTGGCATTTCTTGCGCGTTGCTCTTGCATGCCGTGTTCGCATGGCGACTTGGGAATGTGATCCGACGAGGAACCAACAACCGCTCCCTCCCGGCCAAACCAAAAATAGCAAATTGTTGGAGGAAGCTTTTTTTTTTTGGCTTGGCAACTTTTCTTATATGCCAAGGAGGAAGCTTTTTTTTTGGCTTGGCATTTGGAATGGGGAGTTGGCAAACAAGTTAAATACCAAATCAAAAATACAAAAGCTGCTAGAGATGTTCTTATTAGTCAACTAGCTAGCCAAATATAGCTATTTTGGGCTAATTTTAGCTCCAACTAGTAACTAGCCATGTGTATTCAAACATCACCATGGTAGGTCCAAACAACTAAACAAAAGCTAGAGAGTTGCTAAGTCAAAAAAAAACATGGGAGTTGCTGCTGGTGTTACCGAGTCGAGCAATATTTTTTCGAGAGCATGCATTAGCACTTACGTAAGTATATCATTAAGCAGAAAAGCAATTTTTTTGAAAGTACAAACAGAGTAATCCAAAGATTACCACCCAACTCACACCCGCCCGAAGGGTTACCGGGTCAACCAATATTAGTCAGCTTTAATGAGTGTCGTCGATATGATAGGATTGATATAGACTTGGGAAATAGTACTTCTGGTCTTCGTCTTCGCTTGTCACTATGAACCATCTTCAAGGTGAACAGTCCACCGAGAGTGGTTCCTGTCAATTTGTCTCATCAGTAACCAGATTCTTTTGGACCAGCAGATTACACGTAACACCACTACAAGAGGCAGACAACCATGTTAACTTCATGAGACTTGATATCAGACGAAGTTATGGAGGAGACAAAGAAAGGAGCAGAATAGTCTAAGTAACAGGACTGGTTGCCAAAATTTTAGACTTTTCCAACTTCTAAAGCCTACACCATCCGACTCCCATTCCCGCTTTGAACGGAGCTTCCATCATGCAGTGCACCAGGCACGCAACTATTATGCTCTGGAGAGGACACAATCCTAGATCACCCAGTTCTTGGCTCCTGCATAGCAACGGCAATATATTACCTGTATCGTAACATGAACGTCCTCCGCCTCATGGAATCCTCACCACACTGCTCATTTCAGAGTTTCATCTCACCACACGGCAACACATTACAATATCGTACCATGACAGTCAGGGCTTGCAATGCAAGGTAGAGCAACAATGAAGCACGCCGAACAATGCCATAGCAGGTTCAAACAACTCAACATTCAAACAATGCCATAGCAGGTTCAAACAACTCAATATTCAACAAGCTAGGGAAGTGTTGATAGTAGACTTGTGAAAGAAATAGTGTTGCTCTGCTGATCTCTCTGGTAAGGAGTCTTAAGTCGTCAAGAGTTCACTCCTAGTTGTTGTCCACATAGACCAAAGCTTTGTCCAAATCTCATCAGATTCTTTCATACCGCCCAAATCTCATCAGATTCTTTCATACCGATGGCTGACACGACACCCTTATCAGAGTTCTGCATATGGCAGGCAGCCTACCTTGTCAATTTTCTCAATCGTTGAAATTAGTGAAAGAAGCCAAGGATTTCCCTCAACAAAATAGTCTAATAAGCAGTAATAAACAGGATAATAGCAGTAACTGGCAAAAGCTATGGCCAAGGCAGAAATTCCATTTTCCTTTTAAAAAAGGCAGAAATTCCATTGGCAGCTGGAAATACAGCATAGGCACAGAGAGCTATTCCAAGAGCTACCCAATTAACAAAGTAAAAGCAAAACCTCACAGGGCTTATCTTTGTTTTTTTTTTTTTTTTTTGAAACGAAGGGCTTATCTTTGTCAGTGCCTAGTAGGAGGGGATGAGCAGCACGAGTTCGCGGAGAGTACTCTTCTTCGTGCCTACACCGCGTTCTTCGCCGGCTCTACGACTCTGTTGGGGCCAAGGAATTTTGGCGCGTCAGGGCACCGCCGAAGGTTAAGTAGTTCTTCTGGCTCGGACTGTATGGCCGCCTTTGGACTGCTGAGAGGAGGATGCGCCATGGCTTGCAGCAAACCGCCGACTGCGCCCTATGCTCCCAGCTACCCAAGGTCGCAGCGCATCACCTCACTTCATATGTCTACTCTAGGGAGGTGTGGCACCGCCTTCTTCGCCTGGCCAACCTGGAGCGCTTGTGCCCGAGCTCGGACAACACCACCACCTCTTGGTGGCTATCTTCTAGGCGACTCGTGGCGAAGCCATTCAGAAAAGGCTTCGACCCCCTAGTCCTCCTTGTCTGTTGGGAGATGTGGAAGGAGAGGAACAGAAGGAATTTCGACAACAAAAGCTCGTCGTTGGCGCAACTGGTACTGCTCATCAGGGGGGAGGCCGACGCTTGGGCCGCAGCAGGGTTCAAGGACCTCGCGTTTCTCCTGGCAGCGGTGCAGCCACAGCGTTAGTGTCGTGTTCCCTTTCGCCTCAGTCGCCAAATTGTGTGTTTTAGGTACAACAGAGTAGCGGCGCCGTTCAAGCCAGCGATTTGTGTAAGTGTGTGGTTCTACATCACTTTGCTAAATCTTTTGGTCGGGGCGCACAACATGTAAAACTCTAACTTCCCTTAATGCAACACATGCAAGATTCACGCTTTCGAAAAAAAAATGACCTGCGAGGGGGCCAGGCGGGCAGGCGGGCAAGCCGGGTGCGGACTTTCTTAGGTTAAGCGACTGTCGGCCACGATTAGCGGTAAGCGGTGGCGCATTTCAGCACTCGCTTCACGCTGCAGCGCTAGTGTTGTGGGATCTAACGGAAGCGGCGGGGCTCCGCTAAGCGGCGATCTTCGGCGACCAGTCCGGTGCCAAAGACCGCGCCGACCACCCCCCCCGTGGGGCCGCCCATGTAGGCCCGCACGGCCCATGGCCTACTAGGAGCGGTCGACGACGCGACGGCGAGGCGGCGAACGACGAGCGTGACAACGACGCGACTTCCGACGACGAGGCGTTCCCGGCGAAGTTAGGTTCCGGCGAGCTCCCCCCCTTCTTCTTCCCCGTCCGAATCCGGCCGGCCGGCTGGCCGCGGCCGCGACACGAAGGTGGCCGGTGGTTCGGCCGGGCGGTGAGCTCGAGGCGGGGGCGCCGCCGAGCCGGGGCCAATCGGACTCATCCGGGCTAGGTACGGGTAGGGGGGGAGCGGGAGGTCGCCCATGGCAACGGGGTTGGAGCTCTGATGCGGCGGCGACCATGGCGGCTAGGGCTAGGGGTTTCCTGGCGGGGAGAAAAAGAGAGAGGGAGGGGAGGAGGACACACTCTACGCGACTTATTAGTGTCTTCGCTATAAAAGCAAAGATCAACTTCGCTCTACGTGATTGTGATGCTATTGACTTGGTGTTCTTGATATAGTAAAGTCTTTGATGGGACAAAAGAGAAAGGGATAGTATACCATTGAATTCGAGTCGTCTGTCACAGTAATGTGGAAAAAATGTTGAGACGTACTGTAAACCCACTGTATCAGTGATCTTCTGATTGTTTCTGATAAAAAAGTTCCTGCCAAGTCTAACGATTTGAAGTTTCATCAAATCTATACAAAAGATAATAATATTGTCATATTAAATAAGACAAAGTTTCGAGCCCTGTATATTAATAATACTTTCTATAAATATGGTCAAATTTAAGATATATTTGTTGACTTCAAAAGGACATTATACCTTGCCTTGAGGCTTGCTTGGATGAACACTTGTATTATTATTGTATATATGGTCGTGATCTCCATTTTCACCATCGCACATGCCTCTCATCAGCACAAGTGGACCCAAGCTAAACAAACTCATTGCAAGCATTAATCCACATGGCTAACACTCAATTCATAAATGGTACTGTCGTTCATTTGGGCCATCCATCTGTGAGTTGACTGTGTTGACCATCTTAGTTTGTTCACAAATACCAAAACGCCCCCTATGCTTGGTCCCACGAGAGGTAGGTCTCCTGCCCGACGCGGGGAAAACTCACGGACGCCTCCTCCCCATCAGTTCGAACTTCTAAAGAAACACCTAGATCATGAACACCGGTGATGAATATGGGTGCGATTGGTTGCCCGCATAGACCCGTTCCCGCACCATTTTTCTCGCATCGTGTCGTTCTACCTCCGTGATTGGTTTCACTTCCGTATCGTTTTGCTGCTCCGTCCCCGCATTTTTTCCCTCCCTCGCCCCCGCACGACGAGAGAAACCGGAGACGAAGCTTCCCATGTGAGCCGACGACCATCGTTGCTTGGCGTGGTACTCGAGGCGACAACGCCATCCTCTCGGATGAGAAGCAAGGATCAGGTTGCCTCTTCCCACGCAAATGGAGTAGAGCAGCACCGCGGGCGGAGACTCGCCGGAGACGAGCGTCCCGGCGCGGGACCTCGGTTTCCGAGCGGCTTGAACGTGGATGGAGCTGGGAGGGTCGCGACACGCCGGGCGACGACGATGCACCGACATCGGGCTAGGGTGGCGACCGACAGCCCCGCGGGCGGCCGGTGGCTCGCCGCAGACGCGGGCGCCGTGGCTGCGGGTTGCGGGAGCGACCGGAGGGCACGAGCTTAGTGGTCCGGCGAGTCGCCCCGCACCCTACTGTCTCGCCGCCCCTTGCCGCCGCCGGGCGAGGCCGGTGCCGAGCCCGAGCCCGAACCTAGCGACCCCCGAGAGTTCTCCGTCCCCGTGCCCGAGGTAGAAGAAAGGGTAAAAATCCAATTTTATTTTTGTGTCAAGGTTCTTGGTGTAAAAGTGCCAGAGAGAAACTTTGTGCAACCAAACACAAGCTTACAAGATCATGTGATGCATCTTGTTCCTCCATTCAGGCAACCAAACATGGTGCTCCTCATCCTGTACAAAGTGGTTCCGAGCAACCAAACACGAGCTCATGTATGACTTTGGTGGGGATGAGGGCAGCCTGGATGCCTCTTTGGTCCGGGACAAGTTGGTTCCGAGCAACCAATCACACCCTATGTAGCCTATATCATACCTGACGATGCAACTGCAAATGTTCTTTCAACAATTTAGATGTGTTTTAGACTAGTTCCAAAGCATTGGATCTTACGGCATGTCCTATGTGGTTTTTGGTGTAGTTGGATTCAGCAAAAGGACTGCACTTTGGCTCCGTCTTGAGGGAGCCAATTGGAAGGTGATGGAAGAATCTGGGATGTACTGTGGTAAGATTAAATATACCCCTTCCCTTCAGCAAAAAAAAAAAAAGGAACCGATTTTTCGGTTAGTTCGGTCGGAACCGAAACCGAACCGATTTTTTGGTGTTCTATTCTTCTTTTTGCTGCTTGTGTAAAATTTCGGTTAGATATAGGTTGGAACCGAAACTGAACCAAACTAACCAAAACCGATTTTGCTTGGTTCCAAGATTTGTGAAGAACCGATCAGTTTCTATTATCCATAAATTATTATGAAGAACAGAAAGTAAAAAAGAAAAGACAAAAAAAGATACTATATTCCAAAGCCGGCCAAAGAGTGCGTATCTACTTGAGAGAGAGCAGAGCTGCACAAGGCCGCTCTGGTTCCTCCCAAAAGATACTATATTCCAAAGCAGGCAGGATGGCAGCATATGGAAGTACAAATTCGCATCCATATGAAATCCACCAAAAAAATTTATTCATCATACGAGTACATGGTCATCCCTTTCATCCGCAAAAAGCTGCTGGTGCCTGATGCAGCCGCATCACAGCATATAATCAAGTTGCTGTTGGAACCGCAGCTCTGGCGAGGAGCTCCGGCGATGGCGCGACGCCGGCAGGTGGTGATCGCGCACACTAAAACCCTAAACGACGGTAGGAAAGTTTGAAGCAATGTAAATGGCAAGAACACAAGTTGATTTCAGTTGCCAATGGCGCAACCTTTTACTGATGCATTGATTGATGTTTATATGGCCTTGATCCTACATCCCCGCCACGAACAAGTCGCTGCACGGTGTGCTATTCATCTTGGTCACCCGCGCGACATGCCCGGCAAACCAGCCATGGCGGAGTAGGCCTTATGACGCGGTCCTGGCGTGCCCACGCGCATGACTCCGTGGCACCCAAGACTCTATGCGATTACATAAACATGCTTACAACTCAATTAAGCCTAATACATGCATCTAAGTGACTGACATGACTCGAACACGACTCTGACAAAGATTACAAAGATGAACACTTCAACAAATCACCCCCTTAATCTTGTCAGATTCTGACCATCCCCAGCTGCTTCCTCATCTCCACAAACCTGATCCTTCCAAGTGGTTTAGTTAGGAGGTCAGCTAGCTGATCATCAGTACTCACATGTTCCAGCTCCACTACTCCATCGGACACACATTCACGTATGTAATGGTATCTAGTGTCGATATGCTTAGTTCTTTCATGATAGACTGGATTTCGGCTCAACTCTTTAGCCGACTTGCTGTCAATGCACAACCTAAACTTTTTTACTTCAGTACAGGTTAGATCAGCAAGCAACCTACTCAGCCATACACCTTGACAGGCACCCATTGCTGCAGCAACGTACTCTGACTCACATGATGACAATGTCACTACTCTTTGTTTCTATGAGCTCCAGGTGACTAGATTGTCACCAAGAAAGAACACAATGCCAGCAGTACTTTTCCTCTTCTCAATGTCTCCTGCATGATCGCTGTCTGTGCAGCCAAGCAGATCTGTGTTTCTTCCTTTGACAAACTTGCAGCCAAGCTCCATAGTTCCAGCAACATATCTGATGATTCTTCGAATTGCTGTCCAATGTTCAGAGTTTGGACACTCCATGAACCTGCTCACCATCCCAACAGAGAATGCTAGATCAGGTCTTGAGTTCACAAGATATCTCAGACTCCCAACAATACTCCTGTATTTTGTTGCACTTGAAACCTGCTCTGGCTTGCCAGGCAAAAGCTTAAGATGCTGTTCCATAGGAGTGTCAACAGGATTACACCCCTTCATTCCAGCTATCTCCACTATCTTTTTTGCATAAGCACTCTGACAAATTTTTATTTCTCCTGGCTTCTGCATCACTTCCAGCCCCAAATAGTAGCTGAGTAAGCCAAGACCACTCATATTGAAGCTTCTTTTCATCTGCTGCTTGAATGTAGCAATTTGGTTGCTATCTGGCCCACAGATGACTAAGTCATCTACATACACCCCAACTAGTAGCAATGACTTCCCTGCACCTCTTTTGTACACTGCATGTTCTTCAATACTTCTTCTGAAACCCAATTTATAAAGCTCCTGATCAAGCCTGGCATTCCAGGCTCTTGGTGCCTGTTTAAGGCCATACAATGCCTTCCTGAGCTTGAGCACTTTACCTTGTGATTTTGGATCAGAGAAACCAGGTGGCTGGTGCACATACACTTCTTGGATTTCTCCATTCAGGAAAGCAGATTTGGCATCCATGTGGTGTACTTCCCATTCCCCTTGAGCCGCTAGAGCCAAGAAGAGCCTCACTGTCTCCAATCTTGCCACAGGAGCAAACACCTCATCATAATCCACCCCCTGAATTTGAGCATACCCTTTTGCTACCAATCTAGCCTTGTGTTTCACAATGTTGCCAGCAGGGTCTCTCTTCACTTTAAACGCCTACTTCAAGCCTATAGCCTTGTGATCTTTAGGCAAGTCACTCAGCTCCCAAGTTTGATTCTGAATAATGCACTGCATTTCAGTTTCCATGGCCTCCTTCCAGCACTTCTCTTCTAGAGCTTCTTCAACATTATATGGTTCATCAGCAGCCAACATACACACACCACTATATTCAAAATCATTTATCACCTCTGTGTTTTCAAACAGATCAGTTAATGTTCTGAACCTGACAGGACCATTAGCTGAACTTTCTGCACTTTCTGAGAAATTTCCACCACCAGAGTTTTCACCCCCCTGATTTTGAATACCCGACCTACTGGGTGTGTGTGGAGAGTATGGTGATGCCCCATCACCACCTAGATCACCTGAGCTCGGCTGCATTTCATCTCCTGCAGAAATCTGCATTTCACCACCGAATCACCGCTGTCGGATTTTCGTCAGACAACTCATACTCCACTGTTAGCTCATCAGATTATTGTGTTTCAACATCATCTCGTGTCCACCCATTTCCAAGGCTCATTTTCACTGAAAATCACATCCCTACTCACCACTAATCTTGCAGTAGAGGGATCATAGAACCTGTACCCTTTGTTCCTGTTTCATATCCAATGAAAATCATTTTCCTTGATCCGTCGGACGCTTTTGTCGATTTGGCCCAACTAGCTTCACACTAGCTGTACACCCAAACACTCTCAAGTGTGACACGGTGGGTTTTCTTCCATGCCATGCCTCAAATGGGGTCATATTATTTAGAGCTTTTGTGGGAGCTCTATTGAGCACATAAACAAAGACAAAGACACCGCCTCACCCCAAAATTCAGATGGCACCTTCATGGCCTTTAACATACACCTAGCCATTTCAACCACAGTTTGATTCCTCCTTTCAACCACCCCATTTTGTTGGGGAGAGTAGGGTGTGGTTGTGAGATGTTTTATCCCATTGTCATTGCAGAAAAATAGTGAACAAGCTAGAGATGAATTCACCACCCCTATCTGTCTTTAGCCCCTTGAGTTTCCTCCCACACTCTAATTCAGCTCTATTCTTCACTTTCTTAAAACATTCTAGAGCCTGATCTTTTGTCTTGAGCAATTCCACCCACATGTATCTGCTATAGTCATCCACTACCAACAGAAAATAGGATGCTCCCCCTAATGACTTAGGAGTGATTTCTTTGTCACGCCCACTTTTAATGGGTCGTTAATCACACGTGTTCGCGCCAGATCACGCCACAAACACGCCTATTAGTAAATGGATGTTGGTAAAACGTAATTAATAGTAACCGAGCTATAGATATATAGGATGGAAAGGGACTTACAGTGACGACGAAGTGTCACCAAACCGGGTTACAATATCAGAGTTGGCCAACCGAGAAGCGGTGGATTAACTATGACACCGCCCCATACTCCATAGGCGACTTGTGCACGGATGAAATCCGGCTTCAACGTCCCTTCTCCTAAGCGAACACCTTACGAACTCCTACGATACGCGGATCTTCTACCTTGTCGCCGATCTTACCTTCACATGTGCCGATATATCGTAAAAATAGAGGGGTGAGTACAAACGCACTCAAGCAAGTCCCAACCGGGGGGTGGTAATTATTTAGGTTTGGGCCCTAGCAGAGTCTCTAAAACTGCTCCCGCTAGTTCCCGGGTTATCTCTTGTCATCACTGTTGTCATGACACCACAAAGTTAGTCATCATCAAGTGTATATCTAATCATAGATGTTCGGCCTAGCACTTGCCCATTCCAAGGACGTGGCTATTCGAATAGATTCAATTAACTCCTCGCAGAGGTGTACAAATTTCCCACACGATAGGCGCTGCCCTTGCCACCTCGACTTGGCTCAAACAGGCCCAACGAGATTTCGTACCCGCTTGGATGCCTCCTAGGTATATTGGTATAATCTTCACCACGACTTCTCAGGGGTTGGAAGGATAACACATCACCCCAAGGATGACGCATCACCCTAGACAATATGGTGATACCAAATCACCCGCGCTTTACTGTGTAATACCTTATTACCCAACCTATACCGTCAACACCACACTCAATCATAATCATCAATATGTGCCTCTAGCACCGCGCCATCTGCGCCCAAACACTTACGTGGAAGATCACTCGGATCCACGCCAACCCACCGACCACGGGCCACTCTCCCCATGTCTGCTCCCAATAGGTCGTTTGCCTACTCCGGCCACCTAGGCTCCAATTATACCTCAACCCAACGAGGTGTGGAATCAAGCCATCCCATCTCGGCGTGTGGCTGTACGTAATATTATACTAGGTAGAAGGTCTATGAACCGGTCCTTAGGGGAGGCGAGTATCTCTCCGCAGGAATCCCTCGCGGCGATTCCCGACGTGGTATTTAGGCTCTACCGGACTACCACTACTCACCTCTTTTGTTGGTTAGGGTTCATTAGGCATTCTCATGTTTCTCTTGATCACAACGTATGAGCGTAGATAACGTGGATGATTACGTCATCCGGCTTAGCTCCATAGCTACGTTATCGCTCACACCACTATTTACTAATCCGATTTATCATTATCATCATCATTATATCATCATATTAAGGTCATGATTAGGGGGTAAGGACTTGCCTGGGAGGTTCTTACGAATCGGCATGGCGTCGAACGTCTCTATCTTTCCTCGGACGGAAACTCCTAATCGGGTCGTCGGAAACTACTTGCGACTCGAGATAAACCCTAGCTTGAACTATAACATGTAAAACAAACATAGAACATTATGGTGGCAATGGGTTAGATGCATAGAGCTAGATTTTATATGAATTATGGAAGTCATTTCACGCGAAACGGAGTTAAATTGCATGAGATACGGATTTTATAATATTAATTCCTAATTAAATCATTAGGGTAATTTTATAATATAATTTTATCATGTAATAATATTGGAACTAATTACATGATAAAATTCTATAAATCAAATAATGAATTTACAAATTTTTCTGGGAATTTTTCCGACACAGAAATAGGACTTATGACATCCTTAATCGACAAGCCGGGAATACTACACCGAGACTCCGTTCTCAATGCAAATTACCCGACCGGTCTCAACTTTATCACCATATCCCAGTATGGTTGCATCATATAGCATCCTTTCTCATCAAATGCCTCTTCGGGCTATCATAAGGGACTTGTCACATTTTGACTCAAAAGTCTAACTAATATAGCCAAAGCTAAGCGTTCTAGCATTTTAGCAAAACAAAGTTATCAAGGTAGATATCGAAGTAAACAAGGAATGGTAATGCATCAATTGGGTTGTCACTCAACTCCTATCACCTAATGCAAAGCATAAAGCAAAGGTGATATATAAAGCTTTGTAAAACACAAGGAAATGTTTAAATGAACCGGGGCTTGCCTTGATCGGTGAAGTAACTTGATTCGGACGACGGATCACGATAATCGAACTCGAATCAACAAGATAGCCTTCTTCCGAGGCCCGATCAACAACTTCACGATCTTCTTCGTTCACTATACGAAAAGAATAATGTATGCTTAATATGATGCCATGCATATAAACATGAGATGCGAGGGTGCATGAAATGATAAACAACTCGAGTACAACTTTCCTTCACGATAAAGTTGCAACCTAACAAAACCAACTTGTTGAACTACTCTACGAGATATCATCACATTGCCTAAGGAGTTCTCAAGGACCATCTGACAGTGGTGTGGTGTAGGGTTCACAAAACAACCCAAAATCTACTCAAAATCCTAAGTTAGAAAGCATTAAACAAATTATTCTTCACATGAAATGATAGGGCATAAAATAATAAAATTTTTTTAACTTTCTCAGAACAGGCTCAAAAAAAATTTTGTACAAGTAGGTCAGGTCATAAAACAGTACCAAAATAATTTTCATGATTTTTGGATAAATAAAATAATTATTAAAAATCAAGGAAGATGCATTTTTCAATTAAAATTTGTATTTTTAAATCATGCCAAAAGTATTCAAAATTCAAGTTTCAAAATTTTCATGGATAGACATACCCATGGGAAGGCTACACAAAAATTTTTAGAATTTTTGAAGCTATTTTCAATTTTCTATGAATTTTGCAAAGTTTGGCACTATTCAAATAAAAAGGAATTGAATAAATCATTTTATAAATGAAAAAGAATTTCGGGCTGAATTTGGCCTGTTATCGCAGCAAGCCCAGTACTGTTCATGGCCCAAGATGAACAGTAACGGACCGCCCGTGGAAAACAGTGGCGCATCGCCCGGCGGAATGCGTTGGGCCGGCCTAATTACAAAGCCGTGCCCGCATCGCTCACGCGCCGCGCGCGCACGCCGCCACCGCGGCGCATGTGGTGCGCGCCATCATCGGGCGGCGCGGCCGAAATTCCGGCGGCGGTGTTGGTCTAAAGAGGAAACGGAAAGCGTAAGGATGGCTAGGGGCTCACTACGATCCCGGGATCTGAGCTTGGTTTGGGCGAAGCGAGCCGAGGTGGGTCGACGGCGAAGGGGCCGGGGGCGGCGGCGACGACGCTTCGCTGTTTCGGCGAGTCGGGTCACAACTGGCAAAACGGGCGGGTCGATCACGAATACATCATCAAAGGGAAGGGAAAACGAAGAGAAAAGCAAGCAAAGGCTCACCGGAGCAAGGATGACGACGACGGCGGGTTTTGGCGCGCGGCGCCGCGGTCGGCAGCAATGGAAGAAGGGGTCACGGCGGGCGATTCCGGCGGGCGAGGCAGGCCGCGGCCGGGTTCCAGAGGAAGCTAAGCAAGGCGGCGGCTGGGTAGCTTGGTTTGGCAAAAGGGACGCCGACGGCGCGCAGCGACGACGGCGCGAGGAAGGCGGAACCCGGCGGCGGTTTTAGGAAAAGGAGAAAACGACGGCGACCACGGCCTATTTATAGGGAAGGAGGAGTCGAACACGCGGCCGAGGACACATCGCTAAGGTGCCCACCTGGTCGGCGTTGCGCGGCCACGCCGGGACGGCGGCGCTGAACCTCAACGCGCCGGTGGCGGTACTGAGTGAGAGGTCGGGTATCGTTTCATTCCCCAAATCAAACCCTAATCTGAACTTTTCAAATTACTCTAAAAATTTGAACTGAACTCAAAAAATTTCCAAAAAGTAACCCCTTAATTTTTCAAGATCTACAATTTTCACAATTGGAGCATTTTCAAAATCGCCCTAGAAATATGACTTTTTGAAAAGCAGCCCAAATTTTGAAATTTGAATTCAAAATTACTTTTAAAATCATGTAACAACTTGAAAAACTTTGTACATGACTTTTGTTCCTCTCAACAAGATCTACAAACTAACTTTTGAAAGTTTTCTCAAATTTTGCATAAATTTTGAAATATAGAAAAGGGGGCAATTAGGGTTTGAATGAAATTCAAAATTGCTTCACAATTTTGAACTAAACTTTGAAAACTCAAAATACCAACTTTGTTTAATTTTTTAAACCCTACAAAAATGCTTTAATAACCATACCCAAATTCTTGATGGATTTTGAATAAAATAAAAGGGGGACAAACTAGGGTTTGAAATCTAGGGTTTCCGACAAGGGGGATAGTTTCCTAATCCGATTCCTCTCGCGTCTTTTTTCGACCGACAACGACACCAAACATAAAATAAACTTATTTTAGTTCAATGCAACACATGGTGGGCTAAACATGGATGTTTTGCAATGATCATGATGACATGTCATGTTTTAGTGTAAATAACACCAGGGTGTTACAAATGTTTCTCGGCTGATTCTCGACGGGGGGCGATGCTTGGGTCGTGGCTACACAGCACCATAGTGCAATTCCTGTGAGGCAATGAGAGGGGAGAGGTTTGAGGACGTACCAGCTCGTCCATTGCAACGGGCGGCGACTCAATCGACGACGGCCCTTGTTTCCTGGGCGGCGGAATCCCTAATTGGGGGAAATCCGTCTCCTCCGGGAAGGGAAGGAGGAGGAGGGAACCACCGGGAGCACCACCTGTCCCTCGGTCACCGCGGAGCTTGTGGGTGCGGTGGCGAGGCTGATTGGGCCCCAAGGGGCTCTATTTATAGGCCGCCGCGAGGGGGTCACCGGCGAGATCTTTCTCCGACCGACGATATTTTTTCCGACCCGCGCTCACGTGGGTTTGGGCCGCGGACTAGTGCCCATGAGCCGGAACACCGCGGGCTCGCTCCGTGGAGTGAGCCGGGTCGCCGTCGCCAGCGGCGTCAAGCTCGGGCGGATGCCAGTCATCATGGCGGTCGGTGTTCGTGGGCGTGATCGCAGCGCTGCTTATTCCGCACTCGGCCGCCGAAAAGCCACCGCGCTTTGGCCGCGGGCTTTGCCGCCGCATGTTCCACGCCCGGCGAAGCACTTCCTTCCGTCCGGCCGCGTCACGGGTAAAGAAGCGTTGTCGGCCACCACGCGCGCACGGTTTTGTGCGGCCGGTGTTTTTGACTGGCCGCTGCGGCACGTGGCTCCGCGAGCGCGGACACGACACCCGAGGACGGTGATCCGCGACGCGGCCAGAGGCTCTTGCCGCTCCCGCAGGTGGTCACCACGGTGTTCCCGTGCTGACGACACGCCGCGCGGAGGTAGAGGAAGGAGCCGACCTCCGGTCCCGCCGGCGTGTGAGGAGAGGGAGGCCGGGCCGGGCTGGCCGGGCCTCGTGGTCTGCCTCCCGTGGCCGGGCCGGCCCGCTTCGCGTAAATGAGAAGGGGAGGAGGGAGGGAGGCCTCCCTGGGCTGGTTGGAAGGAAAAGGAGGGGAGAAGATTGAGCCCGTGGCTGGTTGTCTACTTCCCTTTCTTTTCTCTTTCTCTTTCCTCTTCTTTCTCTATTCTTTTCCCCCCTTTGTGTGTATACATATATATTTATATTTATCTTATAAGCACAATATCCTATATTCTCTTGACTTTTATCTTTGAGAATAATTATTCCATTGTACCCATATAAATATTCATATATATGTGTGTACACACTCCTCCAATTTCTATCATTTCATGTGCATTATATTTATTATATATTCATGCCAAGACACATATATTCCATGACTTTTATTGTCAAGAATATTTATTAGTTGTGCTTGGTCAAATATATCTACCTTGATGCACACGTGTTTCGTATTCTATTCCCGTGAGAAATTCGTAAATCATCCTCATGCAATATTATACTTCCATAAAATCTAGAACTCACTTTGCATCATTTGCGACCATAGAGCTCAACAAGCAACAAGCAAGGGAAGCCTAATATTCGGATGGTGAGGGTTTGATGCGTTTTTCAAAAACAGAGTTTCGGTTTAGCGGAAAATAAATCCAGTTTTAGTTGATTATAAAAAGTTCAAATTTTTAGTGAATTTTAAAATGATGCGTAAACACGGGTGTTACATTTGCCCACACAGATCTGAATGTACTAACTCAAGTGCTTTTTTCTCGCTCAAACTAGACACTGAGGAAAAGGTTTTTCGTGTTGTTTCCCTAGGACACAGCCATCACAAATTTTATCCACTCTACTAACTGCAGGTATCCCCTCTACCATGTTCTTAGCACCAAGATCATTCAAGGATTTAAAATTCAAATGCCCATATCTAGCATGCCACTTCCATGAACTTTCTGTTGTGTGTGCTAGTAAACAAATAGGAGCGTATAACTCGAAACTTGGCTAAATAGAGTCTATTTGTCGCTCTAGGTGCATTTATCAACAAAGCACCCCCGATCAAACACCGCACACCTCCCATTTCCTCCTTTCCATGTAAGACCATTTTCTTCTAACCGACCAAGACTAATTATGTTACTACGCAACTTGGGAATGTAATAGACTTGGTCGGCACCTTGTGTGCAAGTGTTTCGATCCCGCACCACCATGGAGCCAATACCTTCAATCTCGACCTTTGGAGCTATCACCAAACCGACTGTCCCTCTTACTCTTTCATCAAGATGAGTCAGCACCGACTTGGTGCCGCCATGTGGTTGCCGGCACCCGTGTCCAAAGACCCATACGCCATCGAACATCCACCGGTATGACCTTCTCCGACAGTGCACGACACCGCGGCACTCGTGCATGGTCTCAACCTCACACGCCGCCCGATGAGCGCTCCAAAGATCACCTCCACCGACGACCATGTTGGCCTCCCGGCTGCTTGGCCTCCTTCTTCTTCTTGTCTCTCTTGGGGCGCTTGCGCCTTGCTCCCAGTGCCCCTAGATGTTGCAATTCCTGCAACGACCCTTTCGCCTTGGCGTCCCCTCGGAGGTTAAGCCGAGAGACCCCGAGCCACCGTCTTCTGAACGTGCCGGCCCCTTGTTCTTGTAGTGGCCACGATGACCACCATGGCCACCACCAGCTCCGCCGCCACCGGATCCACCGCCACCGATTTCCTTTGGGCCCCGGTGGAAACGGTGCTTGTGTTTCTCCAACCAGTCCTCCTCGGCAAGCATGAGGCGCCCGCCTTGTCGACGATTTGCTCGACCTTGTCGCCGGCGCTCTTCCACCGCTCGGAGCTTCCCCACCAGTGATTCCACGGTCATCTTCTTGGTGTCGTAGAACATCTCGATCGAGACCACGATCGAGTTGAAACGAGCAGGAGCCACGCGCAGGAACTTCTTGATCACGCCAAGCACATCCTCCACCGTCTCACCCATCGTCTTGAGTTCGCCAACCAGATTCGTGATCCGCATCGCGAACGCATCCACGGCCTCTCCTCCTTGAAGGCGATATTCTCAAAGTCGCGGAGGAGCCTTTAAGCCCGCACCTCCTTGACTTGATCGGCGCCGAGACGCATCGTCTCCACCGCTTCCCAGGCTTCCTTCACCGTTTTCTTCCGCCCGAGCATCTGCCACATCTCACGAGGCACGTAACGCAGCGCCGCCGCCATGGCTTGGCGATCTTGCGCTGCTGACGCCGGTGCCCGGATCGACCCGGTGCCGATCTCCAACGCCTCCAAAGTTGCATTGCATGATCATCACCCATTCGCCATAGTTCGCCTGATCCAGCATCGGCCGACCCAAATAACTCTCCTTGACGCCCGTCGAACTTGAGGATGCCCGTCTCCCATCTTCTTCTCCCGCCACCGATCTTCTTCTCCGACAACCGGCGCGGGACGACGACGCCTCCCTAGCTCCGATACCAGAATATTGGAACCGCAGCCCCGGCGAGGAGCCCGACGATGGCGCAACGCCGGCAGGTGGTGATCGCAAGACACTAAAACCCTAAACGACGATAGGAAAGTTTGAAGCAATGTAAATGGCAAGAACACAAGTTGATTTCAGTTGCCAATGGCGCAACCTTTTACTGATGCATTGATCGATGTTTATATAGCCTTGATCCTACATCCCGCCACGAACAAGTCGCTGCACGGCGTGCCATTCATCTTGGTCACCCGCGCGACATGCCCGGCAAACCAGCCGTGGCGGAGTAGGCCTTATGACGCCGTCCCGGCGTGCCCACGCGCATGACTCCGTGGCACCCAAGACTCTATGCGATTACATAAACATGCTTTCAACTCAATCAAGCCTAATACATGCATCTAAGTGACTGACATGACTCGAACACGACTCTGACAAAGATTACAAAGATGAACACTTCAACAGTTGCATCGCAATCAACTAAATATTGAGCATCTTCCAAGTACAACCGTGAATATAGATTTTCAGATTCTAGCAACTTGCTACTTGCAACAGAAGTTCCTCTTATGGAATCAGTAACTTCATTCATTCTCTGAGATTGCACTCAACTCCGAAGAAAAATGGAAAGTACCGGCTACAGAATTCTGCTCATCCCCACAGAAGAATGGCGCGGGAGGTATCTGCAGACCATCAATGCCAGCTTCAAGCATCCCAATGACCTCACTCATCGTTGGTCGATCATGTGATTTCATCTGAATGCACCATAGCCCAACAACGCACAGCTTCCTCTCCACCTCATGGATATCAAATGCTTCGCAAATCTCGCCTACCTCTTGCCGAAGTTAGATGATTATACACCCAAGTTGGGTAGTACGTCTGGCTTCTCCTTTCTGCATGTTGGTCTAAGTTCCTTCGTCCCCCAGCCATCTCCAGCAATAGCATCCCGAAACTGTAAACATCTGACTTGCATGAAACAACACCGAAATTACGGGATATCATCTCGGGAGCTATGTACCCAATAGTTCCTCGTGCAGCGCTCAGCGGCACAAAGCTGTTGTCCCTGGGGTACAATTTGGCTAGCCCAAAGTCGGCAATTTTAGGAGTGAAGTTATTGTCTAAAAGGATGTTGTGCGGTTTGATGTCAAAGTGCAGTATCTGCATTTCACATCCTTGGTGCAAGTAGTTGATTCCTCCGGCAATGCCTAAAGCAATTTCATTGAGTTTATCCCAGGAAAATCTTTGCTCAGACGAGAAGATGTACTTATCAAGAGATCCACGAGGCATGTACTCGTGAGACGAGCGCCCTTCATTTCTTTCTTCTGAACAAAACCCCACGAGACGCACTACATTGACATGGTGAATACTTCCGATGGTGGACACTTCACTGATAAATTCATCTCCGTTGCACAAAGAATTGCCCAACATTTTGACAGCAACATTGACATCGCCTGGAAGCGTGCCTTTGTACACGGTTCCATAGCCTCCTTGGCCGAGTTTCACTCTTAAGTTCCCTGTGATTGCAGTGATATCGGTATAGGCATACCTTGTTGGGCTAAGAGCTTGTTGCATTTGGAGAAACTTCTCGACTGCATCAATAGATATCCTTGTTTTCCAGTATTTGTAGGCAAGGAAGGTCAATACAGCTAATGGTGCAAACACAAACCTCGACAGTATTCCAAACACTGCAGATAAAAGATTGCAGGATTAAGTAAGATGAATACAAGGATACAGCCTTAATGATCTAAAATGATGAAATTCTCTCATACCTATCACGAACTTCACAATGTCTACAGCAGATATCACGGCGACCGCAGCCCAAAATAATTTAGTTCAGTAGGAGTGATCATTTACACATCTTAAGAAATGAAGGTCGATCCCAAAAACAGTGGCAAATGTCTGATCCACAATGCTTGAGTTAGATATTTTATCGTTGTAGTAACTGCAGATTTTGTCACAGTACATCAAACAGAATTAATTGTGGTGAGGACTGGAGCATCTTCAATAGAATTATAGTTTGAAAGGAAATAAAAACATAGAGAAGTCAGTAGCCCACACAGCTCATACTCACCCCTTTGCCTCTTTCAGGCATAAGTTAATGATCTGATGATATGTCGTGCCAATGCGATAATAAGGAAACATAACAGAAAAGCCATTCCTCATAAAATTTACAATATCTTCATAACTTGCATTATGTGGCCGCCTCACATTCCAACTGCCCAAAGGAATCACGGACAAGTATCTACATGACGGCTTGATGTGTCCAACTCTAGGGACGAATGTGGTTGTGAAGACATAAACAAAAGAATTCTTCATACTTTGGCAATTGACAGGCCTGTAAATACCACTAGAGCAACTGATAGACAAGGAAGAAGCATCACTTAGCATCTCTGAACAACTCACAAAGGCAGCCCAAGTTACTGCATCAGGACGAAGCAGGGTGCTGCCTTCAGTTCGCAAACCATAGGGATGTTGGTTGTTCGCAGGAATGGGACAGCTGCTATTATCCAAATTGGCATCAACAACCAAGAAAGTAGATTCGGTATAGGAGATGCTAGTCACAAAGTATCGTCCATTATTGATGTGAATTATAGCCTTGCCATCAATACAAACCAGCTCGTATTCTGGAAAACCACAACCTTGTGGATCACCTTGCATACGGAAAGGAGATCGAATGTCTTGAAGATGCCCACAGGAGAAAGAAGGGCAAAAGGCTTGCCCTTGAGTAGCTATCGCTTCAGTGTTTGTTATAAGTGTGGAAATCATGGCTAATGCTTGCAGGGAGAGAAGAAATGCATGAGAGCTAACCATTGAAGCTTAGCAAAGGCAAGATCAGACAAGAAAGTTGAAGCAAGAGTAAAGGAGGAGGTTAATTATCTGTGGCTTGACCAATACAGGAGGGAAGAGGAAGAGGAGTCAAGCCTGGCACCCTATTTGTAAGTCAAGCTGATGTGGACTTGTTCCAGTCAATGGTCGTAGTGTGGAAAGGATGACTATAGTGCAGCACTATACAAGAAATATCCCAGAAAGTCCACTTCACGAAGCCGCAAAGATAGAATTCTTCCACCACAGTTGTGGGGCCATCACGACAAATAATTGAGGGTCATTGATTCCAACAAGTTTCTAAATCTTGTAGCTGCAACCTTGCTCTGCCTGCTGGCTGCTGCCATTCTTCTGCCACACAAATGTCTAATTTCTTTTCTGTAGCTTTGGTGCTCTCATCTCTCAACAATGGAATCACGATGACCACAGCAAGCAGTGATGAAAGCTTCTTCCAAAAGTGCCCAGCATCCAGTTGCAGCGAAGGAGGACCAGAGATCCGATTTCCATTCCGCCTTGTAACCAGCCCTCTATCATGTGGTGCACCTGGCATGGAGTTAATTAGTGTGCTCAAAGCAAGCAGATACCATCCTGGTTCACCCAAATCTTGGCTTATGTAAGGTAATTGCCATCGGGTATAGCAGTGGTACTAACAACATTGTCCCACTTGCAGAATCCAAGTGCCCTTTTCAGAAGATCATCTCCACCAATCTATCAACAGATGTATATAGACCTTATGGGGAACATGCAACCTTAGTGAGTTGTTCAGCAGAGTTCATACCAAGTGATCAGGCCAACATTGCTGGTCCCATCTCTTGCCTTAACAGTACTAGCCAGTTCACTTACTTGGTATTTTCTTTTCAATCAATGCATTTTCTTCCATTGGACTGCATGGTTCTTTCAAATAGCATCTCAATACCTTACCGCTCTATCAACATGAAATTCAACGAAACTGCAAAACGAACCATTGCACTTGGTGAGACAACGTTGAGATGGACAATTCCTAATATTACCAATGTTTGCGAAAAACTGTGAACATGAAGGAAGGCTCTGTGGATTTAGGTCAGAAACTAGCAAGCATTCTGTAAGAGTAAGAATCAAAGTAATTTTCTAAATCACTCTCAAACAGCACCTTATATGTTATGATATTATTTATAGCAATCCTATGTTGATTTTGGCATGACAATCCATTGCTTAAGTAGCACACGGTCATGTGTCCTATTTTGTTCTTAGTTCTTTCGCTCAGCTGGCTGCATACTTTTAAGGAGAGAAAAGAGCAATTGTGTGCTTTTATGTGTTCATAATAATTTTTTGTTACAGAGAACTTTAATGATTCAAGTAAATCGGTTTTAGTATTGCTCTCCAAAGATGTCATTACTCAATTAATAAATGTGCATAACTAGTGGCAGAAGAGTGTTTTCCAAAAATACCACCTTACTGCAAGACCCATACCTGGCTCTTTCACAATATACTCCTGAATGCGACAACAGTGACATTCTCAACACACACACATCTCCACATTTATAGACCATCTCTTGCTCCATAAACAATCAAATTAATATAGTTGTTTCTCAAAATAGTAAAACATTCATATTTCCACCATGTCTGATGCCTGAATATGCGGTGCACTAAAAATTAAGATGGAAGTGAGGACCATGCATTTAGCACTCATTTTTCTTATGCCCTGAGACAAGCAAATTTTTGGGCAGACTGCTCGGGTTTCTTAATCAGCCCGGTGTACAGTAGTTTACCTTTGTTTCCTTAGTATAAGATTCTTCCTAAAAGGAAGTCTTGATAGACTCTCTAATTCACTTCTTTCCTGCACGCAGGTTCACATCTCAAACTCATTGCAGGTATGTGCACTGCACTTTTGACCTATTGAGTTCTTTTTATTTCTTACAACAAAACTACAGCACTCTCATAGTATCATTCACAAAATATATGAATAATTGATTTCTATCTAACAGATTGATTTCTTCAACTTGTTTGTTCAGTAACGCCATCAGTAGCCGCACTTCTGGTTCTTTCAGCAATGGCAGCTGCTGCATTATATCTTGCCCTGAAATCTAAAAATGACGAAGAGATACACATGAAAGTCGAAATGTTCCTGAAAACCTACAGCACGTCAAAACCAACAAGATACACGTTCTCTGAAGTTAAGAAGATAACAAGAAGGTTCAATAGCGTTTTGGCCAAGGTGGATTTGGAAGCGTATACAAAGGTGAGCTATCCAATGGAGTGCCTGTGGCAGTCAAAATGTTGGAGAACTCAACGGGAGAAGGAGAAGAATTCATCAATGAAGTTGCAACCATTGAACGATCCACCATGACAATGTCGCTCGGCTTCTAGGTTTCTGCTCTGAAAGATCAAGGCGTGCTCTAATCTATGAATTTTTGCCTAATGCATCGCTAGAGAAATATATATTCTCACAAGAATCTGACACTAGTGGCCGAGAACATTTAACACCTAATAAGATGCTAGAAATAGCAACAGGAATTGCCAGAGGAATCGAGTACCTGCACCAAGGTTGCAATCAGCGCATCCTCCATTTCGACATCAAGCCTTCCAACATTTTATTAGACTACAATTTTAAGCCAAAGATTTCAGATTTTGGACTCGCAAAGCTGTGTGCAAGGGATCAAAGCATTGTCACGCTGACTGCAGCAAGGGGAACAATGGGCTACATTGCACCGGAACTATATTCTCGGAACTTTGGGACGGTATCATACAAGTCAGACGTTTACAGCTTTGGCATGGTGGTGCTGGAAATGATGAGCGGAAAGAGGAGAAGCATGTACCCAAAGACCGAGAACCAAAACGATGTTTACATTCCCGAGTGGATATATGAGAAAATAGTCACCGGGCAAGAACTGGAACTGACCAGGGAAATGACACAAGGAGAGAAAGATATAATGAGGAAGCTGGCTATTGTAGCCCTCTGGTGCATTCAGTGGAACCCAGCGAATCGCCCGTCAATGACAAAAGTGGTGAATATGCTGACAGATAGCTTGCAGAGCCTAAAGATGCCTCCTAAACCATTTGTTTCATCCTTTGGCCAGCAGGCATGAAGCAAATGCTAGAGACCACATCATATTCATTCAGATGTTTGTGTCTATCAGTTATTCAGTTATCAGCATGTATTAGTGATGCTTTGTGTCTATCATATTTTTCGTATTATACCCTTTTTCCCTGTAACCACTGGATTGTATACATTCAGATTTTTGGTTTAACCATGTTAATGGACATGTAATGACATTAGCAGAACACTGCATAAAATTCAGTAGTTGGAAAGGTAGAAGTTACAGTTTACTTTGAAATGGATTGTATTCTTACGATTTCTCCAATTGCGACGGATTGGTGGTCCTCAACGAAGAGCTCCTGCCTAATGAACAAGCTGTCGGTAGCCACCCCTCCTTGCTCGAGAAATGCAGACAGATTAATGTTCAGGGAGGCGACTCACCTTAACCGATGCCCGGAGCTCGAAGGCGGAGATGGATGCATTGGCCCCTCTATAATGTCCGGTGAGGACGGATGGCGTGCCATGGGCACCAGCATGCGAGAAACTGCAGGGGTCCGCTAACAAGGCGAAGCCGTTGGGCAGATCGCCGCCGCCGAAGCGGCCGGAGCACCGGTGGGAGGAAGCGGGTTGCAGAGACATCTCCTCGCTCTCAGATCAGTCTGGACTGCAGCGCACTACATTTGACTTGGGCTTTAGGGAGGCGGGCCATCTTCTAATCAGTAAGGCTCGGCCCATAGTCAAATATGGCCTATGCAGTACTACACCAGAGTGGGCCGACTGCGAATTGGAAGGATATAAGCCTGCAACAGTGCAGCACATGAATATTTTTACAGTGCAGCTAGTGAGATGAGTTCGTTTGCTCGCCGGGTAATGCTTTGGAAACAAAAAAGGAAACATTATTATTTTTTTTGAGATTACACAGTACAACGCAGACGCTCAACACGCACGCACACTCACCCCTATGAACACACGTCACGCAAACCCTACCCTATGAGCACCTTCAAGGACCGAAATGGCAAGAATCTTGAAGTTCCAAAGTCACCACCTACGCCGCTATCGACGGGACGTCGCCACCACTTAATGCACAAAATGAAAATCCTGAAATAAATCCGGGATAGTGCATATCCAAGTTCCCAGTTTCGAGGGAAAACCATACCCAACAACAAATATCTACGCCCCAATCCCAAAATTATGTGATGAATGAAACTTCTTGGCACATAGCTGGATAGTACTACCTGCATTTCAAATTATAAGTTGTTTTGACTTTTTAGTACATTCATTTTGTTATGTATCGAGATATAATAATATGTCTAGATACATAGTAAAATGGATAAACTTAAAAATTTAAAGCTACTTATAATTTAGAAACGTAAAAGTAGTTGGCAAACACTGTATTGCCTTGAGCCGCAGTTGATCGAATAGTCTCTGAAAGGATTAGAGCAGCAGTTTAGGATTGAAAACAGTTACATGGTCTGCTGAGAAACAAATATTACTCAAAAAATTTGCAAGTGAAGTAGTTTTCTGTATCTACGATTGATAATAAAACAAGTAAACCAAGTTGAACAAGCAAGTTCCAGCCTTTTTTCGCGACTGGGCCATTCACCCGTATTTTATTAAGAGGATGGAAAAACCAAATGCGAATACAAGAGATCTTCGATGACGAGAAGACATCGAAGTTGGGAAACACAGAAAAAGGGGCACACACCTAGACTACATGGCTGTGCGACCAAACCGAAAGCACGGCTTGCAGCGTCTTGAACCCGGCATCAACCCAATCCTGCGCCTCCTGAACCAGTCTCGTCAAACTGTTTCCAATGGCATCTTCTATTTCTCCACTCCAGTGTGCTACGTGGTTCGCTGTACACCACTGAAAGATTCAACACCGCGAACCTTCGACTATACTTGTTTACTCGATTGTTTACTCGATCTCCTTAGATTTTTCTTTTGCTTCCTCTCTGCCACAGGAAGCATGCTACGCAAAATGCAATCAAAGTAGCTCAATGCAAAACGCACAACACAAGATGAAAGTGCTGACTTCTTCCAGGACTCTCCACCTCCTGCATATCTATATTTGTTTATGCTGTCGCCTCCCTTTTTTTTTTGACAAACCATGCTGTCGCCTTCGAGTTTTCTTTTGCTTCTGCTATGCCACAGGAAACATGCTACAACCCAGAATATAATAAAGAAGCTTAATGCAAACAACACAACACAACACAAGATGACAGTGCTGAGTTCTTCCAGGACTCTCCATCTGCCTCTCTTCCTCCTACCAATCGGCAGCGGCATGAGTTCTTCCACGACTCTCCATCTCCTGCCTCTCTTCCTCCTCCTACCAATCGGCAGCGGCATCACCTTGAGCATCAGCAACCGATGCTCCAACACAATATGGCCAGCTGCTGTGCCAGGCGGCGGAAAGCAGCTCGACCCTGGGGGCGTCCTGGACCCTCGACATGCCGGCCAGCATCACTACCGGGCGTGTGTGGCCGCGCACAAATTGCTCATTTGACAGCGCTGGCAACGGGTCGTGCCAGACAGGAGACTGTGGCGGCGTGCTGGCCTGCACAAGCTACGGTCATCCGCCCTGTACTCTTGCTGAGTTCTCCATCGGAGGAGGTACAGATTTCTTTGACATCTCCCTTGTCGACGGCTTCAACGTGCCCATGGACTTCCTGCCGGTGCAAGAAAACACAGGGAGAGGGCCAGCGTGCAGCAGGGGCCCTCGCTGCGTAAGAAACATCACAGCCGAGTGCCCAAGTGAACTGAAGGCACCCGGGGGCTGCAACAGTGCGTGTACAGTGTTCAAACAAGACAAATACTGCTGCACAGAGAATAACATTAAGACTTGTGAGCCCACTACCTACTCAGTGTTCTTCGTGCGGGGTGCCCCGATGCATACACTGTACTTCCTTCATTTGCCCATCGGGATGATGACTTCAGTACTTCCTTCACTTGCCCATCGGGCACCAACTACCAGGTCGTCTTCTGTCCCCCAATCGATATTTCAGCTTCGCCTCCGGCTACAAATTCTCCTGCACCTAATGTTACTGGGCCAACACGTATGAATCACTCATCCTTTACAACAAACAGAGTTATTGGTATTGTTATAGGTTCCATATGCAGTTTGATTGTACTCATTGTATCCATTGCATTGTTCGCCTATAAACTGAGAGCAAGGCAACGCTGGGAGATGGAAGAAGGGGTTGAAGAGTTCAGGAGCTGCCAGGAATGCCAATAAGGTTCACATTTCAGCAGCTACAAGAAGCAACAGGCCAATTCAGATACAAGCTTGGGGAAGGAGGATTTGGGTCTGTTTTTGAGGGGCAATACAGTGAAGAAAAAATTGCGGTTAAACGTTTGGAGCGATCTGGTCAGGGTAAGAGAGAATTTTTAGCAGAGGTTCAGACAATCGGCAGCATTCATCACATCCATCTGGTGAGGCTGATAGGTTTCTATGCAGAGAAATCACATAGGCTTTTGGTGTATGAGTATATGCCCAAAGGGTCCTTGGACAGGTGGATCTATTACTCACATGAGAATGATGCTCCCTCTCTTGATTGGAAAACTAGACGCCAAGTTATTACTCACATTGCGAAGGGTCTATCTTATCTACATGAGGAGTGCTCCAAGAGGATTGCTCACTTGGATGTCAAACCACAAAATATCCTATTAGATGAAAACTTCAATGCTAAACTTTCTGATTTTGGGTTATCCAAGCTCATTGATCGGGATAAGAGCAAAGTGATCACAAGGATGAGAGGCACACCTGGCTATTTAGCTCCTGAGTGGTTGACATCGCAAATCACCGAAAAAAAGCAGATGTCTATAGCTTTGGCATTGTGGTTATGGAAATCGTCAGCGATAGAAAGAACCTTGACACTTCAAGATCCGAAGAGAGCATTCATCTTATTACCATACTGGAAGAAAAGGTGAAGAGTGATCAGTTAGCAGATTTGATTGACAAACACAGTGCTGACATGCAAGTACGCAAGCAAGAAGTACTGGAGATGATGAAACTTGCAATGTGGTGTTTACAAATTGATTCTAAAAGAAGGCCCTCAAATGTCTGAGGTCGTCAAAGTCTTGGAAGGTCACATGATGGTAGAAAGCAGAATTGATCATAACTTTGTCGCAACAAGTCAAACAATGTTTGGTATTGCTGAAAAAACAGGTTCCTCAGACCCACCTCAAGCTTCAGATTTATCAGGCCCCAGATGACCAGGGAGTAATTGTGAGAAGTTAGTAGCCTCAATTATATTCAGAAGTAATGTGTATCTAGGAAGCCTCATCTGTTGTATTTTTTTTTACAAGTTACTACAATCCGGAGGCCGTATATCTTGTGTTAGTTTTATTTGCATAATGTCACACCATTGTGAATGTAGGTTGGTCTACATCAGATGAAGAGTGCAGTTTTGTTCTTTTCTTTTGTTCCCAACATATGACAAAAATGTTTGAATTTTGAAGTTCTTCAAGTTTTTTTAAAATTAATAGCACATTTGATAATGCTAATATAAATGCACAGGCTAAAGCAAATTTGCAGTTGAGGGGTTCCCAGTCTCCAAAATGCTTGTAAAAGTGAAAAAAAAAGAGTATACATACATTACTATATATAAGTGAGTCATATTGCGCTCCAAAGCATTTCCAGACCATTGATTTTCGAGCGAAATTAAGTTTTCTGTTTTAACCGTCCTTGCTGTTGTGGAGGCTTATCTCTATTTTTATAGCAACCCTAGATCATCCGGTACGAATAACTCATACTGAGTAGAGTATATACGAATGCGACTGCAGAAAGAAAAACTACACCTCGTTGCTCAAGGACTCAAGCCATGCAGAGTGAGAAATTGATAAGCAGGGGACACTAACCTTAATCAATGCAGAATCAATGCAGATTGCAGAGAATGAAGGCGGCGATGGATGAGGGGGCTGTACAGCCGTACAGGGAGGTGGTAGTGGTAACCGGTGAAGACCGACGGCGTACCGGGGGCGCGACGAGAAGCAGCGGTTCGCAAGTGGCGGCATAACAGCGGCACAAGCTAGAGAGCAGCAGACCATTCCTTCGACCGGTCGGGAGCACCGCCGCCGCCGAGATGCCCCGATGCGAGTCGCGACTGCGTTACGGCTTGGAATATGACTTTTCACCTGTAGAAGCGGCGGCTGCGTTACGGTCTGCGATGTAGCGGCGGCTGGAAGAGGAGGGTCTCTCCTACCAGGCAGACAGACTTTTTTTTTTTCGATCGGACCATTCACCCGTTTTTCATTAAGAGGAGAAAAACCAAATCCAAATACAAACTAAGGCCGAGATGCCGAGACGACATCGAAGGTTAAGAAACAGAAAAAAAAAACAAACAACCTATCTACTGGAATTAAACAAAGCGACTACATGATGACTAAACTCGCGACCGCACCGAGGACCAACAACCACTTAGGCCCGAGCGGAGGCATCGATGCGACGCTTCTTGCCCCGAAGAAGGAATGCCTCCATGCCCTGCATGTTGACCTCAGCAAGAGGCCCAGTGAAGGCAGTCCGGAGCTCATCAAAAGAGACGGCGTCCACATGTTCGGCCTCGACGCCCATCTCGATCTTCTTCAAGATACCCTCCTAGCCCGGCCTCCGGTTCTCGTGTCTCAGACCCGCTCTTTGCGGCGAGTCACGCCACGCCCGAATTAGTGGAGAATCTTGGCGAGGGCGCGTCTTCCTCAACACCGAGTGGAGAGAATGGAAGGCTCAAGCGGTCTCTTGAAAGCGCCACGAACTCGCCGATCGCTGGCACGCGCACCGGGCTCGCTGAGTGCGCTGGAGCGGGTGGGCGTGTCCCGCGGCGCTCCGCCACCTCACAGTCCGCCCGGAGAGCGGCGACGGTCGGGTGATGCACATGGCTGCCCGCGGCAGGAAGACCCTCCAAGGTCTAGGACCTCCACAGCCATGGGCCACACAACGACCACTGCCTCCTCGAGGCGCATGGGGTCCCAACGCCAGGGGTCGGCACGGCCCGCAGCCAACGACGATGGGGTCGGCGAAGTCGGGAACTTGAGGGCAGCCGCCATGGTCACCCCGCACCTCGCTGGCGATGGGGTCGAAGAAGTCCACAACCCCTGGGCGGTGAGCATGGTCTTCGAGAGGAGGCTCGGAGCGGCCGCGGAAGGCGATGACCGAAAGTGGGCCACCCGAGGCACCTCCAAAGGCGGCGGAGTACATGCCGGCGAAGAGTCCCGCTTGGCGCACTGAGCGGTCGCTGCGCACGCTGCTGGTCTGATGACCGCATTCCCCGAAATGAAGGCGCAACGACGGGAGCGACACTGGCGGCGATGTGGTCGCGTTCGGCGCTTGAAGCAAATGACCCACGATCCGGGCGGATTCGGCGATGACATTTTGGTACCAAACGCCCGGTTCGCTGCCGACGACGGTCCTCGACCGTCTGAAACCATCGCATCGATCATAGCCCCCATGGGTCCGCCCGCCATGCTCGGGCACCGAGCCCCCACGCCGCGGGCCAAGGCGCCGACACGCCGAACTTTCCACAGGCTGCGACCATACCGCTGACGCCACTGGCACCCGACGGATCCGCTCGCGTTTGCACACAAAGAGCCCTCGCTGCGCCGATGACGACGCCGCTTACTTTCGTAGGCAGCTCCGCGCCGCAGCGCCCGCACCGCGGGCCGGAGCCCCCCGCCGACAAAAGGGAGGAGCGGTCCGGGAGAGCCTTTACGAGCATACATCCGTGATACGACGGCGAGTGGCGTGGAGAATGGAGTTCATCGCCGAGCTGCCGGGCGCCATCCTCCCAACGCCGACTTGCTCCCCGCCAAAGACCGGCGGTCGGGAAGAAAGGGTGGGCATGCTGAGAGAGGGAGGACCGTGAGAGGCTGCCTCCACCTCCCCATCCTCCAAATCCTCGACATCCTCGACCGGGGCACGACCTCCAACGCCACCTCCACCTCAGGCGTGGGAAGTGCACCGCAGCAGATGTGACGGTATCCGCGGTGTTTCAACGAAGGTGTTCGCAGCGCCGCCGACCACCACCCCGTGAGGTATGCACCCGCAGCCGCGATCGCGCACCCGCCCCAGCCGAGTCCGGCAAGACGCCAGAGACCCGATTGGCCGCGCTGCCGCCGAGAAGCTGCGGCTCCGCCCGGGCGGACGGCCCGGCTGCGCATCTCCAACACCCGCGGAGCGTGGAGGCCGCCGGGAAGGCCGCGCCAGCCGAGAGGGGCTCCGCCGGAAGCAGCCCGCGGCCGGCGATGGTGGGGCAAAGGCGAGCAGCCCGGAGCGGGATCTCCCCGTGGAGGGCGACGCGGCACTCCAAGAACCCCATGGGGCGATAGATCGTGGATGGGGATTCGGATCCACGCACGAAGGGGTGCGGGAGGAGCGGGGCGGCTGGGCTGGTTGGCGGTGGTGGTGGCGGCGCGGCGGTCGCGTGGGGAGGAGGGTCGGGAGGCTCAACGGTCGGGCTCATCCTCATTTCCTACAACTCGTCCATGGTTCCAGGCAGACAGACTGGGCTGAGACTATTGTAAGTGGGCTGTGCTCCTTTGAAATTGTAAGTGGGTCGGGCTGCACAAGCATGTAATCCTCACCACACTGCTCATTTCAGAGAAGCAGCGCTCTGCATATGGCAGGCAGCCTACTTTGTCACTTTTCCACAATATAGCAACTCAAAAAAAAAAAAAAAGTTCATGGAGGTATTTCATATGACATCACATTATCACACTCTCAATACAAGCATACAACCAGTACCTGAGCTTAGACAGTTTTACAATCTTAGTAGTCTGATACATCAAGACTTAACAGCACATAGACAGAAGTGCATATTTTACTCATCCTCTTCTATTGCATCGAGTTCGGAGAACATGGAGTAAGAACCATCCACCTCGTCATCACAGAAGAATGGTCTTGGAGGCATTTGAATGCCACCAACGCCATCTTCAAGCATCTCTATGACCTCGCTCATTGTCGGGCGATCCTGCGGCTTCATCTGGATGCACCAGAGCCCAATGATACATAACTTCTTCTCCAACTCGTGCATATCAACACCTTCACTGATCCCACCAATATCTTCTTGGCTCAGCTGCCTATACACCAAGGACGGGTAGTATGCTTGGCTGGAACTTCCTGCATTCGGATCAGCGTTCCTTCGCCCTCCCGTCATCTCCAGCAGCAGCATACCAAAGCTGTAGACATCGGATTTGGTAGAGACGACGCCAAAGCTTCGAGATACCATCTCTGGAGCTATATAGCCTATCGTTCCCCGCATAGCGCTCAGTGGCACGAAACTGTCGTCTCTTGGGAACAGTTTGGCAAGCCCAAAATCAGCAACTTTTGGAACAAAGTTGCGGTCAAGAAGGATGTTGTGTGGCTTGATGTCAAAATGTACAATCTGCATATCACACCCCTGATGCAGGTAGTTGATGCCTCTGGCAATGCCCAGAGCAATCTCATTGAGTTTGTCCCATGAGAAAGTCTTCTCAGACGAGAAGATGTACTTGTCAAGAGATCCACGGGGCATGAACTCATAGATAAGTGCCCTACTAGTTTCCTCGGAGCAAAACCCAATGAGGCGTACAACATTGAAATGGTGGATCTTCCCGATAGTGGCGACCTCACTGATAAACTCTTCTCCATTACAATTTGTGTTGCCCAACATCTTCACAGCAACGTGAACTTCACCTGGCAGTAGCACCCCTTGTAAACAGAACCATAGCCTCCTTGTCCGAGCTTGTCTCTGAAATGGCCAGTGATAGCAATGATATCTGTGTATGCATATCTCATCGGAACGAGCATTTGATGCATTCGCAGGAACTTCTCGACTGCATCGATTGTTATCCTTGTTTTCCAGTATTTGTAGACAAGGAAGATAAATAATACCAGCGGCATCAATATGAACCTGCAAATAACTGCAGAAGAATGATTGTGTATATGAGAAACATTTTATCGAGTTTTTTTTTTTTTTTTTTTTTTTTGATAATTGATAAAATCCAGCTTCAGACCTCTTTAAGGAAAAGGCATCATCCAAAAATATTACATAGTTTCACTAACTTCACACAGTGTGTTTAACATTAGTAGCCAATAATCGAGGATGTGTTAATAGTACAATAAAATGATGCACATATAAGATGGTATATGGAAAGGCAGAATACCATGAAGAGACTTCAGAAGCCACATAGCCGACGGTAATGCTATACCGGTGGTGATAGGGAGCCTATATGTGTGACGATTAATAGATCTAAGTTGGTTAGCTTCCCCAACGCAGTTCCAGAAATTGAAATCAACCGTAAAAATGTCCAAAATCCGATACTTGCTCCGTTCTTTGCGAAAATGACTGCAATACCATGTCAGTGGAAAGGGATTAAATAGTCTGATCAACGCCTTTTAGACCAAAGAGCCAATTATATGTATGGGAGAAAATAGGATGATCAGATACTCACCTCATTGCCTCTGCGGTATCGAAACACGCCCTCATGTACCAACCAATCGTAAAAGGAAAGTCAAGGGTAAATCCTTTCCTCATGAACCTAACAACATCTGGATAGCTTGTATTCTTGGGCACCGTCATGTATGGACCACCCAAAGGAGTCATGGCTAGGTAACCGCATGAGGGCTTCAGATCATAAGCAGGAACATAGCCATCCGAGTAGCCAGTTACCACGTAGATGAAAGAAGAGTTGGTGCTCAAGCAAGCCACTGGCATACCATTGTTCTCTATTGGCCGAGAACAATTCAGAAAGGTAGCCCACCCGTGATAATGGTCCAGCTCAATGCTGTGAATGCCATGGAACCAATCAGATTTGCGATCCCACCGGGGAAGGGGGCAACTGTTCTGCATGCCCAACTTGGTATCAACAACCCAGAAGTAAGAATGGGTATAGTTGATGCCAAGCACATTGTATGTTCCACTGCCGATGCGAATTGTAGCGTGGGTATCTGTGCAAACCAGCTCGTACGATTTGACACCACACATATCTGGATCACCTTGCTGACGGAAGGGATATGTTATATTGCTAAAACCACCGCAAGAGAAAGGAGGACAAACATGATTCCGTCCCTCTACATCTGAAACAAGAACTGCGAACACAAATAACACAGCTAAGGCTCCCATGGAAGTAGTAGAGCGATGAAAGGTGGCAGACATCACCATGGCAGGAGTCAGGAAGGGTTTCACGATTCGTAGAACCTGGAACTGATGAACGGAGACTTTAGAAAAAAGATATATGTGATGTGAGCAGCTACCAGAGTCACCATGAGTAGCAGCCTGAGCAACTTCACTACTTGAGCAAGAAAATCGCACTTTAACTGGCCCACACGACTGACTTGGTAGTCTTTCTTTTGCATTTCTCAGCTATCTGCGCAAATCTTATCAGGACTCAAAAGTTGGACAACCACACACTGTCCAAACAATAGAAATGGACGGATCCAAAGGTTTTATTAATGTTGGTGTAAATAGTAAATTGTACGAGGACTAATATGTAAAATGAAGAGATAAATAGAGTGAGCTGGTTGGGGAACGATGCCCAGCCAGAAGCTTCCCCAAATTCCCGATTTCAATATGGTATACGGAGCTAGGGTTTCCAGTGCCGAGGGCTGTACCTGCGGCGGCGGCGCGCGTCGTTTGAGCGCTGGTGTGGAGTGGCGGTGCCGCCGCGCGAGGAGGAGGAGCCTTGGCGCCGAAGCGGGAATCGAGCAGGAAGCCTCGCTGGTGCCAGCGGCGCCGGGCGGGAGTCGCACGGGCGCGTGGCGGCGAAGCGGAGCAAGCCTCGCTGGCGGCGAAAAAAGCGGGCGGGGCGAAGCGGCGTCGGCAGAGTCATCGCGCTGGGGCGCGCCGAGAAGCCGCTGCGGGCGGAGCGGCGGCGGCAGAGTTGCGCGGGGCGCGTGCGGTGCTGAATAGGAAGGCAGTGTTGTGCGCCTGGAGGAAACCGCGAGCAGGCTGGTGAATCAGATCAGGTACTTGTGGGCCTCAGGCAGGAAGCTGGGCTGCTACCGCAGGGTGCAGAGAAGTAGGGGATTTGGTATTGCTACTCGATCTGCGCAAAGGAGATTATTGTGACTGCTGTAGTGGTTGTTTCTCGATGCTGTGCACTAATTTGGTAGGAAAAAGGTGGTGATTTAGTGATTCAGAGAAGGTGGAGGCTTATGCTTGTGAGGTTACTGAGCTTGTGCTACTATTGAGGGGGATTATCTGTCCCGTGGTGAGATTGAGGTGGTTTGTGCTGCTGTGATGTGCTTGGCTGCTATTTCAGTGTTTGTTTTTGAGAAACTTGATCCAAAGAGAAGATGGATACAGAGGAAGCTAGGAAGAAAGCTGAAGAGGAGGCCAAAAAGGGTTCAGCTCAGGGAGGTGATAGCAGCGGAGGTGATTCACCAATTACCAAGAGCGAGTTGAAAGATGAAATGAAGTCCATGATTCAAGGGCTTTTGGAGATGGGTTTGATTGGCCCTAGGGAGATGCGTGAACTCAAATTAGAACTCATGCCAAATGATGTGAAGCTTGAGGGAAGTAAAAATTACTTGAGTTGGGCTAGAAGAGTGCAGGTGATCCTAGGAGGAAAGGGAGTGGAGCACTACCTATCGGAAGATTGTGTTGAGCCGGCTGACAAGCTTAGTCCTGAGTGGAGAGTTTGGCATACAACAAACTCTACCATAGTGGCGTGGCTATTGGGGTCCATGTCACCGTCTGTTTATCCAGTAGTGGAGAGAATGCGAAATGCAGCGCAAATATGGAAGACTCTGAGTAACACGTATTCCAAGCAAGGGAATGTGATGGTGATGATGGAAATTCAAAACAAGGCTGATGCAAAGTGAAACAAGCGGGGCGACCCGGTGGAGCAATATGCTAGTGAGTTGCAGTGCTTGTGGGGAGAGCTGGATCACTATGCTCCACTTCGAATGAGAGATCCACAGGGATACCCAAGATGTTCAGAAGTGGATAGAGGATCGGAGAGTGACTCATTTTCTTAGGAACCTGGATCCTGAGTTTGAGAGCAGGAGGGCTGCCTTTTGTCACCAGGAGAGTTTGCCTACCATAGAGGAGGCGGTGTCAGCCATGGTCATTGAGGAGAGCAGACTAAGGATGATGAGCGGTAATAATCCTGTAAAGTCGGCCTACACTACAGTGGCAGAGAAGGAGTGCTTCAATTGTGGTGAGACGGGACACTTGAGTTATAATTGTCCTCTTCCTAGAAACTATGGTGGTAGGAGTGGAACTCGTGGAGGCCATGGTGGTGGTCGTGGTGATCGAGGAGGTGGACATGGTGGTCGTGGAGGAGGTCGTGCTGGGGGTCGTGGCAGAGGCCGTGGTGGTTCTCTAGCTAATGTTGCTACCATAGAGAGTGGTTCTCAAGTCAATATTGCTTCTACAGAGGATGTTCCCTCTCTTGTCTTGGACCGGGAACAAGTTAAGCAAAGGGGGAACAATGGCGTAAGATTAAAGCATCCGAGACCTCCAAATCCACTTCCCCGGGTTCTCGTGTTTGCCACCTCCAAATCACTTTGGTAACTTTGCCAACTATGCCCACTTGGGCAAAGGTACTCGAGCACGTGCACTTGCATCCACATATAGGCATAACATAGAATGGGTCATCGATTCAAAGCTTCCAAGCATGTGTTGACACTTGTTAATGCATACTTTTAATTGTCAATTAAACATGGAAAAGGACTAAAATATAATTAGACAACCTTATTAGGGGTTTATACTAATGATTTCCATGAGTTTTGGTAAAGTTGTGATTTGCGAGGGACTTAACGTAAAAACGGTAGAAATCGTAACGCAATCCAACTCGAAGCAAGACTAGAAGGCTCGAATACACCGGTGAACGAAAACTTGACAATCGAAGAAAACATCATCTAGAAGACTCCGTGGTAACGACGCATCGCGAGGCCCGTAGTGGAGCCCACCTTGGGCCGATCGGCCCAATAATCGAGCCGATCGGCCCGGCTTGGCCCCCAATCGTCCCTCGTTTCCGAAACGTTCCTCCACCGCCTCTAAGACGCAATCTAATCCGGGCCGTTTGATGTCGGTTTGATCCGAGGGCGTCGGTTAAGCACGAGATGCATGAAGGTTAATACCACATTGCCTCGAAGCCGAAGAGACATAAGAAGACCCATATATATAGACCCCCGTGCCCCTCGATTCAATCAATCTCAGTTCAATCTTCAATTCAATCGGATCATCAACGACGACAAGAGATAGAAGCTCTAGATTAGAATTAGATTGAGAGTTAGTTTTGCAAGTTGAGAGAATTAGAGTGCGGTTGAGGCGGAGTAGAAGGAAGGCCCTGAGTCGGCGCCTCCATCTTCTTCTTCCTTCCTCGAGTTGGCGCCTCCATCATCGTCTCCCCGAGCCGATGCCATTGGAGCACGACTCGAGATCTTGTGGATTGTTCGAATTCCATTCGAGTAAGTGATATTGTCTCTATTGTTCTTAAGGTTCGTATTTCTTTGATAAGATTACTTTGATTCCTCGTCGCTCTTGAATTAAAGTTGTTAGATTAATGTAAGCGTGGTGCTTAGATTGACTAGCTTATTACGAATACCTTCTATAGGCCGGGTGAAGACACTTGTTAAGGCCGATCGTAGTGGTGACAAAGACTATTGAGTCCTTTGTTACGCCGCCCCGTTTATAGAAATCGTAGGAGACCCCCAAGCGTTGTTAGCGTAGAACCCCTTTATTAAGAGTTTCTTCATGACAACCCCTCTTAAGAACAATGTGCAAATGATTTACTTGAAGTGAGAACAAGACCTTCCTACTAGAACTCCTTATCTTTATTATCTATCTAGTTTTATTAAACCACTCGAGGGATCGAGGTAAATCTCAAGAACCCCTTCTCTACGTTCTCCCCGTGGATTCGATATTTAAAACCCATTACCCCGGGTGAAGTGCTCACCGGTATCCGTGCGCTTGATTATCTATCATAATATTCTCCAGTAGGCATAGCAAATACCAACAAATGTCACGTGCATATCTAGTTTATTTAAAGCATACACTCCACATGCCCATTCTCGAGACTATTCAAACCGCCGATGGCACCTTCCAACCCATTCATGGTGTAGGGTCTATAGATTGTACTCCATCTCTTTGCATATCATCTGTTTTTGCATGTCCCATCCTTCCCGTCAATCTCCTTTCGTTAGCTCTCTTGTTGATCAATTCAAATGCACTTTGCTACATTTGATGAAAATTCTTGCATTTTTCAGAGAAGAGGACGGGGAGAGTGATTGGGACCGAGTCGGCGTAATGGGCTGTGGTATATCAACCGTGGGGTCGGCATTGGCGGCATTTAACTTGTTGAAGCACGTAAGAGGGAGATCATCTTGCTTCATTGCCGGTTAGGACATGTGCCTTTTGAAAGCTTAAATAAATTGTATCCCGATGTATTTAAGGGTGTGGACGTAAAACCAACTTGTGTGTGATGCCTATGAACTTGGGAAACATACAAGGTCAACCTATTCTAGTATCGTCCTCCGTAGTTGTGAACCTTTATGATGATACATTCTCGATGTTTGGGGTCCCCGCCGCTACATCATTAAGTGGGTTTAAGTGGTTTGTCACTTTTATTGACCGCCATACTCGTATGACATGGGTCTACTTGCTTAGGGGTAAGCATGAGGTTCTCCGATGTTTCCAAGACTTCCATAATCTGGTTGTCAATCGGTTTAATGCCGATTAAAATTATCCACACCGATAATGGAAAGGAATATGTGAATAATGACTTTGTAGCATATCCGCCGAGTCATGGCATTCTCCATCAAACCACATGTCCTAATACCCTAACACAAAATGGTGTAGCTGAAAAGAAAAAATAGACATTTGTTGAAAGTGACAAGATCATTGATGTTTCAAATAAATGTGCCTAAGTATCTCCTCGAGTGAGGCAAGAGTGTTGACAGCAAAGATACTTAATTAATCGTATGCCATCTAGGGTTCTTGGAATGAAGTCCCCGGCTGAACTATTATTAGGACAACAAGAATTCAAGGTACCCCCAAAGGTGTTTGGTTGTGTTTGCTTTGTCAGGGACCATAGACCTTCGGTTGGCAAGTTAGACCCTCGAGCAAGAAAGTATGTTTTCGTTGGATATTCCTCTACACAAAAGGGTTACAAGTGTTGGGACCCTATTGGAAAGAAACTCTTCGTGAGTATGGATGTGACATTTCATGAGTTTGAACCATATTACACAAGACCATGGGATCTTGATCCGTTATTGGAGGAATTCTCTTCATCCACCGAGGGTGACAGAGAGAGGGGGGAGAGTGGTAGTGTGCGAAATGAGAATGAAGGAGATGCTCAAAGGGAAGTAATTGTTGGCACTATCCCGTGTCCAAAGGGGTGTGTCTAAGACCAAAGAGGTGGTGAATCGGGATAACGCCTGCGGATATGAGAAGTGATGGCCATGAGAATGAAGAGGTGGTTGAGAATGTAGAGATGATTGATGATGAAAATGAAGAGCCGATTGCTAAGGGCAAAGTGAAAAGGTGATTGATGGGACGTAGATTGATAAAAGATTTGCCAAGGAGCAAGTGTATCGAAGGAAGAGGTTCAGAGTCGTGGGGAGCAAGTGAGTGCATCACGCCCACATGAGTCCGTCTCTCCAGCCCCAAGTCTCCACACGGACCTCTCTCCAAAGAGCTCCTCGACCCAATCTAGGTCATCTGGTAATGTCTCTCCTACTCCCGAGCATGTAGAGTTATCTCTTGCACAACGAGAGATACTAGATCTAACTTTAGAAACCTCCCCGCTCGTTATGGTTTTGAGTGTCCTAGTCCTAGTACGCATCATGATATTGCTAATTTCCTCTCGTACACTCGTCTTTCATCTCGCATATAGAGCATTTGTTGTATCTTTACAAACAAAGGCCTATTCCAAGGGACCGGAAGTGTGCAAAACAGACCCTAAGTGGAAGGCGGCAATGGAAGAAGAGATGCATGCTCTTCAAAAGAACAAGACATGGGAACCGGTTCCACTTCCAAAAAGGAAAAGAGCCGTGGGGTCGTAAGTGGGTCTTCACCGTGAAGCAAAACCCAAAAGGAGAGGTGGATAGATATAAGGCAAGGCTGGTTGCAAAAGGGTATAGTCAAACATATGGCATTGATTATGATGAGACCTTTGCTCTGTGGCAAAGATGGGTACCGTTAGGACCCTAATCTCTTGTGCGCTTAACTTTGGTTAGCCTCTTCATCAAATGGATGTGAAGAATGCATTTCTTCATGGAGATCTACCGAGGAGGTTTACATGGAAATCCCACCGGTTTGCAAATAGTCAAACCGTTAGGAAGGTGTGCGTACTTAAGAAGTCACTATATGGATTAAAGCAAATACCCCTGGGCGTGGTTTGACAGTTTTAGGAGGGCGTTTGTTACATGGGATACATTCAATGCAATGGTGATCATACAGCCTTCTATAAGCATAGAGGGACATTTATTACCATTATGGCAAAGATATGTGGATGACATAGTGATTAATGGAGATGATGAGAAGGAAATCAAATGTTTGAAGGAAAATTTGGGAAGAGCCTTTGAGGTGAAAGATCTAGGACCACTTCGGTATTTCCTTAGGATTGAGTTTGCTAGATCACCCAAGGGAATTGTCATCTCTCGAGAGGAAATATGTCCCGGATTTGTTGGCGTAAACCGGAATGCTTGGATGTCGACCATGTAGTACTCCTATTGACAAAAATCATCAAATTTGTGCCCACCGGAGATCCCGCCAACAAAGAAAGATATCAAAGATTGGTTGGGAGGTTGATATATTTATGTCATACGAGACATGATATTTTCTATGCAAAGAGTGTAGTAAGCGTGTATATGCATGACCCAAGGACGTAACATATGGAGATAGTTTATAGAATTTTGAGGTACCTAAAGGGAACTCCCGGGAGAGGGATATGGTTTAGGAAGAATGAACACCTAAATTTGGAAGGGTATTGTGATGCAGATTGGGCAAGTCAGTAGGGATGATAGGAGATCTACATCCGTTATTGTGTGTTTGTGGGAGGCAATCTTGTTTCATGGCGTAGTAAGAAGCAAAGGCCTGGGCGCGGTCTACTGCAGAGGCGAGTATAGGGCAATGGCCTTGAGCTTGTGTGAAATGTTATGGTTGAAAGGCTTGCTAAAGGAGCTTCGGTGTTGAGAAATGAGGCCATGATGCTTCATTGTGACAATGTTGCTTTGCAATCAATATTGCAAATAATCTCGTCCAGCTTTGATCGCACAAAACATGTTGAGATTGATAGATTCTTCATCAAGGAGAAGCTGGATAGTGGGATCCTAAAGCTAGGTTATGTAAAATCACGTAGTCAATTAGCGGATTATTTCACAAAGGGTCTAGGACCTAGTGAGAATGAGTTGAGTTGTAACAAGATGGGCATGTTAGATATTTTTAGCCCATCTTGAGGGGGGAGTGCTTGATGTAAATAGTAAATTGTACGAGGACTAATATATAAAATGAAGAGATAAATAGAGTGAGCTGGTTGGGGAACGATGCCCAGCCAGAAGCTTCCCCAAATTCCCGATTTCAATAATTAATATAATTACTCCCTCCGTTCTAAATTATAAGTCATTTTGACTTTTTTGGTTCATTTATTTTGGCATTTTGCTATGTATAAACATATTATTATTATTATCTAGATGTGTAATTAAATTGATGTACCAAAAAATAAAAGTAACTTATAATTTGAAACGGAGGGAAGAATATAATAGTAAGAGTAAATCACACCAACGATACAACAACTTGCAAGTAGCCACTGTACCCACATTGCAATCACTGGACGTTTGAAACACGGCAAATACTGTACTCTGGAAGCCTAGAAGGCTAGAACTTGCTTCCCTCCGCCTGCTCTGACATGGCCTGGAATTAAAACTCTCATAGCTCCTTCATGAGAAAATAAATACCATGTAGTCAACAGGTCAGTCAGAATAGTAGGAAAAAGACTGAAGAAGAAAGAGCATCTTCCATGTAGCTGATAAGAATCGTCTCACTTCAGAAACCCCTGTTTTATTGGCAGCAGGAATTCATTGCCACAATGTATCTATCTTGACAAGCACAGAGAATCCTCACGAGAGGTTAAAGCAAAGAGGTGCTCATTCTGAAACCCTTTGCAGCCTTCTCACCCACCTTCATCTCCGAATACATCCAATGAACTCGCATAAATTTCTTCTGGCAGTGCTGCTGCTTTTTGCTTCTCAATTATGCATCCTATGCTACCACATCATGGGAAGATATGACTTCTCAGCGTCCATGACGTCTACACTGCGAATACTAATATCAATCTGATTGAACAATTCATCATCGAGGCATAGACAAATCTAGTACTTTTGGGCCAAACTAGTGCTAGTTCAAATGTGCACATACCTGACCACCTAACTGGAAGGTGCTGCCGGCGGTGTGAATTCTGCTGCTCTACGTTGACAGCAGCCTGCCAGGTCCCGTCGCCTGGTTCAGATGACTTGCACGTACTCCCTCCGTTCCACAATACTTGCAATTCTTTGACTCATATAAACTGTGTTTGACTGCTCGCCTTATTCAAATTTTTTATGTAAATTATAAAACAAACAAAACGTCATTACAATATCTTTAGTGATGTAATAAGTCATAACAAAAAAGTGGTCATATTTATTAAAAAAAGTTGAATAAGACGAGAGGTCAAACACGCTTTATATCGGTCAAAAGAATTGCAAATATTGTGGAACGGAGGGAGTAGTATGAACGGCGGTGTGAATTCTGCTGCGCTGCTCTGTACGTTGACCGGCTGAGGCAGCTGATGCCCAGTTGGTTCCTAGGGCAGTACGACGGCGGCGGCGGCCTGCGAGCAAAACCGCGACCACGTACGACTTGCCGTGGAAAACAGGAGGAAGAATGACTTCGCGTGAAAAAAAGAGAAACCGCAACAGTAAAATTGAAGTAGGCCCAATTTTTAGTTTTTTAGAAGTCAATTATTAGGAACTATTGGATATTCCTTTTTTTCTTCTCCTAATACTTTTTTAGGAGTTGCTAAACAACAGGTTTTTAGAAGAAAATTTAGGAAACTGTTCGAGATGCTCTTAGGATAAACTAGGTGGATTCCACGCGTGTTACGCCGATATGAAGTAAAAATCTATGAGTTAGAATATTATTATCACCCTCCTATTCTTTTTCTTTCTTTTTTCATTCTTTTTTTTTATTTTTTACTTTACTCTATACCAACTACCATCAAGTGGAGTCTATCTGTAATTTTATCGAAATATATCCATATGAGATCTTGTTTTGAATGATTTATTAAAAGGAATTCAATGGTCTAATTAGAATTTAATTTGATTTTTTGGTTTGTGAGTTATAATATTTTTTTTAATTAGTTCAAACAAAGGGGGACTGCCGCTGGATGTCATGGTCTTAGTGGGGTTGCTGAGGTGGTGGATGCTTGCATGTCGAGAGAACTCCTTAGTGGAGGTTCTCTATATAGGTGTAGTAGATACACACTACATGGATAATTAATTAATAAAAGGCTCAGTGGCATGAGGGCATTTGGATGTTCATGCATTTGCCTTAATCCATATGTGTTGAAATGCGTTAAAGTATATTTAAACTAAGTTCCATTCCACTTTAATATATATGATTTAAGGTAGATCCACGTATAGGCCTTAGATAGTCCCACAATATAGAACACAGCAGTAAATTCCCTTTGATAGAAGTACTCCCTCTTATAAGTCATTTCAAGAATCTTAGATAATCAAATCATTTTGATCATATTTATATGATAAGATAATAATATTTAGCATGTCAACTAAGTATCACTAGAGTCTTCGTTAATTATATTTTCATAATATGGTATTTGATGTCACAAATCTTTGTAACTATAATTTTGGTCAAACTTGAGATGATTTAACTCTCCTAGATTTTTGGAATGACTTACAATTTAGAATAGAGAGAGTAACTAGTACTCACCAGTCACTCATCTATCACAAGACTTACGGTGTATCAGAATTTAAAGCTCTCATATACTTGCTTTCATTAAAGAAAAACTGATAAGAATAAGGGTGCACTAGTGCAGTGTGACAACAAAAAACGACCTCTTGCTTCGTAGACCACAATAATATCCAAGAAATCCAGCCAGCAGGAATTCCTTGCCACCGTGCTGCTATCATGACAAGTGTTTGTAGGCGGACCCAGGATATGATCAAGACTAGGCCAATCGCAAAATTTTAGTAGCGAAATTATCAAGCTGGTCTGAAAGATCAGCTCTCATATTAGTTGATTGAATTGTGCAACGTGAACACAAGAAAAACAACATGTTAAAGTCTCGTTGCTTCATACAGAGAGCATGTTGTAGTATATAGGACTAAAACGCATACACGTACATACATATAGATACGCGTGCAGTCAGTCAATGTATGCATTTTCTCCCTGAAACGTCCAGCCGATCTTCCCCATCTACTGCTCTCACAGTGGGTTGCGCCATGTAACTTCCAACTTTTCATGATGAATCACCCTCTTGAGGTCAAACAGCTAGTTCACGCAGCAGGTCATGTGCACGCCAAGCCACGGCGCCTTGGCCCTAGCCTGGGTCCGCCCAAGTGACAAGCAGAGAATCGGTCCTCCTGAGAGGTTAAAGCAAATAGGCACCCCTTCTGAAGCACTTGCAACACCTTCTCTTCGCCCACCTTCTTCTCTGAATACCCATGAACTCGCATAAATATCTTCTGGCAGTGCTGCTGCTGCTTTTGTTTCTCCATTATGCGTCCTATGCTACCACATCATGGGAAGATGATGACTTCCTCAAAACTTGTTCATCGCATCGATGCCACAAACATGGGCCAGAGATCCGTTTTCCGTTTCGGCTTCCAAGCCACCCTCTATCATGTGGTGCACCCGGGATGCAATTATCATGCTCTGGGCATGACACCATCCTGGATCATCCAGTTCTTGGCTCCTACAAAGTGACAGCAATATATTACAGGCATCGTGTCATGAATATCATCCTTCCAGCGGACTCATCATCACACTGTCCACTTCAGAAGCTGGTCACAAGAAATCAATCAACTGATATGTACACACCAGTCACACAACAATATCGAGACCCAGTACTAGTGGGCTGCTCAAGAGAAACAACAAATCCAGATGGTATTGTTGGACCAAGCTCTTGCCTAAGCCTAAGCAACAATGCAAGCCAGCTCTGGTACCTAGTTCATCCTTATACAGATATGTCTACTCTCATGGGCTGTGAGGTGGTTGCAAAGGGCATCCCAATACCCTACATTTACGATAAAAAAATGGTCCAAAAGAACAGACATTTTTTGGCAAGTCACATTTCAATGGAAAGGCAAATAGAGCAATCAATTTGGGTGAAATAGCATTCAATTGGAACCTTAACAAAATCACTAGTGCTTGTCAAAGGTGTGAACAGGAAGGGAAACATTGTGGATTCAGTTCAAACAGGGGGCAAGCATTCTGCCTGCATCACGGTATTGTTTTCCAGCCTAGATCCCATAATGTTTGTGATGTTCTGTTCTAAGTTATGCCATTAGCACATTACTAATGTTTATTAGCTGCATCTTCTGTGTCATCCAAATTCCTTTCACATTCACAAGATTCTTGCCAACATTTTAATAGTTTTATGAAATAGCTGCAAACAAGCCTAATGGGGCCTGCAACAGTAAGATCGTGCTGCTAGAATGCTTCTTTTCTGTCTGTCTTAGTTTTAAGAAAATCCTGCATTTTTAACATCCTACAATATTATTGTCTATGCTTAAATTCTTTTGCAAAATTCAAACTGAAATAAGTATAACTCTAATGCTTTCCTACTGCATTCTTGTAGCCGGGTCGCTGGCTTCTGTTCTGATGAAGTACTGAAGTTTTTTGTGGTAGCTTACATTAAGACTGTAGAGTCAGACAGTCAGTCAATGACATCCTTGCGGAAACTTAAGTTAATAGATGCCAATGTGAATTATGTTGGTGATGGTTATTCTTTTGGATATTTCTCATAGGGTCAAGTAAAAAAAGAAATACGGGACATTTGTACAAGAGTGTGCCCCTGAAATCAGAAGTAAATTAGTGTTTTAATTATGATTATTGATGTTTGTGTCCATTCAAGGCACATATTATGGTTAGGAGCTATCCTAGAGTGGTAGATAAACTCCTAAACTGCGAACACATGGTTGATTTAGGTCACATGTGTTTAGTTTTGTGATTGAGTGATTGTCAACGTTCAACATTTTATCTCTATTTTCTTTTATCTTTTATGCTTCGGCTATGTTCACCGGCACACGTGGAGTGTGTCAAGACGATTCTTGGTTCGTGTTGTGCAGGTGTGGAGCTCGGAGATGGTAGCTGACGGCGAGGTGAAGGTGCCAAGGAGGACGTGCCGGGCCGACGGACCGCGGAGGTGAAGGACGGACGTGAGGCTTGGACCGAGGGACCGGAGCGCCGGGTGGCTAGCCATGGTGGCTGACATCTGGGACATCGACGGATGCAAGAGGACGTGGCAGGACCGTGTCGATCGGGTCAAGACGGCGAGCGTGCAGGCAGAGCGGGGAGCTCGGATGACTTGGCGACTCGGGCGGTCAAGACGACGATGACACGTGCCGAGGAGGTTTGGTGGTTTGTCCTCAAACCATCGGTGCGGGTTTGGTGGTTTGGGCCTCAAAACCATCGGCGGCGGGTTTCACGGGTTTGGGCCTCAAAAACCGGGCGGATGTTCCGTGGGCGGAAGGACGGCACGTGGCGGCATCGGGAGGTTGCGTGGATGCAAGGCTACCGATGAGGAGGCGCGTGGCCGTCGGATCGAAAATATCCGTAGTCGACCAAAATAGCCCTAGGCTTAGTGGTTTGACTCATATGTATCGGAGGGCAAAATAGGGATGAGAAATAAGGACAATATATAGAGGATGGCAGCCATCCTCCCCTCCTTGCCTCTTCTATTTTCGTTTTATTTTTCCCCAATTTTAGGGTTCTTGTTTAGAGGTCCAAGAACACCAAATTGGTGAGATTTTGTGGTGATTTTCGTTGGGGAAGGGCAGCCCCAAATCCCGCCCGTCGCCTCTCACGGGCGTTTTGGATCAAATTCCTTCACTTTGTGCTGTGATTTTTTTCTCTGGAATTTTTGGATCCCGCTCGTGTTTGTGTGTTTCTCTGTTTGCGGTGGTGTGCGTGGAAACAAGCAAAGACGGAGGCAGTGCTCCACCACGGCCGTGGCAAAAAGCCGAGGCCAAGGGCGACCGGCCTTTCCTTGGGGCTCGAGTGCTCGCCGGCCACGCACGGGAGTGAAGCAGCGGCGGCTCTTGGGGCACGGCAGCACTCAGCTTGGTGCTCGTCGGGACAAGGGCAAGGACCCGCCATCTCCTTCAGCTCGCACGCTGAAGCGCTCCATCCGAATAAGAGCCACTCACCGCTTCGTTCCCGCCGAGCACGAACAGCCGCCCCAGCGCCCCTCCAGCCAAGGAAGCCGCGAGCAGCACGGCCACGATTTGGCTGCGACCGGGCTAGCCGGAGCGACTCCATCGCCTCGTGTCGCTCACACGAAGGCCGACGACTGGTCGTGGCACGACAAAGACGCTTCGATCTGCAGCGGTCTCCTCGCCGCTTCCATCCCGCTGCAAGCAAATGGGTCAACAGCAAAGCAGCCGGCTCTTCGAAAAGGTCGATTTTTCTCCTCTGACTTGAACCTGGCCATCGAGCCACTAATTTGATTCTTGTGCAGGGCAGTTCTTCGATCTTGTGCCACGAGCTGAATTAGTAGTTTCAGGCAAACCTTTTTTTTTTTGCGCCAAGGTGTTTTGTTAAATTGACTCGCCAGTCTTTCAAGCTAGTGCCTAGATTAGTTTATTGTTTGTTCTAATTTGCAACTAGCAGCAGCCGTGGTGCATGCACGTTGAGTCCAACAACAAATTTGTTTGTCAAAAGAACTAGCTTTTGCTTTCACGTTCTTAGTTTACTGAGTTGACTTCTCAAGCATTAGTTTTTGTTGGTGTCCCTTGCATCCGATGGCCAGGTAACCTGCTTCGTTCTTTGTGTGTGCAGTCCAGCACCGAGAGCAACTAGCTTAGTCTGTCAAGCTTGAGTAACTAAGTGCAGCAGTCCATGCTTAGCAAGGGTTGTCTTGACTTGCAAGCGTAGCTTCCAGTTCATGGTTTGCCAGCAGCAGCTTCTCTAGTTTCTATTTGGCTCAAATTTCCGACTTGATCTTTTATCCATCGTTCGTCCGTTCGAGCTCCGATTTGAGAACCGATTGTTGCGTTGGTTTTCTTGAGCCTAATACTTCGCGTGTGACATCTTGCTACCGGTTAGCACGTGTGTCACTCGTATCTTTGCGAGTTCGCTTTTGAGGTTGGGGTTGAGCCGATGACCCAAAATTGAAAAGGAAAATCGAGGCTCCCATTCACCCCCTCCGTCGCCGTTTCGGTCCTTCACTAACTTAATGGAGAAGTACTTGGCAAGCATAATCCAGCTAGCACACTATGCCATGTTGGGAGTCTTCTTGTGCCTGGCGTACCACATAACAGCACAACTGATGGTGTAATATAATATTACATATACAACACTTGCATGCACAAGTGTAAAATTCATAATGTAAAATGCTTATATAATAATACATTTTTTACTATTTTATTATAAAAAAGAACTTGCAGAAGATATTGTAAAAGGTTAATAACCTTGATTTAGTGACAGAGGAAATATTGAACTAAGTTGCATTGATAGATGAGTCTTGAGATGTCCTGCTAGTAGGATCAGCACTCTGCTTATCATTTTGAGCACTCTGGCCTGGCTGCATGAGCAGACTATTTAGTGGTTAGCTACCTTAGCTATTGAGTTATTTCTGCTAGGATTATTAGGAAGCTAACTTTATTTTGGCCTGCTGCTGTTGAGGTTGGTAGCAGCAGTAAACAGTAGCTGCAGCGGAGTACAAGGCCAGTTGCAACAGCAAGCAAGTCAGTTTGAATCAAACTGGCTAGCATTTTGCATTAGCATTAGCAGAGTATGTTAGTATGCAGAAGCAAACTGACTTCACCTTCTACTATAAATATAAGCATACGCCACAAGGAAAATCTGCCTTCCCAGTTGTAGATTCAACTCTCAGCTAGAACACAATAATGGAAAGTTAAAAAATCATGTAATACCCAATATGTAAGGTCATAATTGGTGTCAATCAGCAATGATTTATGAACCCATTTCAGAAGTGACTTTTTTCTTGTCAAAATTAAACCATGGGAAGATTAATATTCACTCTTCATACCTGCAGGTTCACATGTCATCCTCATTGCAAGTAATGCTCCCACTGAAAATTCTACCAGTTTGGTGCCTTTTTTTTTTTTTACAACATAAATTTTACGTTGTCATTTTCCAAAAATAACACTACAATATTTTTTTTCAAATAAGAAATTTGGTCATGGGATATACCTATTTTGTCCTAAGCTAGTTCATCTTTTGTTCCTTTTATTCAGCTACAACATCAGTTGCCACATTTGTTGTTCTGGTAGCCACTGCACTCTATCTTTCACTGAGGAAAAGATATAATGAAGCAATACATCCTGAAAGTAGAAATGTTTCTCAAAACATATGGCACATCAAAACCCACAAGGTACACTTTCTCCGAAGTTAAGAAGATAGCAAGACGGTTCAAGGAAAAAAAGGCCAAGGTGGATTTGGAAGTGTTTATAAAGGGACAGCTACCAAATGGTGTGCCGGTGGCGATCAAGATGCTAGAGAGCTCTACAGAGAGGGAGAAGACTTCATCAATGAAGTAGCAACCATTGGACAAATCCATCATGCAAATATAGTCCGCCTCCGGGCTTTTGCTCAAAGGAACAAAGGCGTGCGCTTATTTATGAATTCATGCCAAACGAGTCATTGGGGAGATATGTATTCTTGCAAAATCCTAATTCTCAAGAGCTCCTAGTACCTGAAAAAAAATGCTAGATATCGCTACAGGCATTGCTAGAGGAATGGAGTATCTACATCAAGGTTGTAACCAGCGCATCCTCCCACTTTGACATCAAACCTCACAACATTCTCCGACTACAGCTTCAATCCAAAAATTTCAGACTTTGGCCTTGCTAAGTCTGTGTGCAAGGGACCAAAGCATTGTTACCTTGACCGCAGCAAAGAGGCACAATGGGGTACATCGCACCGAGATATATACTCGAAATTTTGGGTGGGGTATCATACAAGTCGATGTGTTTACGGCCGACATGCCGGGTATTAGAGATGGTGAGTGGAATGAGGAATTGCACCCCGTATCGAGAACCAAAATGGGGTGTATCTACGAGTGGATCTATGAGAGAGTAGTAGCTGGGCATGACATCACACTTTGTAGGGAAATAGCTGACCATGAGAAAGAAACAAGTTGAGGTACCGCCATTGTTGCACTCGGGTGCATTCAATGGAACCCCAAAAACCGGCCGTCGATGACAAAGGTGGTTAACATGTTAACAGGAAGGTTCTGAGAATCTTGTAGGGTCGAGATGGGGACTAGAGGGGGGTGAATAGTCCTTTCTAAAACTAATTGCGATGGCTAACCAAAAATAAAGCGGAATTAATACTATTCGCTTAGCCAAGACTTCACCCCTCTAGCTATGACTCTATATCACCTCACGAAAGATTCTACACAAAGCAAATGAGGTGATAAGCCTAGCTTGAGCTCCTAACCGTTTCTATGGCAAGGTCACACAAACCTATGCACTAGTACTTCAACCAAGGGTGAGCTCCTACACAATTCTAATGAGCAAAAGCACAAAGCCAAACCTAAGCTCACTAGATGCACTAAGGACAAGGCGACACACGCCTAACCCAAAGGCTCAAAATACTTAGCTACACAAACTAAGCAAAGCAACTAACAAGCTACACAAGCTAGTAATTGCAAGAGCTACTCCACAAGCACAAGCACAAGGTATATATGAATGTAAATACGAAGCTTGTGATTTGGAGAATGCAAACCACCGAGAAGAGTAGACAAGTTGACACCGGTGATTTTTTTCACGAGGTATCGGGAAGCTTGCCAACTTCCCCTACTCCTCGTTGTGTCGACCAACACCTTGGGTGGTTCCTTTGGTGTTTCACTTAGATGGTTCTTCGGTTCCAAGCCAAATGCCTTTAGGCTTACCGCAAAGACACCACTCTCAAGTGAGCCTATCACAAGGCACCGCAAGACACCACACTCACAAGTGAGGTAGCTCAAAGACACGCTCTAGTAGTGATGCTCTTCGCGATCCCCTCGCGAGGTGAGCTCGAACCTCTCACAAATCTTCCTTCGGAGCACCGCACAATCTCCGCTATGTGCTTCACGAAGGTCTCTTGCCACCAAGCCGTCTAGGAGGTGGCAACCTCCAAGAGTAACAAGCACACCGGCTTGCAACACGATCACCTAGTGCCACGAATGCGATCTCTCAACGCGAATGCACTAGAATCACTCTTCACTTTGATTTGGATGAACACTATCAATCACAAGTGAGTGGGAGGGCTCTCAAGCACCACAACACAAGCCACCAAGGCCCAAGTGTGCTCAAGACCGACCAAGGCCGGCCACACCCTCTATTTATAGCCCCCAAGCCAAAACTAGCCGTTGGTGCTTCAAACCGCGCAGTTTAGCAAGACGGACCGGAGGACGCACCGACCGGACTCACCAGAGTCCGGTCGGCGTCCGGCCGCTTCTTCCGAAGTCCCGTCCGGAAATCGGACAAGGCCATCGGGCCCGACTAACGGCAACCCGAAGGCGTCCGGTCCGCGGGTCCGGCCGTGACCGAAGTATCCGTCCAAAGTCCGGCCGCGGCGCCCGGCGGAAAACGCCGCCGCAGAGCTTCGCTCGCGACCGACCGGAAGGCCCGGCCGGCAACGTGCTTCGGCCGGTGCGTCCGGCCACCGCTTTTCGGCGAAAACTCCACGAAACACCGACGCCTTCTCTTCGACATACTACCCATCAAGTATACCAAACTTGAGCACGAGGAATAGCATGTTTTCATCTCCAACTTGCATCCGCGCAATAGAAAATATGCATCTCATTTTCTCGAAAGGCTGATCCCGCCGCCGCAAGCTCGGGCGGGAGGATGAGCGGTTCCCAAACCCAACTCAACCCCGCAATCACCGCGCCTTTGCAAATGTGCCAACACCACCAAGTGTACATCACCATGTGCATGTGTGTTAGCTTTTTCACAATCATTTCAAAGGCCCGGTTAGCTCTTACCACGCCACTCGATCCTAACACATCGCAAAGTTAGATCGCTCAAGTGGCACTAGATGACCGATATGCAAACAAGTTTGCCCCCTCTTGATAGTACGGCCATCTATCCTAAACCCGGTCATAAACTTCTCTAAGCTCCTCATGACCGGCGAAATGAAATGCCCTATAGGTTATACCTTTGCCTTGCGCATTTCCATTTCGCTCCATCTCCAAATGCCGATGCAACACATGCACCAACACGATCACCAAATGATATGATCCACTTCATATCATCACGTGACACTATTGGTCCATCGATCTTGACCTCACTTGCTCTTCACCGCTAAGGCGTCGTGCATCCGGCGCCAAGTCTTGCCTAAGCTTCACCGCCTCGCGTCCATCGCTTCACGCCTCGACTTGCCCTTCACACTTGCACCGGTCCATCAAGCCAAGTCTTGTCTTGATCTTCACCACCTTGGTCACATGACTCCATGTCATGTTTCATATGCAATAAAGCTCCTTTATTGCACCATCCATCACGAGTGAACTAATCTCCCATGTATTATCTCAATCACACATATTAGTTCACCTAATGTTGACACTCAATTACCAAAACCACAAGGGACCTTTCAAATCTACCAATACCACCTAAGCCATATGCCTAGCACGAAAACCATCCTATGCCATAAAACATGGAGGATATACTACCATGATTTAGCAAGCATGGAAAGCGCTTATGCTTACTCGATGTGTGAGCTTGTAATGCTTAGTAGTAGATTACATTGTATCTGGATGATTATTCCATTTATGACGATCACATGAACCGTGACTTTTTGATTTTTCGATGTGTAGTAACTTAATTAGAAACTATCACATTGGATTTGATTTCCATTGTTGTGGTTCAATTATTGTGATTTTCTAGAAATACGTTCACGTGATTTATCTGTGCCCATCAATGTTCTATTTCTTCTATTCATGGTGCACAAAAGATATTATCTGATAGCAGGTAATCCCTAGCACTTGTATCTTACTTTCCTGCATTTACTTTTGCAAAGTAGGGATGTCTTGGCCCTTAAGTCTAGTTGCCTTAGAGATACTTAGCCCCTAAGTAAAGGCAAGGAGCTCGCTATATACAGCTACCACCCCCTCATTGTAAACTAAGACATTGCAATTTCATTTCAACCAAGCGGCCCTTGGTCAAGCCGACCTGGGGCGTTTGATCCATGTTTGGGCAACAATTGGTATCGAGCCTAGGGTTCTAGCCTTGTTCCTCCCACCTCACCGCCATCATCACCACCACCATGGCTTCACCGTCCCTCTGAAAGAGCGCCGCCAGCAGATGGCAAAGCGGGCGGGAAGGAGAGCGCCGCCGAGGGCCTCGGGGAGTTCTGGAGGAGCGCCGCCGCCGCGGGAGGCCGGCACGCAGCCAGAGGCGACAAGTGGCGGCGCGCCGCAGCCGCTCAGTCGCAAGAAGGGTCGCTGCAGCCAGCCCGCAGGGAGGTGAAGCGCGAGGAGGAGGAGAAGGCGAGCGGGGGGCTGGAGGATCGAGGAGCCCCCAGCGGCGCCGTGAGCGCCGCGCCTCCCGAGCGGCGGCGCGGGCGCCCCGGTCGTGCAAAGTACCGATCCAAAGAAGCGGCTGCCTTAGCTCACGGGGCAATCTCAACTACCACGAGTGGAGCCCGATGAAGGTGAAGCCTCCAGCGCGCTGACTCGGGAGGCCGTGGGCGGCGACGAGGTCCCCACGAGGAGGATCGGCGGGCCTTGAGGCACTCGCCGCACAGACCGCCTGAGTTGGGCGCCGCCATCGCTGAAGAGGACGGCGAAGATTGCCTGGGAGGCACCGCCACACGACGCGCCGGAGGTGAGCGCGCTAGCCGCCCGCGCGACGCCGCAGCCGCCCGCTAGCCGAGTGGAAGGTCTCACTTTCAAGTCGGGGAGCAAGTCGAGGACTTTGCGCCGCGGCTGACCAATCTGATGGAGCGATAGATGATGCGCAACGGCTGACATCGACTTCAATGAGGGCCGCGCCATGGAGAAGTTTCTCCGGTGTATGCCCAAGAAGTACGAGCATGCCGGTGCTTCATCGAGACGCTGCTCGACTTCCGCGAGCTCACCATCGAGGACGTCACCGCGCAGACATGAAGTCGATCCAGATCGAGAAAGCCATCGGAGGCGGAGACGAGCAACGGCAAGCTCCCCGTACACCGCCGAGCGGTGGTGGGCCTTCGACAAGAAGAAGGAGGAGGGCGCCGGGTTGTCAAAAGATGGCGGCCGCACGCCGCCTCTCGCTGTGGCAAGAAGAACAAGGGAAGGGAGGCGATCAAGGTGCAGTGGGAGAGAGGCGGTGGCAATCGGCGGCCGGGACACGACGACACCTCGCCCTCAACTGCAACTGCCGCCACCGGGCGCGGGATTGCCCCCAACCTCGCCGCAATCGAGGTGCGGGCGCGACGCTGCTTATGGCAGGACGATGTACTACCTGCTCGGCGTCTTGGGTTCATGGAGGAGATGGACGCGAGGCAGGGCAGCAGGAGGGCTCAAGCTTCCTCCTTCTACGCCAAGTCGGTGCCGCGAGACATCTCCGAAAGGAAAGGTCCTAATGGCTAGAGGGGGGGGTGAATAGCCTATTAAAATTTCTTGCAACAACACTAAACAAACGGATTAGACAATAAGATGGCGAAGCTAAATAAGCGGTGCTACGAATTAGCTAAGCAAGCCACAAGTCAATTCTATTGTCTCTAATCCACACAAAGGCTATGTCACTAGTTTACTCCTAGGTGAACAAGCAATTCTAGCTAGATTACCACTAGGAGCTAAACAAGACTAATCAACCTACACAAACTACTCAAGCTAAGCACCCTAACAAGATATGCTACTAAAAAGCAAAGAAGTGCTAGGATACAATACCACCGGTGTAGTGTCGAGGTTGAAGCCAATCACCGTGTACAAGAAATCTCCAACGAGCAAGAACAATTTGACACGATGATTTTTCACCGAGGTTCACGTGCTTGCCCAAGACGCTAAGTCCCCCGTTGTGGCAACACACTCACTTGACGTATGCTGTTTAATGGCGGTGCCAAATCCCCTATGGGAGCTCAAACAAACGATCACAAGAGAGGGTACAACAAGCCACGAGCAATCCACTAGTGCTCCTTTCGCGAATCTCCCGCGGGGTAAGGAACGACCCCTCACAAACACCACCTGTGGCCTCCTCGAACAAGCTCCAATAGAGCTCAACACCGCCTCTTGCTCCAAGCCGCTAGGGAACCAAGCAAATTCCCAAGAGAAACAAGATCCCGCAGCCTCCAAGGGTGAAGTGCCTCTAGATGCAAGACAATCAAGCAAATGCACTTCTACTCTCTCAATCTCACTCAAGAATCGAAGTTAGAGAGAAGAGATGAGTGGAGGGGAGTCTCACAAGCTCACAAAAGAGTTAGGCTATTAAAATGTGCAAGAGACCTCCAAGGACCGGCCAAGCCACTATATCTAGACCCTAAGTCGAAATAGAGCCGTTGGTCCAAGATTGCCTCCTCATCGCTGCCATACGGACGCGCCGCGCCCTCGATTGCAGAGCCGGAGACGCGCACGCCGACGCGCCCGGCGGCGTCCGCCGGGGCCCCCGACATGCTCTACGGGCTACGTCGCGCGCCGGACGCACCAGCGCCAGCGTCGGCGCCGTCGAAAACTTCGACGACGATTTCTTCATCGCGCCCGAGCCTGCGTTACAGTTTGGCCGTCGGCACATTCACGCCGACACGTCGGTCGCGGCAATTTGAATATTTGTATCGGCGCCGGGCGCGCCAGCGCTAGCGGTCCAGCGTGCGCGCAAGATACAAAATCTTCTCTTCATCGGCTGCGTCGTCGACTTTCCATCTTTCCAAGTTTCGCTTCTTGTCTTGAGTTGCCAACACTTGAATGTGTCCCGTGAGCACAAGTGTTAGCATGTCGCGATCGGTTAGACAAGAACGGTTAGTGCTCTCAATCCTAAATGCATATGCAAGTCAATTGGACCTAGAAGCACTTCACCAAAGGATTGTCGCGGCATCCCCTCTTGATAGTCGGCTATCTATCCTATAATGTGATCACACGCTCTATCGTGTCTTGATCACCAAAAGGAAAACTCTATCAAGATACCTTTGCCTTGATCTCCCGGGTTCCTCTCAGGCCGATCACCGAGCTTAACGATCCATCATGTCCACCATCATTGTCCATGTTTATAATCATCATGCTTCTTGTCATCCATGTAATCCTATCTCTCAAGTCAACACTTAGAGCAAAGGATTAGTCCCACAAGTGTGTCATCAATTTTCAAAACCAAACATGAGATTTCAATCTCCCCTTTTGGTAATTGATGACAACCCAAAAAACACAAAGATATGAAATAAAATTCAATTGAACTTGAATTGCTTGTCCATAGCATTTTTTTGATAATGAATCAAGGATTGGACAAACATTTCAAGGTTCGGTTTTGGTAGTAGTAGCTCCCCCTACATATGTGCTTCCATGTGTTTGGATCAATTTTGGCACATATGTTGGATAGAAATCTTGGGGAGAGATACTAATACCAAAAGAGATGCTAAGGTTCTAGAATTCGGACCTTTGAAGCGTGAAACCATCGGAGTCCTTAGCATCATGTAACTAGACAATCATCAAAACTCAACATACCCCATGAGATCAACATTATAGGCTAAAGAGTGAGCTTTGTCTAGATACATCCTATGCATGCTAGTTGGTCAATACACCAATCAATTTGCAAAAACTAGCATACACCAAGCAATCATGTATATTGAATTTAGATTGCCAATACAACATTTCATTATGATCATACACATACAAATGCACAAATAGTCTATGAGCTTGCTCCCTCTATTTGTGTGATCCTTTCCAACATCTTTGTGACTTATTTCTCCCCCTTTGTCAACAATCACCAAAAAGGTAGAAATAAGAGAAATCAAGTCAATCAAAGTATCACATGTGGTCTCATCTAGATCACTTGTCTTTCCATGTATTCAAGTTTGAACCAAGGACAAGCTTTTTCACACCTCATATGCATAAGGGTTATCTTGCACCATGTTAGAATACACATCAATAGCGCATTTTCTAGAGTTGACACTAGGATTACAAGCACATAAACATGTCATATGCCACCACTAGTTTATAGAACCATTCAAAGCAATAGTGGTGCCACACAAACATTGAAAACATTTTATTTTCCATGAATGAGCCTATTAAGCATGCATGATGTCTAGATGCACTAACAAGTCCTTAGCAACATATGAATGACATGACAACCAACTTTTACCTTGGGGTTCGTCGAAGGAGAGGCATGTCATATAAGTGGGGTGCATTAACTCAAGTTGGAGAAGTCAATGATGTTCAATTCTCCCTTTAGCATGCAAAACCTTTTCTCATCAAGTGGCTTGTTGAATATGTCGGCTAGTTGATCTTCGGTGCCAATGCCCATGATACAAATGTCACCGTTTTGTTGATGATCTCTTATGAAGTGGTGTCTTATATCAATGTGCTTTGTTCTTGGATGTTGAACCGGATTTTGGGTCATCTTCCTTGCACTTTCATTGTCACAATACAATAGGACTTTGTCAAATTTGAATCCAAAATCCTTCAATGTTGACCTCATCCAAAGCAATTGAGTGCAACAACTTCCCGCACTAATGTATTCGACTTCGGCGGTTGAGAGAGCAACACTATATTTTGCTTCTTTGAAGACCATGATACTAGTGACCTTCCAAGGAATTGACATGTGCCACTTGTGCTCATTCTATTGATCTTGCACCCTCCATAGTCGGAATCTGAATATCCAATAAAATCAAACTTGGATCCCTTTGGATACCATAGTCCAACATCTTGTGTGCCCTTCAAGTACCTCACAATTCTCTTTGTTGCCTTAAGGTGACTTTCTCTTGGATCGATTGATATCTAGCACACATGCCCACACTAAATGCAATGTCCAGTCTTGATGCGGTTGCATAGAGCAAACTACCAATCATGGACCGATATTTCTTTTGTTCAACCATGTTGCCACTTGGATCGGGGTCTAAGCTTCCATTGGTTGCCATTGGTGTGGATATTGACTTGGCATCTTGAAGATCAAACTTCTTGATCATATCCTTGATGTACTTGCCTTGACTAATGAATGTGCCGTTCTTCAATTGCTTGATTTGAAGTCCAAGAAAGAATGTGAGCTCTCCAAGCATTGACATCTCAAACTCATTGGCCATCATCTTTGCAAACTCCTCACAAAACTCTTGATTGGTTGACCCAAAGATAATGTCATCAACATAGATTTGCAACACAAACAAGTCCTTGCCAATCTTTTTGGTAAAGAGAGTGGTGTCCACCTTGCCCATCTTAAACCCTTTAGAGAGGAGAAAATCTCTCAACCTCTCATACCATGCTCTAGGTGTTTGCTTCAATCCATATAAAAGCCTTCTTCAACTTGTACACATGGTTGGGATACTTGTCATCTTCAAAGCCCTGGTGGTTGTTCCACATACACGAACTCATTGATGAAGCTATTCAAGAATGCACTCTTCACATCCATTTGATAGAGCTTGATGTCATGTGCACATGCATAGGTAAGCAAGATTCTAATTGCTTCAAGTCTAGCAACCGGTGCATAGGTCTCTCCAAAGTCAAGACCCTCTACTTGAGTGTACCCTTGAGCTACTAGCCTTGCCTTGTTTCTAACCACAATTCCATCTTGATCTTGCTTGTTCTTGAAGACCCACTTGGTTCCTATCACATTGTAGTCCTTTGGCCTCTCCACCAATTCCCATACATCATTTCTCTTAAAGTTGTTGAGCTCTTCATGCATAGTATTGACCCAATCTTCTTTCTTTAGTGCCTTCTCAATGTTCTCCTGTTCTTCTTGTGCTACAAAGGCATGGTGAGCACAAAAGGATGCTAATCTTCTTCTAGTAACCACTCCACTATTGATGTCCCCGATAATTTGATCAATTGGATGATCTCTTGCTATCTTTGGATGGTTGCATCACTTGCACTTGATGACTAGGATGAGGAGTTGGACTAGCTTGTTGTTCTTGATCTTCATCTTGAGTACCACTAGTGCTTGCTTCATTTGCATCAATCTCTATTGTAGTGGTAGGCAATGGAGTGTCATCATCATCATCAACTTGCCTTGGCCGAATTTCACCAACATCCATGTTTCTCATTGCATTCTCCAAGTTGGAACCACTAACATCATCATGATTTTCAACTTCATTTTGAGAGCCTTGGGTTTCATCAAATTCAACATCATGAACTTCTTCAAGTTTGCCACTACCTAAGTTCCAAACTATATATGCTTTGCTTGTGGTTGAATATCCAAATAGGAATCCTTAATCACACTTCTTGTCAAACTTGCCCAATCTTGTGCCTTTCTTGAGAATGTAGCATTTGCATCCAAAGACTCTAAAGTAACCAATGTTGGGCTTCCTTCCATTGAGCAACTCATAAGGTGTCTTCCCAAGCATACCATGGCAATAGAGTCGGTTGCTACAATAGCAAGCCGTATTGATTGCTTCGGCCTAAAATGAATGGCTAACATTGTACTCACTAAGCATTGATCTTGCCATTTCAATCAAGGTTCTATTTTTCCTCTCAACTACACCATTGGATTGAGGAGTGTAGGTTGGTGAGAATTGATGTCCAATTCTAAGCTCATCACACAACTCCTCAATTCTTGTATTCTTGAACTCACTCCCATTGTCACTTCTAATCTTCTTGATGGATGTCTCAAATTTATTTTGAACCCTCTTGACAAATGTCTTGAAAAGCTCAAATACATCATTCTTGTCATGCAAAAAGAACACCCATGTGTATCTAGTGTAGTCATCAACTATGATAAAACCATACTTGTTGCCACCAATGCTAGAGTATGATGTTGGCCCAAACAAGTCCATGTGTAGCAACTCAAATGCCTTGCTTGTACTCATTGTGCTCTTGGTTGGATGTGCATTGCCATGTTGCTTGCCGGCTTGACATGCTCCACAAGGTTTGTCGTTCTCAAACTTCACATCATTCAAGCCTCTAACCAAGTCATGCTTCATCAACTTGTTCAATTGCTTCATTCTAACATGACCAAGCCTTCTATGCCACAATCACCCTTTACTAGCCTTTGAGAGTAGACATGTTGTCAACTTGGCTTCTTTGGATTTGAAGTCTACTAGATAGAGATCACCATATCTAAATCCCTTGAAGATCATATTGGCACCATCACCACTAACCACTTCAACTTCTTGGCTTGTGAATATGCATTTGTAACCAAGATCACAAAGTTGAGAGACCGACAATAGATTGTAATCAAGATGATCAACTAGCAACACCTTTGACAAGCTCTTCTCTTGAGTAATTGCAATCTTGCCTAGCCCCAACACATTGCCTTTCTTGTCATTGCCAAATGTGATTGAGTCATACTCATCAATGCCCTTGATGCTAATTGACTTGAACATATGAGAATCCCCGGTCATGTGTTGAGTGCACCCACTATCCATTATCCAATGCTCTCCTCGACACGGTAATTGACCTACAAAAAGAGATCAATTCTTCTTAGGTACCCAAACCTTCTTGGGTCCTTCAAGGTTAGTCACCAAGGCCTTTGGTATCCAAATGGCTTTCTTCTTTGAGCCCATCCATGGTGTACCAATGAACCTAGCACGAACATCATTTTCCATCATCACAAGCATATAAGAATGATCAAGCTTGATAGAAGAAATATTAGCCTTCTTGTTCATGCACTTTGGCTCTAAGTGACCAACTTGCTTGCAAGCTTTGTAATAGCTACCATTGTTCTTCACAAAACGTGTCTTGTGAGTTACAAGGGGCGGCCTTGCCTTTCTTGGGGATATAACCTAAGCCCTCCTTGTATAAGGATGCCCTTTGGCTACCCAAGCACATAAGCAAGCGGTCCTCACCACCATAAGCCTTCGCCAAGGTGTGATTGAGCTCCTTTACTTCCCTCTTTAAACAAGCATTCTCATGAATAAGCATAGGGTTGTCATTATCCTCACTAGAGATAGATGTGCTAGTGATAGGGCTAGTGGAGGCTACACATGTGGGAGATGATTCATCAACTAGAATATCACACATGATGCTAGTATTGCATGTACTAACATCTTCCACAACTTGGCACAACTTGTGCTCTTCTTGTAGAGAGGAGTGAGCTTTCTCTAGCTTAGAATGAGATTTCTCAAGCTTCTTATGGTCTACCTTTAGACTGTCATAAGAGGCCTGAAGCTCATTAAGTTCTTGCTTAAGGCTCTTTGTTTCCTTATGCAAGCCCTTGACCTCCTTCCTACTTTGCTTATACATGTCAATGCAATCATCAAGCATAATTTGCAATTCTTCCCTAGTGTGCTTTGGTTCCTCATCATCACTATCACTATCACTATCATCATCATCATCATTAGTGATAGATTGTACCTTTATGGCCTTAGCCATGAAACATGAGGAAGGAATGTCGAAGAGGAAGATCTTGTCATGCATGACAAGGTGAGCTTGTCCCTTCTTCTTCCTCTTCTTCTCCTCTTCTTCATCACTTGAAGAGGATGAGCTATCACTATCCCAAGTAGCCACATGTGACTCATTCTTCTTCTTGGGCTTCTTCTCCTTCTCATTCTTGGCATCATTCTTCTTTCTAGTTTTCTTGATGCCCTTCTCATCATCACTCTCATATGGGCATTCGGCAATCAAGTGACAATCATCATGACACCGAAAGCACTTCATGTTGCCTTCATTCTTGCCATTCTTGGTCTTCTTGGATGATTGCTTCTTGTTCTTCTTGTTGATGTATGTCTTCTTCACATATTTGTCCAATCTTCTCACAAAGAGGGCTAATTGTTCATCAACTTCACTTCTACTAGTAGAAGTGCCACTCTCATCATCACTTGATTCTTCTTTCTTCTTCTTGCCCTTTGATGATGAGCTTGCCTTGAGTGCTAAGCTCTTCTTGTCCTCTTTCTTCTCTTCTTCCTTGGCCTTCTTGTTTGCCTTGTTGATGAGCTCTTGCTTCTTCTTGTCATCTCTATATGAGTCATCGGTCATGACCTCATCAAGCAATTGGTTTGGGGTCAAGTTCTTCAAGTTTGTCCTCACAAGCACGGTGATGAACATCCCAAACCTCTCCGGCAAACACCTCAAGAACTTCATGTTGAAGGTCTTGTCCTTGATGTCTTCACCAAGTGCATTGAGATCGTTCACCAACACTTGCATACGGTGGAACATCTCCGGCACACTCTTATCTTCCTCCATCTTGAAGCTATTGAATTACTCAAGCTTTATGTATGCCTTGGCTTGCTTGACGCCTTCGGTGCCCTCATAGCACTCTTCAAGCTTCTTCCATATCTCATGAGTAATTGTGAGTGACTTGACTTGCTCAAACACTCTATCGTTGAATGCTTCATGGAATGCACTCACGGCAAGATCATTTGCATAAATCTTCTTCTCTTCGGCCGCGGTTGGCTCATTTGGTTTTGCCACTTCAAACTTGTTCTCGGTCATAACCCACACTTCTCTATTGATTGACTTGAGGTGTGCGGTCATCTTCACCTTCCAATAGGCAAAGTTGGTGCCATCGAAAGGTGGCGCCTTCTTGGTGTTGTTGACATAGAATGTAGCCATTTTTTGTCACCGTTGGTTGTTAAGCCACTCAAATACGGTGCCTCGGCTCTGATACCACTTGAAAGGTCCTAATGGCTAGAGGGGGGGTGAATAGCCTATTAAAATTTCTTGCAACAACACTAAACAAACGAATTAGATAATAAGATGGCGAAGCTAAATAAGCGGTGCTATGAATTAGCTAAGCAAGCCACAAGTGCCAAGCTTAATGGCTAGAGGGGGGGTGAATAGCCTATTAAAATTTCTTACAACAACACTAAACACACTCACTTGACGTATGCTAAGCTTAATGGCCGGTGCCAAATCCCCTATGGGAGCTCAAGCAAACGATCACAAGAGAGGGTACAACAAGCCACGAGCAATCCACTAGTGCTCCTTTCGCGAATCTCCCGCGGGGTAAGGAACGACCCCTCACAAACACCACCGGTGTGGCCTCGAACAAGCTCCAATCGAGCTCAACACCGCCTCTTGCTCCAAGCCGCTAGGGAACCAAGCAAATTCCCAAGAGAAACAAGATCCCGCAGCTCCTCCAAGGGTGAAGTGCCTCTAGATGCAAGACAATCAAGCAAATGCACTTCTACTCTCTCAATCTCACTCAAGAATCGAAGTTAGAGAGAAGAGATGAGTGGAGGGGAGTCTCACAAGCTCACAAAAGAGTTAGGCTGTTGAAATGTGCAAGAGATACCTCCAAGGACCGGCCAAGCCACTATATATAGACCCCAAGTCGAAATAGAGCCGTTGGTCCAAGATTGCCTCCTCTGTCACCGATGCTTGTGCCGGACCCGGCGTATGCTTGGCCTGAAATTCTCTTCTCTTCATCGCCGTTGCGTGCACTTTTCCATCTTTCTAAGTTTCGCTTCTTGTCTTGAGTTGCCAACACTTCGAATGTGTCCCGTGAGCACAAGTGTTAGCATGTCGCGATCGGTTAGACAAGAACGAAGTTAGTGCTCTCAATCCTAAATACATATGCAAGTTAATTGGACCTAGAAGCACTTCACCAAAGGATTGTTGCGGCATCCCCTCTTGATAGTCGGCTATCTATCATATAATATGATCACACGCTCTATCGTGTCTTGATTACCAAAAGGAAAACCCTATCAAGATACCTTTGCCTTGATCTCCCGGGTTCCTCTCAAGCCGATCACCGAGCTTGACGATCCATCATGTCCACCATCATTGTCCATGTTCATGATCATCATGCTTCTTGTCATCCATGTAATCCTATCTCTCAAGTCAACACTTAGAGCAAAGGATTAGTCCCACAAGTGTGTCATCAATTTCCAAAACCAAACATGAGATTTCACCGAGCCCAAGGCGACGGCTTTCCTCCACTCCGAGCCCGCTACCGCCGAGAAGATTGATGGCTGGTACCTGGACACCGGCGCGACGCACCACTTGACCGGGCGGCGCGAGCTCTTCACCGACCTGGACACTACAGCCAGAGGCACGGTGAAGTTCGGCGACGAGTCGAAGGTGGAGATCCACGGCGTCGGGTCCATCATCTTCGAGGCCAAGAGCGGCGAGCACATGGTGCTCCACGGGGTGTACTACATCCCGGCGCTCCGAACTCGATCATGAGTTTGGGGCAGCTCGACGAGGGAGGCTCTCGAGTGCAGATCAAGGACGGTCTGCCTGCGGATTTGGGACCGGGCGGAGCGGCTCCTCGTCAAGGTACGGCGGAGCGCCAACCCCTCTACATCCCCGCGCATGAACACCGCCAAGCCGTTGTGTCCGCCGCGCAGGGACGACGGCGTGGCGCCGGCACGAACGCTTTGGCCACCTCCACTTCGACGCGCGAGAGTTGTCCAAGGGGAACATGGCGCACGGGCTGCCGGCGATCAAACGCGTCGGGCGGTCGAAGACACGCGTGCGTCATCACCAAGCACCGTATTTCGCCATTCCGTTGGAGGCCAAGTACGCGCGCATCCGCCGTGGAGGTGGTGCGCGGGGATCTCACGGGCCGATCACGCCGGCGACTCCGGTGGCGGCGCTACGCTGCTGCTGGTCGACGACGCCATGCGGCGACATGTAGGTGGCGCTCACGGCGACCAGGGAACGCAGCGCGAGATGCCATCAAGACTCTGCGAGCTCGGCGGAGATGATGGCGGCAGAAGGCTGCGCACCTGCGGGCGGACAAGCGGGCGGGAGAGTTCCGCCGTCGGTGAGTTCACGCCTGCTGCGCGGAGAGGGCATCCGGCGCCACTACGGCGCTCCTCACTCGCGCGCGACGGAGAATAGGCGTCATGGAAGAGCGGCCGGCGAAGTGGTCGCCATGGCCGACGGCTATTTGAGGCGGAAGAGAGTCTGCCGACGCGCCAGGGGCGAGGCCGTGGGCACCGCCGTCCATCCCTGTGAGCCGGAGACCCCAGACCAAAGGCGTAGGGCATGGCCAGCCGTCTGAGGGCACGGCCGACAAAGCGCCCCTTGGTGGGAACTGCGTTCGGAGGTGTGGGCGTTCGCGGGATCTGTCCTTGGTGAAGAAGGCACGGACGATCGCGACCGTAGGGGATCTTCATCGGTGCGCGGACAGCGCCAAGGCCTACAGCGTCCTCGACCCCGTCACCAATGACGCGTCTTGCATCTCGCGAACATGGTCTTGGCGAAGAGCCGGCCGGAGGGAGAGGAGATGGCTCGGGCGGACGAGGAGTTCGTCATCGGCGGGTGGAGCCCGCGAGGATCGGGAGGCGGGACGCCCGTCACTGCCGCCTCCGGCTACATCCGCGCCGGGCTCGCCATCCCCCCGCTCCATCTCTGGGGAGCGAGTGGCGCCGAAGCGGGGAAGCCGAACTCCTCGCCCGGGCGTCACCAGCCACGCCGTCGGTGCACCGCCGTAGGTGTGCGCGTTCGATCGAGCCCGCTCTCGCCCGGAGAACCGATGAGGGGCGGGGCGGACGCGTCACGACGGCGAACCACTCCGTACCGCCTGGTGGCGGGCATCATCGGGGATGAGTCGCCGCCGGGCGAGCGCCGCCGCCTCCGCCTCCACGCACGCCGTCCGAGCTCCCGATCAATCACCACGGAGGCCAAGGGCCACCCCGAGTGGGAGGCGGCAATGAAGCGAGAGCTCAATCGGTCGAGAAGAACCCGGACTTGGGAGCTTCGTGGATGTAACACCCAGGTGTTACTTACCGATTAAGTTAGGGTTTGGATAAAATTAAGTTTATTTTATGTTTTTGATCCTAAGTGTGATGTTGAGTGAGGGTTGGATAGTATAGGTTGGGAATCTGAAATTTGAATCAAATTGATTTGAATTGAACTCCTAAAACCCTAAATTCCTTTCTTTCTTTTACCCCCTTTTCTTTTATTCAAAATTTATAAAGAATTTGGGTATGGTTATTAAAGCAAATTTGTAGAGTTTTCAAAGTTGAACAAAGTTGGTATTTTGAGTTTTCAAAGTTTAGTTCAAAAATTTAGAGTAATTTTGAAAATACCAAACTTAGGGTTTTGTCCCCTTTTGATTTAAAAACCCTAATTCAAAATCTAAGCAAAATTTGCAAAAACTTTCAAAAGTGAGTTTGTAGATCTTGTTGAGATTAACAAAAGTCATGTACAAAGTTTTTCAAGTTGTTACATGATTTTAAAAGTAATTTTGAATTCAAATTTCAAAAGTTTGAACTGCTTTTTAAAAGTCCTATTTAGAGGCTGAATTTGAAAATCTTCCAATTATGAAAATTGTAGATCTTGAAAAATTAGCCTAAGTCACTTTTTGGAGTTTTTTGAAGATCAGTTCAAATTTTGGGAGAATTTGATCAAATTCAAAAGTTAGGGTTAGAAGGCTACGATTACCGATGGGATCAGCGTGGCCCCCATGCGGCCGGTCGCCGGACGCCGCCGCCGTGGCCGCCTCGAGCCGGCGCCCTCGCGGCGTCACCAACTACACGGCGTCTTGGCGACATCCCCTTCCACTGTCCATGCCCTCCATTCTCTATAAAAGTCGTCGTCGCCGTCGTTCTTCTCTCTTTTCAGAAGACCTAGCCGCCCGCCGGCGACCATTTCGCGCCGCCGAATCTCCGTCATCGTCACTTCTCTCGCCGCCTTGGTTCGCCCGGCAGCTTCGCAACCCTTTCACGCTTCTCGACCCCAGCCGCAACCCCTTTCTCCTTCCCAGCCAGCGTCGCGAGCCTTTCTTCCTCGACGCCAGTGCGTCTTTGCGCCCGCCCCTTGGCCGCCCAGCCGTCGAACATCCTTCACCGGTGAGCTTCTTGGCTAACCCGGCTTTGCCATTTTGAAGCACCTTGATGATGTGGTCATGATCGACCCGTTCTTGTGCCCGACCAAAGTCTCGGTCGCCCGGAACGCCCGGCGTGTCACCGCGTCTTAGAGCGCGCCGCGCCATCACCGTCGTCGAACCCCCCTCCCACCACCGTCGATCCATCGTCTTTTGGGTGTCTGCGGTGAGCCACCCCCTCCTTGCCCTTCTTCTTTTTCCCTTTACCGCTTTGCCCGTCGCCGGAACGCCCCAGTGCCGCCCGTATGCGACCCGCCGTCGGTGACCATGCGGTGCCACGGCCACACAGTGGCAAGGCCACGATAGCGGGACAACTTTGCGTATGGGCCTACCAAGAGAAATAGTGTTGGGCGAATTAAATCTTGGGCCAAAATAAAAATAAATTCGGCCCATGGTAAATGTAAAGAATCGGGCCTCTTGAATAGTATGGGCGCCGCAGTGCTGGGCTAGTTTCGGTTCGTGTGTCTTTTTCTTTTATGCAAAGTTTTATTCGATTTTAATTATTTGAATAGTACTGTTATTGTAAATTTCATATAAAATCAAGTTTAGCTTTAAAAATTCTGAAAATTTTTGTAGAAGCTTCTTATGAGTATATGAATCCATGAAAAATTTGAAACTTTGATTTTGAGTAGTTTTTGCATGAATTAAAAATACAAATTTTAATTGAAAATGCATCTTCCTTGATTTTTAATAATTATTTTATTTATCCAAAAATCATGAAAATTATTTTGGTACTGTTTTATGATGTGACCTACTTGTATAAAAAGTTTGGAGTCGTTTTGAAAAGTTTAAATTATTTTCTATCTTAAACCCTATTATTTTATGTGGTTTTATAATTTGTTTTGAGTCAAATAAATTCGGTTTTGTGTGATTTCGGGGTTTGTTTTGTGAATCTTAGATTGTATCATAATAAAATGGTCCTTGAGAACTCCTTAGGCAATGGTGATGATATCTTTAGAGTAGTTCAACAAGTTGGTTTTGTTGGGTTGCAACTTTATCGTGAAATAGAGTTATATTCCCTGTGTTTATCATTTCATGCATTCATCGAGCACCATGTTTATCATTCCATCATGCTAAAGCATGCATTATCATCTACGTGTAGAATATCACGAGAGAGATGGTTCATGATGGTCGAGCTTCGAAGAAGATCCAACCACCGATGGTGTCGATGTCAAGTGTGACTCGGGTAATCTGGTTTGAATCGACTTTCCTCGCAACAAAGGCAAGCCCGGGCATAAACCCTTCTCTGTTTTATAAATGTTTTAATCACTTTAAGTCTAGTGCAATGTGCATTAAGTTAATAAGAGTTGGTTGATACCGTTCTTTGCATGATTACCTTGATCTACGATTTTTCCGAGTTTATCCCACTAGTATGAGTAGATCGATATCTTATGCTTAGTCTTTGCCTAGACGGTAGAAGTCGAATGATGGCTTCATCGTTCGCGAGATATAAGTTTTATCTTTGTTCCTCCCGGCTATGGAAAAAAGAGAACACCCCGATGGTGGTTCAAAAGAATACATATGGTAGTGATGAATTTGAGATCGGGGGACGGGCGTAGGTTGAAAGCCCGGCGGGATACCTAGCTGTGCTTGTCCCGTGTTGGTCGTTTAAGGACCGTCCGTTGTTTGGCCCGAGTGAAATCGGGGCGTGTTGAGCGCATATTGCGCTGAGACCTTTTTGGTCAATGGCACGCCTCGACCGCGATCACCCGGTCGGTCGACCCCAACTAGCCACATACTCCGGTAAGCCGGATCTCGGTGGAGCCAAATCGGAATGGCAACCACGCCTTTGGGAGTGGAGAGATGGCGGGAGTAGCGTGTACCCACCCTCTTTGGTTAAAGCGTCATTGTCATTAGGGATCGACGGGGGTAGGGCGGTGGAGTCTTTGTGCTCTCGGTGGCGCGAGGCCTCGTTCCGTTTTGGACAAATCACGGGAAAAGGTTGATATATGCAAGTTTGGGTACTACATATGTCGTGTGGTTAGGGATCCCAATTTGGGTTTTGAATCGGTTCGCGGATCGCCGTTGCTTCTGAGAAGGAGACCGATTCCCCTGCCCATTCATCGTAGTAATTGAAGAAACAAGGTTACTCATGGTTATGAAAGAAAAAGAGATGCAGAGATAATTTGAGATGTGTTGTTTAAAAAGTGTTTGAGATAGAACGAGTGCAAATCTAGCTTATTTATGTTCCAACAAAATTGATGCTAAAATATTGAAAGTAAGGATCCACTTGTAGTAAGCTTTTACGCAAACTTCCCTTTTCTAGCTCTACTTCCCTTAAGCCAGCATATCCTTGGAGTCTTTTCTTTTGTCGGGTAAGTCTTGCGGAGTACATTGTGTACTTTCGGGGTTTGTTAACCCTTGTTGCGGTGTTGACTCGTCTTTGTTAACGAGGGGGTTATGTCGGTGGGCACGCGACATGATCCTCGGTTGTCTTCTAGTTCTACTCAGCTTCCATAAATTAAGTTGAGTTTACTCAAATATAACTTATTCACCTTTTAAAATTTATGTTATTATTCTTCCGCACTCGATCTATATTTTGTAACAAATGTGGTAATGTTGTAGCTACTCCTTTGTTGATCCCGGTATGAGTGGTGTAATCGGGGTTTCGGTGACACCCGACGAGGCTTTAAGTTATTGGGTGCATCTGCACACCGTATCGAGGTCTTTGGGACAAAGACAGTGCGAGTGGGCCCAATAAATAGGAGGTTACGTCGCGAGAATGGTATCGAGGCGAATACTTAGGACCAGGCTACAATATTACTTTTGAAAACTTCAAAATGATGTTGTAATCTAAAAGTTTTTGAAAGTAACAACTTAAAAATGATCTTCTTTCTTTCCTTATGCTTCTTTGGAAGCTTTCATGAAGATTTTTCCGACGAGTCAAGTAAAAGATTTCAAGAAGCTTCATGTCATCTTTTGAAGAACAAGCGGGAGTCAACTTCACCGGCAATGTTACGCTAAGTGCTTTTCAACATTTCGTTGGTGCGAGATGATAGTATATAATGTAAAGCCCTATATCCTCGCTAACACGATGAAGGCAGAGTACTCCTAACGTTGTGAAGACGATTAGGGCGAGCATGCATCATATTATGCATATAATGTTGAAGTACCTTGATAAAGTTGAGATTTCCCTCTTTCATTCGAACAACTATTCTTCTTTATATAGTTGTTTGTCCTAAATTTCGTCCTATACCGGGTTTTGGTTAATGGACTTTCAATTGATAATCTTTGCTTCATAAGTTCCTAATTTTTTTGGGAGCTTGTACCTTGGCATGTCAATTTCATTTGAAAGCCTCGGACTATTCCTTGATTACTCGGTTCAAGCATGTGTCATGCCTTGACTTCTTTCAATCGACACATGCCCTTCTCTTCACTTTGATAGCCAACATGTGTTGGTTGAGAGTTGTAATAATTGTGTCCTATGGTAGAACCATGACTGGTGGCCGGGAAATAGCGTCGAAACACGGGGGTCTCACGTGGACTTTGCGACCATAAGGAAATCTTGCCGAAGCTGCGCTTGTGTCGGGGTCTATGGTAATGATTCACCATAATCCACAATTAATGAGCTTTCACCTTCTTTGTGACTTCTTTTGGAAATCCATATCCATACTTCTCTAGAAATTAAAACCTTATCGGTTGCAATCACCTTTTGCTTCGGTTGCAATTTTGATATCGACTTTATTGTTTTATAAAGTTTCTTATAAGTCAATATATATTTGACATATTTTCTTTCCCCATTACTTGTCCCACGGGATTTGTCACCTTGAAATTCGAATTTGATTTTTGTTAAGGGGAAAAATCTGCATATTCGATTATTCATGATCATCTTCTTTGCATCATTAGCAAGCATCATTGCATTGCATATGTTGCTTATAGCATTCATGTAATGCATATATGATGTTTCACATGTTATCTAAAATGATGTTAATGTTGGTTGTTGTTTGTGTTTCCTTTGTTAAGCTTTGTGTGTACTTTGTTGGAACCCTAGTTCAACTAGGATGTTATGTGTAAATCTTTGCCACGGCTTATGTTGTGCCGTGTGGAACTATGTCGAGTCCCCTGTTGGACCTCCTAGAAGTTTCTTCAAAGAAAGGAGCCCGATGCCATACAATTTCTCTTTGATCTTTAAAACCTCCTTGGCTTTGATCTTGAAATCACCTTCATATTGACTCCACATCTTGGAACTTTCTTTGGTTGTGGTTTTGGCCGTGGTGTTATGATTAATGATTTCTAATCATAATCCATTACAAAATTGCACTAAAAAACATTCCCTTGCCATGATTTTCCTTGGTTCTTTATCTATATTCTATCCGAAGACTTCGTATATCGGATCGGTTTGCTTTGTGAGTTCCTTACGAATGTTACAAGAAAAGGTGACCCTTGAAGAGCAAGTCAGCGACATCAACATTAACAGACTACAAGAAGTGGTAGATAAGAGACTATGTTTAACCATTTACGAAGGTCGGGATCATTGTGGCATCTTGTTGCCGCCCGCGTGTCTTACGAGCGCCGTGAGCATCCTCTCCCTCTCCAGCTTGCGTCTGTTTTTGCAATCTCATTTGTGCTCGCCTCGCTTCGTGGCTGCGGCGTTGTACCGCACTTTCGCCGTCCTCGCGCAACACGCGTCCCTCCTTTATCTGCACTTTTCGTGTGTCGTCTCGGCGCTTCGCCCTCGTTCCGTCTGGGGACCCCCTTCTTCTCATCTTTTGACGCAGACCTCTCGCCGCGTCTCCTTGCTTTGGCGAATCCACTCCTCTCATCCTCTCCCTCTCTCCCACCTTGGTTCGCCGGTAGAAGCGTGCCATGGCCAATCTTGTCCAAAGACCGCCCCGGTGATGCTCTTCCACTCGGCCTACTTCCCGACGTGTTGTACCCCATCTCGGCCCACCAAGCTATAAAATCTTCTACACGCCCTTTCCCTTCCCATCTCCAGATCAGAGTAGAGCTTGTGAGTTGTTTCACTCCACCGATCTTCTTTGTGACGAAGATTGGAAGGCCACCAAGTTAGGAAGGAAGGAGCGGATGGACATAGAGCTACCCGATATGGCGTTCGTTGAAGTTTTTGTTCTCGGGATGCTTTTCATCTTGGCGCTTGCAATGATCGAGTGTTCCGCCCCCCGCTTTTACGGATCTGTTGGTCTTTTGCCATGTTCGGATAATCATTATCCTGTTGTTCCTTCATTGCCCTCGCTTATCGAGGCCGTTTGATTAGGTGTTTAGTTGTTCGTCCCCTCTTAGGCGTGTGTTGTTCTAGATCTGAGTGGTTTAGTTTTTTAAAGTCATGTATTCTTTCTGAATGTACTTTTAGATCTATGTATGTTAATCGTTCTCTCCCTTTCTTCGTTCTCGTTCAATCTCGGGGCGAGATTCTGTTAAGGGGAAAGGTCAGAACACCCCAGTGTTACTTACCGGTTAAGTTAGGGTTTGGATAAAATTAAGTTTATTTTATGTTTTTGATCCTAAGTGTGATGTTGAGTGAGGGTTGGATAGTATAGGTTGGGAATCTGAAATTTGAATCAAATTCAGATTTGAATTGAACTCCGAAAACCCTAAATTCCTTTCTTTCTTTTACCCCCTTTTCTTTTATTCAAAATTTATAAAGAATTTGGGTATGGTTATTAAAGCAAATTTGTAGAGTTTTCAAAGTTGAACAAAGTTGGTATTTTGAGTTTTCAAAGTTTAGTTCAAAAATTTAGAGTAATTTTGAAAATACCAAACTTAGGGTTTTGTCCCCTTTTGATTTAAAAACCCTAATTCAAAATCTAAGCAAAATTTGCAAAAAAACTTTCAAAAGTGAGTTTGTAGATCTTGTTGAGATTAACAAAAGTCATGTACAAAGTTTTTCAAGTTGTTACATGATTTTAAAAGTAATTTTGAATTCAAATTTCAAAAGTTTGAACTGCTTTTTCAAAAGTCCTATTTAGAGGCTGAATTTGAAAATCTTCCAATTATGAAAATTGTAGATCTTGAAAAATTAGCCTAAGTCACTTTTTTGGAGTTTTTGAAGATCAGTTCAAATTTTGGGAGAATTTGATCAAATTCAAAAGTTAGGGTTAGAAGGCTACGATTACGATGGGATCACCGTTAGCCGCCCGTATACGCGGGTCGGACGGACCGCCGTGGCCGCCTCGAGCCTTCGCCGCCCTCGTTCCGCGTCACCAACTACGGCCGTCTTCGCGACATCCCCTTCCACCTGTCCATGCCCTCCATTCTCTATAAAAGTCGCTGCCGCCGTCGTTCTTCTCTCTTTTCCGAAGACCTAGCCGCGGCGACCGACCATTTCATTTCCAGGAATTCGCCGTCATCGTCACTTCTCTACGCCGCCTTGGATTCGCCCGGCACCGCAACCCTTTCACGCTTCTCGACCCGGCCGCAGCCCCTTTCTCCTTCCTAGCCAGCGTACGAGCCTTTCTTCCTCGGCGGAAGTCGTCGTCTGGCGCCCGCCCTGCCAGCGCCGTCGAACATCCTTCACCGGTGAGCTTCTTGGCTAACCCGGCTTACCATTTGGAAGCACCTTGATGATGTGGTCATGATCGGCCGTTCTTGTGCCCAGCCAAAGTCTCCGATCGGCCGAGCAGCCGTGTCACGTCTTGGGCCGTCGTACGCCATCAGGTAGTCGTCAGACCCCCTCCGAGCCACCCTCAGTCAATCCATCGTCGCCCGTGTCTCTGGTGAGCCATGCCCCTCCTTGCCCTTCTTCTTTTCCCTTTACCGCACCACGCCCGCCGGAGCCTTGGCGTGGTCTTGCCCCGTGTGTGACCACCGTCGATGACCATCGTGGTGACCGCGACCAGTGGCAAGAGCCCACCCGATGTGCCTGACACCAGAAGCGTATGGGCGGCCAAGAGAAATAGTGTTGGGCGAATTAAATCTTGGGCCAAAATAAAAATAAATTCGGCCCATGGTAAACAAAAGAATCGGGCCTCTTGAATGGTATGGGCCCTGATCTTTGGGCTAGTTTAGGTTCGTGTGTCTTTTTCTTTTATGCAAAGTTTTATTCGAGTTTAATTATTTGAATAGTACCTGTTATTGTAAATTTCATATAAAATCAAGTTTAGCTTTAAAAATTCTGAAAATTTTTTGTAGAAGCTTCTTATGAGTATATGAATCCATGAAAAATTTGAAACTTTGATTTTGAGTAGTTTTTGCATGAATTAAAAATACAAATTTTAATTGAAAAATGCATCTTCCTTGATTTTTAATAATTATTTTATTTATCCAAAAATCATGAAAAATTATTTTGGTACTGTTTTATGATGTGACCTACTTGTATAAAAAGTTTGGAGTCGTTTTGAAAAGTTTAAATTATTTTCTATCTTAAACCCTATTATTTTATGTGGTTTATAATTTGTTTTGAGTCAAATAAATTCGGTTTTGTGTGATTTCGGGGTTTGTTTTGTGAATCTTAGATTGTATCATAATAAAATGGTCCTTGAGAACTCCTTAGGCAATGGTGATGATATCTTTTTAGAGTAGTTCAACAAGTTGGTTTTGTTGGGTTGCAACTTTATCGTGAAATAGAGTTATATTCTGTGTTTATCATTTCATGCATTCATCGAGCACCATGTTTATCATTCCATCATGCTAAAGCATGCATTATCATCTACGTGTAGAATATACGAGAGTGAGATGGTTCATGATGGTCGAGCTTGAAGAAGATCCAACCACCGATGGTGTCGATGTCAAGTGTGACTCGGGTAATCTGGTTTCGAATCGACTTTCCTCGCAACAAAGGCAAGCCCCGGAGCATAAACCCTTCTCTGTTTTATAAATGTTTTAATCACTTTAAGTCTAGTGCAATGTGCATTAAGTTAATAAGAGTTGGTTGATACCGTTCTTTGCATGATTACCTTGATCTACGCTTTTTCGAGTTTATCCCACTAGTATGAGTAGATCGATATCTTATGCTTAGTACTACCTAGACTTCGTAGAAGTCGAATGATGGCTTCATCGTTCATGAGATATAAGTTTTATCTTTGTTCCTCCCGGCTATGGAAAAAGAGAACACCCCGATGGTGGTTCAAAAGAATACATATGGTAGTGATGAATTTGAGATCGACGGGGACGTAGGTTGAAAGCCGGGGATGATACCTAGCCGCGTGCTTGTCCCGTGTTGGTCGTTTAAGGACCGTCCCGTTGTTTGGCCTCGAGTGAAATCGGGGCGTGTTGAACGCATATTGCGCCTGAGACCTTTTGGTCAATGGCACGCCATTGGCGATCACCCGGATCGGTCGACCCCAACTAGCCACATACTCCTGTAAGCGGATCTCGGTGGAGCCAAAATCGGGAATGGCAACCACGCGACCGGGAGTGGAGAGATGGCGGGGAGTAGCGTGTACCCACCCTCTTGTTAAACCGTCATTGTCATTAGGGACCGACGGGGTAGGGCGGTGGAGTACTTGCGGCTCTCGGGTGGCGCAGCCCTCGTTCCCGTTTTGGACAAATCACGGGAAAAGGTTGATATATGCAAGTTTGGGTACTACATATGTCGTGTGGTTAGGGATCCCGGTGGGTTTTGAATCGATTCGCGGATCGTCGTTGCTTCTCGAGAAGGAGACCCGATTCCCCCGCCCATTCATCGTAGTAATTGAAGAAACAAGGTTACTCATGGTTATGAAAGAAAAGAGATGCGAGATAATTTGAGATGTGTTGTTTAAAAAGTGTTTGAGATAGAACAGTGCAAATCTAGCTTATTTATGTTCCAACAAAATTGATGCTAAAATATTGAAAGTAAGGATCCACTTGTAGTAAGCTTTTACGCAAACTTCCCTTTTCTAGCTCTACTTCCCTTAAGCCAAAGATATCCTTGGAGTCTTTTTCTTTTGTCGGGTAAGTCTTATGAGTACATTGTGTACTTTCGGGTTTGTTAACCCTTGCTGCGTGTTGACTGCGTCTTTGTTAACGGGGTTATGTCGGTGGGCACGACATGATCCGTTGTCTTCTAGTTCTACTCAAACTTCCGCAAATTAAGTTGAGTTTACTCAAATATAACTTATTCACCTTTTAAAATTTATGTTATTATTCTTCCCGCACTCGATCTATATTTTGTAACAAATGTGGTAATGTTGTAGCTACTCCTTTGTTGATCCCGGTATGAGTGGTGTAATCGGGGTTTCCGGTGACACCCGACAAAGCTTCTTAAGTTATTGAGTGCATCAAGCGACACTGTCGAGGTCTTTGGGACAAAGACAAAAAGCAGTGGGCCCGATAAATAGGAGGTTCCTCGTCACGGTGGACCTCCCCGACGGCCACCGCCCGATCTCGCCGGTGGGTCTTTAAGCTCAAGAAGGACGAGAAGGGGGTGGTCACCAAGCACAAGGCGAGGCCGGTGGCGCAAGGCTTCCCCTCGCGGCGGGGAGGGAGTCGACTTCAAGACGCCGTCGTTCACCGGTGGCGAGGATGGAGTCCTGGCAGATGCTCCTGCGACCGGCGGCGCAGGGAAGGGTGGAAGGTCCACCACATGGACGTGAAGTCCGCCTTCCTCAACGGCGACCTCAAGGAGGAGGTGGTGTGCGGGTACCACGGTCGCCGTCGGAGAAGAAGGGAAGGTGTACCGCTGAAGAAGGCGCTACGGCCGGCAAGTGCCGCGCCTCGAACGAAGCCGGACACCACGCTGAAGCGGATGGGTTTCCAGGTGAGCACGCATGAGGCGGGTGTGTAAACGCAGCGGTATGAAGGGCTCGCTGCCGGGTCGACATCTACGTCGGCGACCGATCATCACCGGCGGCCCGATTGGAGGGAGGTGGAGAGCTTCAAGGCCGCCATGAAGGATCGATTCGAGATGAGTGATCTCGCCTCGCTCTGCTACTACCTTGGCGTAGAGTCCACCAGATGCCAAGGGCATCACGCGCGATCCAACTTCGCTGGCGTGGGTTCGAAGCCGGGAAAGACATGGTGGATCGCATCCGCCACCACCCCGATGGAGGAGAAGGCGGCGAGCAAGGTAAGCCACCCACGGAGGAGGTGGATGCGACGATGTATCGGGCGGGGCCGATGGGAGGCTGCGGTATTTCCATGCACACCCGACCAGACTTGGCGTTACGGCGTCGGCCCGAGCGGTTCATGGAGCGGCCCGCCACCGAAAGCACCGCAGGCCGTGAAGCGCGTGCTTTCCGGTATGGGCAGGACGCCGACTTCGGGCTCCACTACAAAAGAGCGCCACGACTCGCACACTTCATAGCCTCTTGCGACGATACGATCACGCCGGCGATGTGGACACAAGCCGAAAGCACCAATGAACAATGTTCTTCCCGGTGTTCGTCTCATCACCGCACCGCTTAAACGGTGGTGGTGGTTCGCTGGGCCGCGAGGGCGGTAGCGTCGCCGCCACCACCGCGATCGAAGCAAGCCGCTGTGGGCCCGTGCTCCAGGGGAGCCGCTGGGCAGGCATGGAGGTTGTGGAGCCGAGGGTGGACAGCAAGTCCGCTCTCGCGTTGGCCAAGAATCCGGTCTTCCATGACAGAGCAAGCACATCGGGACCAAGTTCCATTTCATCGGGAATGTCCGGAAGATGGAAGCATCAAGGCCACCTACATCCCCACAGCAGATTAGCCGGCCGACATTCTTACCAAGTCTCTGGGAAGATCAAAATTTCGGGAGATGAGGGGAGGATTGGTCTAAGAAGCCGATGTAGTGCTAGGTCTTAGGGGAGATTGATAGCGCTTAATCCCTAACACTTGTATCTTACTTTCCCTCGCATTTTACTTTTGCAAAGTAGGGATGCCTTGGCCCTTAAGTCTAGTTGCCTTGGCTTCCAAGTAGAGATACTTAGCCCCTAAGTAAGGCAAGGAGCTCTGCTATATAAGCAGAGCCACCCCTCATTGTAACTAAGACATTGCAATTTCATTTCAATCCAAGCGGCCCTTTTGGTCAAGCTGACCTCTGGACGTTTCGATCCATGTTTGGACAACATTATCAATTCATCATGCTGGGCAATTGATAAATAATCTCAGCAATGTGTTCTACGTGTCATTCCAATCCTCCCTTGCTCCCTCCTTTCCCTCTCTCTTGTCTAGCTGTTTTGTAATTTGTAGTGCTACCCTTCTCTATTTTTAATAAATGTTGTACGGGTGCAAACCCCTCCAGTTCAGTTAAAAAAACGTCTTTCCAATGGCCCACATTGGCCAAACTGAAGACGCTATAACCGTGCAAGGCACTTAAATTGTGCAAGGGACGAAGCCAGCCGAGTAAGTCGTCAGGTCATCCACTTTGCTAGCTAGGATTTGCACTGCAGTACTAAAGTGTGTAACAGTGATTTTCACCCCTACAGTACTCCTGAATGCGACAACAGTGACATTCTCAACACACACACATCTCCACATTTATAGACCATCTCTTGCTCCATAAACAATTAAATTAATATAGTTGTTTCTCAAAATAGTAAAACATTCATATTTCCACCATGTCTGATGCCTGAATATGCGGTGCACTAATATTAAGATGGAAGTGAGGACCATGCACTTAGCACTCATTTTTCTTATGCCCTGAGACAAGCAAACTTTTGGGTAGACTAATCAGCCCGGTGTACAGTAGTTTACCTTTGTTTCCTTAGTATAAGATTCTGTTATCAGCATGACGCAATGCTAGAGACCACATCATATTCATTCAGATGTTTGTGTGTATCAGTTATTCAGTTATCAGCATGTATCAGTAATGCTTTGTGTCTATCATATTCTTCGTATTATACCCTTTTTCCCCTGTAACCATTGGATTGTATGCATTCAGATTTCTGGTTTTAACCATGTTAATGAATGTGTTATGACATTAGCAGAACACTGCATAAAAATCAGTAGCTCGAAAGGTAGAAGTTACAGTTTACTTTGAAATGGATTGTATTCTTACGATTTGTCTCCAATTGAGACGGATTGGTGGTCCTCAGAGCAACTCTAGTGCCTCCTATTCTCTAATTGAGAATAACACTAGTGGAGTTCCTAAATTTTTTCATCCTCCTAAAATTTTCTCACAAGCCCATATATAGCTAGTTAGATATAGGAGCCTTCTATCCACCTTTTAAATGAAAAATGGAAGTCATTTCATTCCACTAGAGTTAATTTTAAATTGGAAAAGTCTAAATCACACCTCCACCTATTAGGGTTGGACTACATAACACCCCAACCTATGAAATCGGTTTATATCATCCCCCTCTAACTTTCCTAAAAATCGGTCAAATTACCCCCTCAAAGCGGTTTTGAAAAATCATAATAAATCATAGAAAAATCATAAAATGAAAAATTCAATTGTGTTAGACTCCAAATGAGTAAATCTACATTAATGAACATATAATATGGTATACTTTAGTAAATTTTTTTGTTGTAGCTTTACATCTATGCTTTTCCGTATAGTCGTAAAAATGTGCTAAAGTATACCATATTATATGTTCATTGTGTAGATCTACTCATTTGGAGTTCAACACAACCGATTTTCTATTTTATGATTTTTTAGTGATTTACTATGATTTTTAAAACTATTTTAGAGGATAGTTTAATCGGTTTTGGAAAGTTCGTGGGTGCATTTTAAAGGTTAGGGGGTTATGTAGTCTAATTTCCCCATAATCAAGGGTGATATAGACTTTTTCCATTTTAAATTTGGGCTCTCAAATTTTACAAGTTAGCTATCTATTTTAGCTATTTTTTAGGAGGGATGGTTGGAGTTGCTCTCAACGAAAATCTCCTCGCCTAAGAGCAACCCAATGAAGCCCCTATCTAAGCCTCTCTACCCTAAATTCTGCGGAGTCGAAGAAAAAAATTAACTCTAATAAAGCCCCTAATTTAGCTTATTTTTAAATGCCTCAAACAATAGTTCCAAGCCCCCAGATCCTGGAAGGACCCTATCCCCTCACTTGTGGGTCCCAGCACCACCTTTCCTCTCCGTCGCATCGGGCAAGACCACGCTGCGTCGTCGCCCAGCAAGCGCCGCCCAGCCAGCACGCCGACCGGCGGTGTCCACCCAGCCCCGTCGTCGCCGTCGGCTCCCCGCACCGCCGCTGCCGTCTCCCCGTCAGCCGCTGTCGCCGTCTCCGGCAGGAAGGGGAGGGACACCTCCGCCACAAGACAACCCGCATCGAGCTCGACTACGACGACCGCCACGAGCTCGAAGAGAACCTCCGCCGCCGGGTACACCACCCATCCCCGGCCCTTGGCCCGCAGACCTCCAACCCCTCTCTACCTCCACCGTCGCCCGGCGCGGCGCCCTCCAAGGCCCAACACATCGGCATCGACATCTCCACCCCGCCAGCCCCGGGCCTGGCACCCCGTCCTCCCCATGGAGGTTGAGATCAAGATCCGCCTCACCGATGCCGTGGCGCACCGCCGCTGTCCGCGTTCCTCTTCTTGGATGCCGCCGCGCACACTCACCGGACCGCCTCTTCTTGGACGCCGCCGCGCGCACACTCGCTGCTACCACCGCATCCGCCTCTACGAGGGGCCTCTCCTCCTCGGCGCCGTCCTCGCGCTCAAGCGCTGCCCGCAGATCGAAACTAAGAACTAGGCAAGCATTCTGCAAGAATCACAGTAAGTTTCTAAATGGCTCATGCAACTAAGAACTTATCTGGAACAGCACATTACGGTTTACTTTTTAGTTTTTAGTGATTTGGCATGAAAAAACATATAAAAATTGCATCAGTAAGACAATTTCCTATTCCATTTCATTCTTAGTTGTTTCAGCAAGTTGCCACTGCTGCACTTTGCCGCAATATATAATTTTTGTGATATAGCACTTTTACTAACTCAAGTAAAATGGTGCTGCTATTTCCCTGAAAATTGGTAATTGCTGATTTAATATTTGTGCATAGTTATGGTAGAAAAGAATTTTCCAAAAGGCCACCACAATGCCAAAACACAGACTTGGTTCTTTCACAAGATACACCCACATGCTAGATTAAAAAAACTTATGTCCTCAACTTAGACATATCTGCATTTATAGGCCTTGTTCAGACATGTGTTTAACATTATTTTAATCCCTGGAGGTGAGTTCCCCTCATCATCAGTTTGTCTGTGATTTTAGTAAGATTTTGATAGAAACCTCTTTTTTTTTTTTTTTTTTTTTCATGCCCGCAGGGTCACATGTCAAAGTAATCGCAGGTATGGAATTCCAAGGTCATGGAGAAATTTTGCTGCTTTCAACTTGAATGTGTAATGGATTTATATCTGACTACTTGATTTCCTTCATTTTGTTTGTCCAGCAACATCATCAGTAGCCACGCTTCTAGTTCTTTCAGCAATGGCAGCTGCTGCATTATATCTCGCCCTGAAATCTAAATATGATGAAGAGATACACATGAAAGTTGAAATGTTCCTGAAAACCTACAGCACGTCAAAACCAACAAGATACACGTTCTCTGAAGTTAAGAAGATAACAAGACGGTTCAATAACATACTTGGCCAAGGTGGATTTGGAAGCGTATACAAAGGTGAGCTATCCAATGGAGTGCCTGTGGCAGTCAAAATGTTGGAGAACTCAACGGGAGAAGGAGAAGAATTCATCAACGAAGTTGCAACCATTGGAACGATCCACCATGGCAATGTCGTTCGGCTTCTAGGTTTCTGCTCTGAAAGATCAAGGCGTGCTCTAATCTATGAATTTATGCCTAATGCATCGCTAGAGAAATATATATTCTCACAAGAATCTGACACTAGTGGCCGAGAATATTTAACACCTAATAAGATGCTAGAAATAGCAACAGGAATTGCCAGAGGAATCGAGTACCTGCACCAAGGTTGCAATCAGCGCATCCTCCATTTTGACATCAAGCCTTCCAACATTTTATTAGACTACAATTTTAAGCCAAAGATTTCAGATTTTGGACTCGCAAAGCTGTGTGCAAGGGATCAAAGCATTGTCACGCTGACTGCAGCAAGAGGCACAATGGGCTACATTGCACCGGAATTATATTCTCGGAACTTTGGGACTGTATCATACAAGTCAGATGTTTACAGCTTTGGCATGGTGGTGCTGGAAATGATGAGTGGAAAGAGGAGGAGCATGTACCCAGAGACCGAGAACCAAAATGATATTTACATTCCCGAGTGGATATATGAGAAAATAGTCACCGGGCAAGAACTGTAACTGACCAGGGAAATGACACAAGGAGAGAAAGATATAATGAGGAAGCTGGCTATTGTAGCACTCTGGTGCATTCAGTGGAACCCGGCGAATCGCCCATCAATGACAAAAGTGGTGAACATGCTGACAGATAGCTTGCAGAGCCTAAAGATGCCCCCTAAACCATTTGTTTCATCCTTTGGGCAGCAGGCATGAAGCAAAAGCTAGAGACCACATCATAATCATTCAAATGTTTGTGTCTATCAGTTATTCAGTTATCGACATGTATCAGTGATGCTCTGTGTCTATGATATTTTTCGTATTATACCCTTTTTCCCTGTAACCACTGGATTGCGTACATTCAGATTTCTGGTTGAACCATGTTAATGGATATGTAATGACATTAGCAGAACACTGCATAAAATTCAGTAGCTGGAAAGGTAGAAGTTACAGTTTACTTTGAAATGGATTGTATTCTTACGATTTGCCTCCAATTGAGACGGATTGGCGGTCCTCAGCAAAGAGCTCCTGCCTAATGAAGAAGCTGTCGGTAGCCACCCCTCCTTGCTCGAGAAATGCAGACAGATTAATGTTCAGGGAGGCGACTCACCTTTACCGATGCCCGGAGCTCGAAGGCGGAGGTGGATGCATGGCCCCTCTATAATGGCCGGTGAGGACGGATGGCGTGCCATGAGCACCAGCATGCGAGAAACTGCAGCGGTCCGCTAGCAAGCCGGAGCCGTTGGGCAGATCGCCGCCGCCGAAGCGGCCGGAGCACCGGTGGGAGGAAGAAGAACATGTCCTCGCTCTCAGATCAGTCTGGGGTCTGGGCTGCAGGCTGCAGCACACACATTTGGCTTGGGCTTTAGGGAGGCCGGCCATCTTCTAATCAGTAAGGCTCGGCCCATAGTCAAATACAAGATGGCCTATGCAGTACTACACCAGAGTGGGCCGACTACGAATTGGAATGGAAGGATACAAAGCCTGCAACAGTGCAGCACATGAATATTTTTACAGTACAGCTAGTGACATTAGATAATAAATACAGTATAAAGTTCATAGATGCCAAGGTGCTGCGATGCAGTATGCTGATCGATTTCTTCGTATCAGAATGGTCCTGCCCACAACAGGGGAAAAAAAAAAAACTCACAATCACAAAAGCATCTGGTGTGAAACGACGTCAAATGGATCGAAGCAACATCAGAGTCAGTCTGTATATGCATTGCTGAATTTAAAACACAAATCTCTCTGCAATACATGTGGGTATAGAAAAACTTTCTGGATGAACATTTTTTTTTTAAAAAAAGGAAACATTATTTTAATCTAGTTATATGATAACAGTGCATATCCAAAGTTCCCGATTTCTGAGGGAAAACCATACCCAACAACAAATATCTACGTCCCAATCCCAAAATTTATGTGATGAATGAGACTTCTTGGCACATAGCTGGATAAGTAGTAGTCAGCAAACACTGGTATTGCCTTGAGCCACAGCTGATCGAATAGTCTCTGAAAGGATTAGAGTAACAGTTTATTATTGAAAACAGTTACATGGTCTGCTGAGAAACAAATGTTACTCGACGATTTGCAAGTGAAGTAGTTTTGTGTATCTATGATTGATGAAACAAGTAAACAAGTTGAACAAGCAAGTTCAAGCAAGTTCCAGCCTTGTCACTGTTTCCAATGACATCTTCTATTTCTCCAGTCCAGTGTGCTACGTGGTTCGCTGTACACCACTGAAAGATTCAACACCGCGATGTTTACTCGATCTCAGATTTTTTCTTTTGCTTCCTCTCTGCCCACAGACAGGAAGCATGCTACCCAAAATGCAATCGAAGTAGCTTAATGCAAAACGCACAACACAAGATGAAAGTGCTGAGTTCTTCCAGGACTCTCCCACCTCCTGCCTATCTTGCTACTCCTACCAGTCGGCAACAGTACACCATCACCTTCAGCATCAGCAAACAATGCTCCTACACCATATGGTCAGCTGCTCTCTGAAACATATATAGTAGTCGGCTTGCCAAGAGTGGCAAGTGATCTGATTTGTCCCTGAAAGGAATAGAGCAGCACTTTAGAGGATTGAAAGAAGTTACAACATCTGCTGAGGAACAATAAACACTGATATTGGCATGATTTGCTTCACAATTTCATAACATTTTGCCACTGAGGAACAAAATATTACTCAACAACTCGCAGGTGCATATCACTAATGATGATGAAACAAGTAAAACTGTTTCCAATGTTGTCTGTGCGTCTGCTGTGCTAGCCAAAAAGAAAAAAAGAAAAAATGTTTGCAATGGCGTCAATTACACGCTGGCCAGTTGCGTATTGACAGAGTATGCCTGAACGATTCAACATGCAATCGTTAGACTATTTGTTTATGATGTCGCCTTCGAGTTTTCTTTTTTTGCTTCTGCTATGCCACAGGTTCCATGCTACAACTCAGAATCCAATTTTTTTGAAGGTCAACGGGGGAGGCGTTCCCCACCTGATTTTCATTTATAGTGGCCCAGAAACGGCCCGTATGGGTAATACAAGTAATTTACATGAATGCGCATCACTCAGTTGGTGATAGACTGCATTGAGTGAAAAATTCAATTAAAACAGTCGTTGCTATTGTTCTATTCCATTTGCGCCGCTTGGAAATATTCACACCATCGTTGAACGACATCCTTTTTCTTGGTCGGGAAGCGGTAACTCCATTGCTCTGCCGTATCTCTGCAGCCTGCAAGGACCTGATGAACGGACGGCCTTTCATTTCTGAACACATGAGCATTTCTTGCCTTCCAAAGTTGCCAGCAGCAGAGAGTTAAGAAAGCCGGGAATTCCTTGCTCGGGAATCCCGGTGGCGGACGAACTGCGTGCAAGTTGGCCAGGTCTAGTGAGAGCATCGATTCCATGTTTAGTTTAATTCAATTCAATTCAAGAAGCTTAATGCAAACAACACACAACACAACACAAGATGACAGTGCTGAGTTCTTCCAGGACTCTCCATCTCCTGCCTCTCTCCTCCTCCTACCAATCGGCAGCGGCATCACCTTGAGCATCAGCAACCGATGCTCCAACACAATATGGCCAGCTGCTGTGCCAGGCGGCGGAAAGCAGCTCAACCCTGGGGAGTCCTGGACCCTCAACATGCCGGCCAGCACTACTACCGGGCGTGTGTGGCCGCGCACGAATTGCTCATTTGACAGCGCTGGCAACGGGTCGTGCCAGACAGGAGACTGTGGCGGCGTGCTGAACTGCACACAGTACGGTAAGCCGCCCGTTACTCTTGCTGAGTTCTCCATCGGAGGAGGTACAGATTTCTTTGACATCTCCCTTGTCGACGGCTTCAACGTGCCCATGGACTTCCTGCCAGTGCAAGAAAACACAGGGGGAGGGCTAGCGTGCAGCAGGGGCCCTCGCTGCGTAAGAAACATCACAGCCGAGTGTCCAAGTGAGCTGAAGGCACCCGGGGGCTGCAACAGTGCGTGTACAGTGTTCAGACAAGACAAATACTGCTGCACAGGGAATAACACTAACACTTGTGAACCCACTACCTACTCAGTGTTCTTCGTGCGGGGGTGCCCCGATGCATACAGCTATTCCAGGGATGATGACTCCAGTACTACCTTCACTTGCCCATCGGGCACCAACTACCAGGTCGTCTTCTGTCCCCCAATCGATATTTCAGCTTCGCCCCCATCTACAAATTCTCCTGCACCTACTGTTACTGGCACAACACGTATGAATCACTCATTCTTTACAAGAAACAGAGTTATCGGTATTGTTATAGGTTCCATATGCAGTTTGATTTTAATCATTATATCCATTGCATTCTTCGCCTATAAACTGAGAGCAAGGCAACACTGGGAGATGGAAGAAGGGGTAGAAGAGTTTGGGGAGCTGCCAGGAATGCCAATAAGGTTCACATTTCAGCAGCTACAAGAAGCAACAGGCCAATTCAGATACAAGCTTGGGGAAGGAGGCTTTGGGTCTGTTTTTGAGGGGCAATACAGTGAAGAAAAAATTATGGTTAAACGTTTGGAGCGATCTGGTCAGGGTAAGAGAGAATTTTTAGCAGAGGTTCAGACAATCGGCAGCATTCATCACATCCATCTGGTGAGGCTGATAGGTTTCTGTGCAGAGAAATCACATAGGCTTTTGGTGTATGAGTATATGCCCAAAGGGTCCTTGGACAGGTGGATCTATTACTCACATGAGAATGATGCTCCCTCTCTGACTGGAAAACTAGACGCCAAGTTATTACTCACATTGCCAAGGGTCTATCTTATCTACATGAGGAGTGCTCCAAGAGGATTGCTCACTTGGATGTCAAACCACAAAATATCCTATTAGATGAAAACTTCAATGCTAAACTTTCTGATTTTGGGTTATCCAAGCTCATTGATCGGGATAAGAGCCAAGTGATTACAAGGATGAGAGGCACACCTGGCTATTTAGCTCCCGAGTGGTTGACATCACAAATCACCGAAAAAGCAGATGTCTATAGCTTTGGCATTGTGGTTATGGAAATCGTCAGCAGTAGAAAGAACCTTGACACTTCAAGATCTGAAGAGAGCATTCATCTTATTACCGTACTGGAAGAAAAGGTGAAGAGTGATGAGTTAGTAGATTTGATTGACAAACACAGTGCTGACATGCAAGTACACGAGCAAGAAGTAATGGAGATGATGAAACTTGCAATGTGGTGTTTACAAATTGATTCTAAAAGAAGGCCTCAAATGTCTGAGGTCGTCAAAGTCTTGGAAGGTCACATGATGGTAGAAAGCAGAATTGATCATAACTTTGTCGCAACAAGTCAAACAATGTTTGGTATTGCTGAAAAAACAGGTTCCTCAGACCCACCTCAAGCTTCAGATTTATCAGGCCCCAGGTGACCTGGGAGTAATTGTGAGAAGTTAGTAGCCTCAATTATATGCAGAAGTAATGTGTATCTAGGAAGCCTTATCTGTTGTATTTTTTTACAAGTTACTACAATCCAAAGGCCGTATATCTTGTGTTAGTTTTATTTGCATAATGTCACAGCATTGTGAATGTAGGTTGGTCTACATGAGATGAAGAGCGCAGTTTTGTTCTTTTCTTTTGTTCCCAACATATGACAAAAATGTTTGAATTTTGAAGTTCTTCAAGTTTTTTTAAAATTAATAGCACATTTGATAATGCTAATATATATGCACAGGCTAAAGCAAATATGGAGTTGAGGGGTTCCCAGTCTCCAAAATGCTTGTATAAGTGAAAAAAGAGTATAGATACATTACTATATAAGTGAGTCATATTGCGCTCCAAAGCATTTCCAGACCATTGATTTTCGAGCGAAATTAGATTTTCTATTTTAACCGTCCTTGCTGTTGTGGAGGCTTATCTCTATTTTTATTGCAACCCTAGATCATCCGGGACGAATAACTCATACGGAGTAGAGTATATACGAATGCGACTGCAGAAAGAAAAATTACACCTCGTTGCTCAAGGACTCAAGCCATGCAGAGTGAGAAATTGAAAAGCAGGAGACACTAACCTTAATCAATGCAGACTGCAGAGGAGGAAGGCGGCGATGGATGAGGGGCTGTACAGCCGTACAGGGAGGTGGTAGTGGTAACCGGTGGGGACTGACGGCGTACCGGGGGCGCGACGGGAAGCAGCGGTTCCCAAGTGGTACGGCGGCACAAGCTAGGAGAGCAGCAAACCATCCCTTCGGACCGTTGGAGAGTCGGAGCACCACCGCCGCTGAGATGATTGTAACCAGGGAAAAAAATTTCGGCGAAATTTCACCGAAATTTCTGAAATTTCGCTTTTATCGGTGAGTGCGAGAAACGAAAAACAAATATCGGTATGCCATTATTTTTTGTTTTTAGTGTAAAATTAATTATTTTTTAGAAAATAAAATGCTACCCTAAACCTCCTAACCCTAAACCCTAAACCCTAAATATCATTATTTAGGGTTTAGGGTTTAGGGTCGAGACCACCTCCTTGCTTTAGGGTTTAGGGTTTAGGTTTAGGGTTTAGGGTTTAGGGTTTAGGGTAACATTTTATTTTCTAAAAAATAATTAATTTTACACTAAAAAAAAAAAAAATAATGGCATACCGATATTTGTTTTTCGTTTCGCACTCACCGATAAAAGCGAAATTTCGAAATTTCGTGAAATTTCGCCGTAAAATTTTTTTCCTGGTTACAATCATCTCGGCGGCGGCGGTGCTCCGACTCCAACGGTCCGAAGGGATGGTTTGCTGCTCTCCTAGCTTGTGCCGCCGTACCACTTGGGAACCGCTGCTTCCCGTCGCGCCCCCGGTACGCCGTCAGTCCCCACCGGTTACCACTACCACCTCCCTGTACGGCTGTACAACCCCCCTCATCCATCGCCGCCTTCCTCCTCTGCAGTCTGCATTGATTAAGGTTAGTGTCTCCTGCTTTTCAATTTCTCACTCTGCATGGCTTGAGTCCTTGAGCAACGAGGTGTAATTTTTCTTTCTGCAGTCGCATTCGTATATACTCTACTCCGTATGAGTTATTCGTCCCGGATGATCTAGGGTTGCAATAAAAAATAGAGATAAGCCTCCACAACAGCAAAGGACGGTTAAAATAGAAAACCTAATTTCGCTCGAAAATCAATGGTCTGAAATGCTTTGGAGCGCAATATGACTCACTTATATAGTAATGTATCTATACTCTTTTTTTCACTTATACAAGCATTTTGGAGACTGGGAACCCCTCAACTCCATATTTGCTTTAGCCTGTGCATATATATTAGCATTATCAAATGTGCTATTAATTTTAAAAAAAACTTGAAGAACTTCAAAATTCAAACATTTTTGTCATATGTTGGGAACAAAAGAAAAGAACAAAACTGCGCTCTTCATCTCATGTAGACCAACCTACATTCACAATGCTGTGACATTATGCAAATAAAACTAACACAAGATATACGGCCTTTTGGATTGTAGTAACTTGTAAAAAAAATACAACAGATAAGGCTTCCTAGATACACATTACTTCTGCATATAATTGAGGCTACTAACTTCACAATTACTCCCAGGTCACCTGGGGCCTTAGGGTTTAGGGTTTAGGGTTTAGGGTTTAGGGTTTAGGGTTTAGAAAATAAAATTAATTATTTTTTAGAAAATAAACCGCGGTCGGCGCTGACGCCTCACAATTTGGTGCGGCCTACCCGAAGTTGGGCACCTTGAATTACAAGGCTGCAGGTCGCAGCCGAAGCGAATTTGGAAATTGGCCCAAAGGGCCGATTTCTGATTTTATTTTATTTTGCGATTTTCTTTAGAAATGAATAGTGCCGAAGTTTTGCAAAATTTGTAGAAATTCAACTAGAGCTCCGAAAATTTTTGAAACTTTTTGTAGAGCCTTCCCCGAGTATGTTTACCCTTGAAAATTTTGAAACCTTGATTTTGAGCAGTTCTTGCATGTTTTAAAAATACATTGTTTAATTGAAAAATGCATGTTCCATGATTTTTTAGAAAATAAAATATATTTCCAAAATTTATGAAATTTTATTTGATACTGTTTTTTATGATATGACCTTCTTGTAGAAAAAGTTTTGAGTCATTTTGAGATGTTTTATTTATTTATTATTTTATGCTTTGTTTTATTTAGAGAAGTTAAGTGTTAGTTGATGAGTGATTTGAGATTGTTTTGTGAGAAAGGATCATACCACAATCAAATGGTCCTTGAGAACTCCTTAGGCAATGGTGATGATATCTTATAGTGTAGTTCAACGAGTTGGTTTGTTGGGTTGCAACTTTATCGTGAAGGAAAGTTGTACTCAAGATGTTTATCATTTCATGTATTCATCAAGCATCATGTTTATCATTCTGTCATGCTAAAGCATGCATCATCATCTACGTGTAGAGCATACGAGAGTGAGTCGGATCGTGTTGATGAAGATTTGGAGAAGGTGTTGATATGGTTCGCGATGACCGAGCTTTGGAGAAGGTGTATCCACAAGAGGTGCTCTGTATCAAGTGTGACTTCGATGATCTTTCTTCGAATCTAACTTTCCCCTCGCAAAACAAGCAAGCCCCGAGCATAAACCCTTCTATGTTTTGAAAATCTTTATTACACCTTAAGTCTAGTGTAATGTGCATTAAGTTGATAGGCGTTGGTTGATACCGCTTCTCGCATGACTACCTTGACCCACGCTATTCCGCGGATAATGACCCATTAGTATATGTAGGTCGATCTCTTATGCTTAGTAATGCTTAGACTTCGGTAGAAGCTCGGATGATGGTTTCATCATTCGCGAGATATAGGTTTACCGTTGTTCCTCCACCCCGTTGGTGAACATAATAATGTTAAATATGAGACCGACGGGGGCGTAAGTTGATAAGCCGGGCAGGATTTCATAGCCGTGTTTGTCCCGTCTGTGGTCGATTAAGGACCGTCCCGTTGTTTGGCCGTAAAGTTCGTGGACTTTTGAACGCAAGTTGCGCCCCGAGGCCTTCAAGGCGAGGGCACGGCCGCGTCACGCGTCACCCGTGTCGGTCGAAACTAATCGCCACATGCCCCATGAATGGGCAAGGGTAAGCCTCGATCTCGGTGTGCCAAATCGAACGCATAACCGCTTTGGGAGTGAAGAGATGGCGGGAGTACAAGATACCCTCGATGGGTTAAAGTCCCAAAGCTGGAGGAGTATCGTATTCTCGGGTGGCGTAGGCCTCGCTCCGTTTTGGACGAACCGAAATGGTTGATATATGCAAGCTTAAGTGCTACATATGTCGTGTGGTTAGGGATCCCCATTTGGTTTTGAATCGATTCGCGGATCGCCGTTGCTTCTCGGATATGGAGACCCGTTCTTCTCACCATTCATCGTAGATAACAATATAACCCGGTGTTTATGGAAAAAGAGAAGGAAGGAAAGAGTATGAGATATGATGCTTAAGAAGTGTTTGACTTAGAGCAAAAAAAGTGGATACTTTGGTAATAACTTAATTGATGCTAAAACATTGAAAGTAAGGATCAACTTTTAGTAAGCTTTTTCTGCAAAACTCACCTTGTCTAACCTTACTTCCCTTAAGCCAACATATCCTTGGAGTCTTTTCTTTTTGTCGGGTAAGTCTTGCGGAGTACATTGTGTACTCAGGGTTTGTTAACCCTTGTTGCAGGTGCTGACTCGTGCTGCTAATCGAAGTTATGTCGGTGGGCTCGACATGATTTATTTACCCCCTATAGTTCTGTTCTACTTCCGCAATTAAGTTAAGTTTACTCAAATGTAACTTACTCACATTTTGTAAAATTAATGTTATTATTCTTCCGCACTCGATCTATAATTTTTGTAACAAATGTTGTAATGTTGTAGCTACTCCTTTGTAGATCCTGGTATGAGGTGTAATCGGGGTTTCCGATGATACCCGACAGGCTTCTTAAGTTATTGGGTGTATCTCGCACCGCTGTCGCCGAGGTCTTTGGGACAATGATAGGTGCAGGTGGGCCCAAGAATTAGGAGGTTCTCACACAATGATGCCCCGATGCGCATCATTAGTGGCGGCGGCCGGAAGAGGAGGGTCTTTTTGGACCCGGCGCATGAACTTGGCCGAGACTATTGTAAGTGGGCTGGGCTGCTTTGATTTTTTTGTTTTTTTTTTTTTTTTTTTTTTTGAGATTGGCTGCTTTGAAATTGTAAGTGGGTCGCTGCATAAGCATGGATAATAAGTAGCCCACTAAACTCGGCTTATATCGGCTAGATTAGCATCCTGCCGGGGAGCAATGTACAGTGGTATAGTATATACTTTCTCCATTCTAAATTATAAGTCACTTTTATTTTTGATACATTCATTTTACTACGCATTTAGATATAATAATATATCTAGATACATAACAAAATAGATGAATAAAAAAAAATCAAAATGACTTATAATTTAAAACGGAGAGAATACAATTTAAAAGTCGTATTTGTTGTATTCTTGTAAGATAAGAAGTGGCTTCCTTTGAATCTTCTCTTTTTTGACAATCGTTGTATCTTCTTTACCTTCTTTTGAATAGTTTAGAGATGGTCCAACCGCAAATACAAATACGTATCACCGCAGAGGAGAGAGTAACACCTATTACCTCGCAACTTCTTGTCCTATGATAGATCATATTTACTACCCCTTTGTTCTAAATTGTAAATTGTTATAGCTTTTCTAGAGCATTGTTAAGAGATTTTTAAGGGTGGGTTTGAGGAATGTGGTTTCTCGCCACATTCTACCGTGGACCTGGGTTCCTCAATATTGAGTAAGCGCCTAGGTGTGTGTGACGCATTGTGGGGCGGGCAAATGACGAGCCAATCAGTGAGGCGGGTGGGGCTCGAGCCCCCTAAAATCCGGTAATCAAGGTTAATTACTGTAGCAAAAATAAAAAATCACCATTAAATCTTCATGTAAATTAACATCTTCTTTGTTTCAGCCCCGGCCACGACCCGGTAAAATAGGGCCCGGGAGGACAGGGCCCGACTGGCCCAAAAGAGCGGCGCCGCCCAGGCTTCAAGGCGCTGTCCTTCCGCATCTCCTCCCTTCCGCGGATTCTTCGGCAACTAATTGCATCCAGTCCCCACTTTAATGGGTCCTTAACCTTACGTATTAGTGCCGGGATCACGCTAATACGTTGATAAAACAAGAGTGGACACAGATTTATTTAAAAAGGTCTTGGGAGCTTTATTGATAGGATAAACAGGGTCTTACATAAGTGGCCCGAGGGTCACAATCTTATTACACAACGTTAGGTGGGCATAGGGTGCTTTGTGGGCACTTTATTCATCGAGTCGGCTACGCCGTTTAGTGGTCCTAGTCTACCACACCCACAAGCATACTTGAGCGTAGGTCGAAACTCTAGTATCAACATCATAGTCCTAGCAAAGCCGAAAAACATCATGTCTAATCCTCCCCGCTGGAAATCCTCACGATCATCGTGGCCGAAGTCCTCCTCTAAGCCGAAGTCCGAAAAATCAACGGGTGAGTACGAAGGTACTTCGAAGTCCAAACCAGGGGTTTGGTGGTTATTAAGGGTTTGGGCCCTAGCAGGTCTCTAAAACTGCCCTCACTAGTTCCCGATCAAGTTATATGGTCATCGCTTCACAAAACACAAACGGTTAGCATCAACGAGGTTAAACTAATCATAGATGATCCGTCCTAGCGGTTGCCCAATTCCAAGGACGTGGCTATTCGAATAGATTTAAAATAACTCTGCAGAGGTGTACAATTTTCCCCACACGATGGACATACTCTTCACGGGATCGGCGAGCAAGAATAGTCCAACAAGATCCCGTGCACCGCCTCGCCCATCCTAGGTTTCCATATAGTTCCCACCACGGTTTCTCGGGGGATTGGAAGGATAACACGCCACCCTAAGATGACATACTACCCTAGACAATATGGTGATACCAAATCACCCACGGCTTTTGTGTAATACCTAATTACCCAACCTATACTTTGTCAACACGTAACCCAATCATAATCATCAATATGTGCCTCTAGCACCACAGCCATCGCGCCCACACACACTTACGTGGAAGACCACTCAAAGATCCACGCCAACCGGACAAAGGGGCCACTCTCCCCACGTCTCCGCTCCCGATAGACCGTCCCGCCTTCGCCCCTCCTAGGTTAGAAACTATACTTTGACCTAACGGGGGTGTGAGATCGTGTCGTCCCATCTCGACGATGTGGTCGCATGCGAAATGTCGCACTAGGGGATGGTCTATGAACCGTCCTTAGGGAGGCGAGCATCTCTCCGCGGGATTCATCCCCGATTGTGACTAGTCTACCTCCATGTAAACCGTCACTACTCACCTTTTGTTGGATGGTTCACATTATTAATTAGGTTACACTAGTCTTACTTAGTCATATTATATCGTCCAAAGATCATCTCATTCACATGGCAACATAAATCATGATTATCCTCTTATAAAGTAGGTTGGTTATTTTTAGGTCAACATTATTAAGGGAGCGGGGTAAGGACTTGCCTTGGTTACCGTTGTCGTCCGCTCGAGAACGTACTGGATTGTCTAGTTCCTGATGGAGGTCTTCGCTTGGCTACTCTCGCGTCTGGCGCGATTACACAAAATTAATAGGGCAATTGAATAGCGACAAAATGAACCAGGTGATAATAGATAAAACCAGTAGAAATGGATAAAGCTCGAATTTAGAAAAATAACAGAAGTGGTTTGACCCAATTTGGAGTTACGGTTCGGAAGTTATGATTTTCCGAAGTTTAATTCCAGTTAATAAACATGGTGGGATTTTTATGTCATTATTTTATTAATGTAAAAATATAATAAAAATCATGACAATTATCTCCACAAGATCTAGTTTATTTACATATTTTTCCTGGAATTTTCTGAGGTCTGGAACATGTACTTATAGCATTAGGGGTACAGTTCTCGGGTAGACTCGGCATTTTCCACCCCTCGTTTCCCTACCGTGCTCGCCATCGAGGCTGACCGGCGGGCCCGCCCCTGACCCACGTGGCCGTAACGGAATGAGACTGCAGCGTGACGGGGTGACACGCTGGTGGCTCCCCGTTGGCTCCCGGTCGCCGCCGCCACGGAGTCCGGACGGAGTCGGGCGCTGCCCGTCCTGCGCCGTGCCCGACGGCGGCGCCCGCCGGCCGCCCCGCCGGAAGAACCTTTCCGCCCTCGAAACTCGCCGCGAGGGGTCCGTAGGACACCCCACGCCGTCCCGGACTCGGTGGTGGTGGTCCGGCGGCGGAGCAAGGCTCCCACCTCGCGGCGGATGGTGGCGGACGGTGGTTCCCCGTCGCGGTGGTCTCGCACAATAGGATTTACGGTGAGGAAAAAGATAGGAGTGGGGTTTGGGAAGCTGCACGACTGATCAATTGCTCTAGACGCCGACCACGGCGCGCCTTCCTCGACCTAGTTCCCGGCGACGGCGGAATTTGGATTTGGGGGAAACCCTGACCGCGGCGAGGGGAAGGGGAGAGGGGTTGCAAGTGCAGACACCGGCGTGTTCCCGCCTCTTGCGGAGCCTTCTTCTTGGTGCGAGGTCCAGAGGGCTCGCCCGGCGGGCTATTTATAGTCACACGGAGTGGGGTGCTCCCGGCGAGGTGTTTCCGCTTAAGCCCCGATCTTTTCCCTCGAACCGCCGTGTGCTCGTGGACTTCGGCCATGCTCCCTCCTCCGCCTCCGCCCTGCGGCCGGGCTAACTCGTCACAACCGTGGTCTTCGCCGTGGCCGCCGGCGGCCGCCGGCAATGGCGTCGGTTTGCTCTTGTGCGGGTGTCTTGTTGGCTGATGCCCGCAAGGTGTGCGCGCGCTCAGCAAAGGGGCATACCGCTGTTCGGCCGTCGTGGATCGCTTCGGTCTTGGCGGGGGCTCGCCAAGCAAGAAGGTGGCTTGCCGTGCGGTCGTCGCCGCCGCTTCGTGCGCCTTTGGGTGCGGCACCGAGCCGGTGGCATCGTCCGTCCGGTTCTTGAAGGCCGATGCTCCACGCTCTCCGGTCTCCTCCTCTTCGGCTCGTGCGGCGGATCGGTCACATCGGGGCCCGACGGGCTGTGCCCGAGTCATCGTCGACATTGGCGCGGGGAGGAAGAAGGGGTCGGGTCCCTTCGTCGGTGATGGAGCGAGGGGAGAGAAGGAAGAGAGGGAGATGGGCCGAGCGGCCCGGTTGGGCCGCCCACGCGAGGAGGGAAGAGAAGAGGGAGGGAAGGTGGGAAGGGAAGTGGGCTGGGCCGGTTTGACTTCCTCCTTTCTTCTTCTTTTCTTTCTTCCTTTTCTTTTCTTTCTCTCTCATTTTCTTATTCTTTTATTCTTGTAACTCCATTTTAGGCTTCACCAAAAATTCCGGAAATAATTTTAGGAAGTCACGATGAATAGAAACCACCAAAGTGTCGAGTCGAAACACGATTATCGAAAAGTTCAAATTTTTAGCGAATTTCAAAAAAGTCAAAAAAATCGGGGCGTTACAAACCTACCCCCCTTAAAGAGAATTTCGTCCTCGAAATTCGCACTGTCCCTCGAATAGGTATGGGAATTCCTTTTTCAAACTTTCTTCTCTTTCCCATGTTGCTTCTGCTTCTGTGTGATTGCTCCATTGAACTCGGCAAAATTTAATCTGTCCTTCGGTCGGTTCCTCTCCTTTGCTACATCCAAGATTTTGATTGGTCTCTCTTGGATACCGTAGGTCGGGCCGGAGGTCTACCTGTTTCCATTGGGGTTTGTTCCTCGGGAACTCGTAGCACGCGTTTTAGTCGTGATACATGGAATACGTTGTGTACTTCTTCCAATTCTGGGGGTAGCTGTAGGCGATACGCCACTTTTCCGATTCTCTCTATGATTTCGAACGGCCCGATGTACCTTGGGGCTAGTTTTCCTTTCACTTGGAAACGCCTGGTTCCCCGCAGGGGTGACACCTTTAGGTAGACGTGGTCCCCTACTTTAAATTCTAACTCTTTTCTTCTACGGTCGGCATAGCTCTTCCGTGGCCGGCTCAGTCTTTGCTTTCGTGGTTCTCGCGGATCGGGGCTACCTTATCTTCGCCTCTTGGAGGATGTCGAGTCCAAACACTGCTTGGCGTTCGCCAACTTCGACCACATTAATGGGGTTCTCGCACTTTCTCCCATAAAGTGCCTCGAACGGGGACATCTGCAGTCGGTCCGGTAGTCAAGTATTGTAGGAGAATTCGCAAACGATAGGCTCGTTCCCAATCTTTTCCGTAGGCCAATACGCAAAGCCCTCGGCATATCTTCTAGTATTTGGTTCACTCGTTCGGTTTGCCCATCCTGCCCGTGGGTGGTAGGTCGTTTACGTAGTCCAAGCGTGTCTTCAAAGCTTCATGTAATTTTCTCCAAAATCTCGAGGTGAATTGCGAGCCTCCTCATGCATCACTATTCTACTAGGGACTCCGTGTAGCCTAAGGATTTTGTCGATGTATAGCCTCGCAAGTTGGTGAGCCCGGTGTGTGGTTTTCACAGGGATGAAGTGTGCCACTTTGGTTAGTCGGTCCACAATTACCCATATGGAATCGTTGCCATTAGAGGTTCTTGGGAGTCCCACTATGAAATCCATACTTATCTCATCCCACTTCCATTCTCGGTATGTGTAGTGGCTGTAATAATCCTGGCCGGTCGATGATGCTCGCTTTTAATTCGTTGACACGGGTCACATTTGGCTACAAAGTTGGCAATATCTGCTTTCATACCCTTCCACCAATATTTACGCTTAAGATCCATGTACATCTTAGTTGTTCCAGGTGAATGGAGCACGGGCCGTCGTGGTGCTTCTTCTAGTATTAAATTTCTCGAGATTTCCTTTTTCCCGTGACGCAGAGATACGATTTTTAAACCATAGCCTTCCTCCTCCATCTATTCGAATTCCGTCATTTCTTTCTCCTTAAGGGTGACCAACTGTTTCAATCGGCCGTATTTCGTCATCCTTGTCTTGAGCTGCCTTGATCCTCAAGTTCTAGGGTAGGGTGTATGCTTAGCGTGTCCAAAGTGTCCCCGGTTCTCCGATGAGTAGGTTTAGCTTGCCTACTTCTTGGGCCAATTCGGGGTTACTCGGAAGGTCCGCTACGTGTCGCGTCGGTGGGTTTTCCTACTCGGTCGTCGGCTACGAGTTGGCTTTTCCAGATGATATCGTATACTTAGGTCATAGTCTTTTATTAATTCTAACCATCTTCTTTGCCTTAGATTTAATTCATGCGAGTGAATATGTACTTCAAGCTCTTATGATCCGTGAATATCTCACACTTGTTCCCAATGAGGTAATGTCTCCATATCTTGAGGGCGTGTACTATCTGCGGCTAGTTCCAAGTCGTGTGTCGGGTAATTCTCTTCATGCTTCTTCGGTTGTGCGAGGCGTATGCCACCACTTTCCCTTCTTGCATTAGAACACATCCTAATCCGCGTCGAAAAAGCGTCGCAATATACCACGAAATCCTTATGTATATCCGTAAAGTGAGTACCGGGGCGTGGTAAGCTTCGTTTTCAACTCTTGGAAGCTCTTCTCACAAGTTTACGTCCATAGAAATTCCTTTCCTTTTCTCGTGTTAGGGCGGTCATGGGTCTAGCAATCTTGGAGAATCCTTCAATGAACCTTCGGTAATATCCCGCCAATCCTAAGAAACTTCTTATTTCTATGACATTGGTGGGTTGCTGCCATTCTGTTACTGCTCTTATCTTCTCCGGGTCTACTTTTACTCCTTCTGCGGTGATGACGTGGCCTAGGAAGGCAACTTCTTGTAACCAAAACTCGCACTTGCTGAATTTGGCATATAGCTGGTGATCTCTTAGCTTGCTTAAGATTATTCTCAGGTGTTGTTCATGTTCTTCGACGCTCTTCGAGTAAATAAGTATGTCATCAATGAACACTACGACAAACTTATCTAACTCCTCCATAAATACCTTGTTCATTAAGTTCATGAAATACGCCGGAGCATTTGTTAATCCAAAGGGCATAACCGTGAACTCATATTGTCCATAGCGGGTCACAAATGCTGTCTTGGGAACATCACTAAGTCGAATCTTGAGTTGGTTGTAGCCCGATCTGAGATCTATTTTGGAGAAGTACTGGGCTCCTTTTAGTTGATCAAATAGGTCGTCTATCCTTGGAAGAGGGTACTTATTCTTGATGGTGACTTCATTTAAGGATTCAGAATCAATGCACATCGCGTTGGCTGCCATCTTTCTTTTAACAAATAGTACTTGGCGATCCCTCTCGGGTGATGAGCTAGGTCTAATGTATCCCATATCCTGCAATTCCTTTAGCTGTTTCTTCAATTCTATCAACTCATTTGATGCCATCCGGTACGGTCTCTTGGCTATTGGGGCGGTCCCTGGCATTAAGTCTATAATGAACTCTAAGTCTCGCAAAAATCCGTGGCATTCCGGGTAGTTCTTCTGGAAATACATCCGGGTATTCTCTTACTATGGGTACTTCTTCTAGGGTGGTGGTTTGTACATTGTATACCGCTGGGTCAACTTAAGCACTTGCGGTTGGCACGTTACGGTCTGTCCTAGGTGATTGGTCACTGTGACTACCCTGTCCTTGCATGATATGTTCCCATGATGTTTTTGTAGCCAATCCATTCCTAATATTATATCCAATCCGTCTGCTTTTAGGACTATCAAATCTGCCCTAAATTCTATTCCTTTGATCATAATTTTCACTTTCGGGGACATTGTAGGGAGCACTTCATTACGGCTCGTGGGTGCGAATTAAAAGAGGGTGGGTAACAACACCGTTCTCGACTTATTTCGGAAAACAAAACGATCGGAAATAAACGAATCGCGGCGCCGAGTCAAATAGCACAGATTGCAGTAGTAGAGTTTGCTACAAACTCACCGCACACCGGCATCGCTTCTTTGTCAGACGTCCTCTGCATTCACATGATTTACTCTGCCTTGACCAAAACTCGGGCGGTCCTTCCGGGCGCCGCGGAAAGTTCTCGAGAGGTATTGCGATTCATTCCGAGAAAAGGCTGTCCTTCGCATCGGCAACCGAGGGGGCGGGGCATTACTCGTTCCGATTTGGGCACGCCGCGATCGCGGTGTCCGGGTTGGCGGCATCCAAAATAGGTTTCTTGTCCGAGGTTGTTTTACGCCTTGTCAAAGTTCTTTATTCTTTGCGCGTTGTTGTTGCGAAATTATTGTTCTTTGGCGGAGCCGTTGGTTGGTAAGTTAGGGCTGGTGCGGTAGTTATTGTTGCTGGCCTGGGTTTGTTGACTCCCGTGTGCTCGAAATTGTGTAGTGAGTGGGAATCTTGGGGTTGTATTCTGGTATGGCGGCTCGTTGAAATCGGTCGGGTGGCGTTCTCCTACGCCATCATCTTGCGCTTCCCTTTCTCGTTCGGTCCTCATCTTTTCTTCTTCTATGATTATGGCCTTGTTCATCATTGTATTGAAGTTGGTGTACTCGTGTCCGGCTATCTGTTCCCTCGGGGCAGCATTGAGTCCTCTCAAGAAGCACTCCATTTTCTTCTTATCCTTGTCTACTTCACTTTCGCGCCGTAGCGCGCGCAAGCTTCATAAATTCTGGATGTACCGTGGGGCGGTCATGGCGCCTGCTGGATGTTGCGAAATTCCTGCGCGCCTTTACTACGTATGATCCCGTCAGGAATGTGATAGCGACGGAATTCCTCTACGAACTCATCCCAAGCAACGGCTCCCGGGTTTTCCGAAGCTGCTGATAGTTGTCCCACCATTCACTTGCGGCTCCAAAGAAGTTGATGGGTGGTTAGGAGGACTCTTTTCTGCTGGGGTTGCTCCAATCAAGGCCCAACTTCTTGGTGATGAGGCGTATCCGGTCATCTCATGGACAAAGGATCGTCCCCCAACATCCTCGAAGGTGGGTGGGCGTAATCTCATAAATGCTCCTAACCTTCCGTTCTCGGGGTCTCTTCTCCCGGCAAGTCTTTCTAATAACTGTGTCTGTCGATCCATCACTTCTGCTAGGTTGGGTGGAGGTGGTGGTAGGTGTTCGTTTTCTCCCTGACTAACTTCCTCTTCTGCTGGTATTTCTTCATTGCCCCTATTGTTTCTGGGTTGTCTGCCCCTATTCCGCCTATTTCTGGGGGGTTCCTCGCCTCTCCCATTGCGGACCATAGCTTCGGCTCTTTCGCGGCGTTCGCGGATCCTGCTAGACCTTCTTTCCATCAGATTGCTGTGATAGCAATATGAGTAAGATGGTGTTCGCGGATCAAGAAAGAAATTTTCAAAAGCAATTTATTAAAAACATCGAACGGTCAACACATCCTCATAGTTCTTACACATGACACATGCGCATCATACATAATAACCATTTAGATGCTACTGAAAACCACATCCAAACTACGTACATTGATACTACACTCATTCTCGCTTTAAAGGCGATCGCTTGCTTCTGATTATTTATTTATTTTACAAATCAGAGCCTTCGGAGGTTCCACTTTGCTCACGTCATTTGTTGTGCTGGCACAAGGTACCCTTGTCATGGGCACCGGGACGGTCCCGCTTCCTGTGGAAAGTTGTCCGCGACAATTCCTCGCCGATCAAGTTTCGAATCGGTCCATAGACTCCTTCGTACATATCCATTGAGGCCATAATAGGGTCGCTGGGGTCGAGGGCCGGCACGCGTTCTTGGCGGCATTTGCTGAAATCCTTCTTCCGATGTACGTCCTCTTGCTTTCCTTCAGTCGTGCAATTGCCGCTGGTCCTCTTCAACTCCCCGTGCGCACCACTCCGGTTCTCTCGGTGATCTTGTGTGCCTCCATGGTCATCTTGTCGGCCTTGGCTTGCTTCTCTTGAAAGCGATTTTGCCAAGCTTGGATCTCCTGCTGCTGGTCTTCACACAAGGTGTCTAGGTGGTGTAGGTACCTAACGGTGAACACCTTGCTGTACTCTAATACTCCCGGGTCGATCTTCATCGCCACGTACCTTGTGGCGCCGACCGGGTAGTTTGGTCCGTACAGGCGTACTTTGCTTTGGTGTGTACTCTATGTCTTCTTCGAATATGCCGCGAGTACTCCGCCAACGCTTGTCGTGCCACCTTTTGGGTGGTATCCCAGGCCTCGACCTATCATGGTGTACCATCTCGCGAAACCCATGGAGAAGTCGGGATGTTCTTTTATGTGCATTCGCACTTCACACTTTCGCACTCCCGCATCTTCATATTGTATGAAGTAATACCGGGAGGCTCGGTGTATCCCGGCCACTGGAGTGTCTCCCATAAGAGACGGGAAATCCATCCTCGGTAATGCGATTCGATTGTTCCCAATCGTTATTGATGGGTCCTTCCATACCGCAAAAACACTTTCACAAGTTAGACTTATTTTTGCATATGAAAGTACGAGAACAATCGGGTGTGTTCATCTTCTGTTGTGTATTAGGACCTAGAGTTTCATCCTACGGTCAAGCTTCCTGGCTCTCGATACCACTCTGTCGTCCCCACTTTAATGGGTCCTTAACCTTACGTATTAGTGCCGGGATCACGCTAATACGTTGATAAAACAAGAGTGGACACGATTTATTTAAAAAGGTGCCGGAGCTTTATTGATAGGATAAACGGGTCTTACATAAGTGGTCCGAGGGTCACAATCTTATTACACAACGTTAGGTGGGCATAGGGTGCTTTGTGGCACTTTATTCATCGAGTCGGCTCACAGCGTTTAGTGGTCCTAGTCTACCACACCCACAAGCATACTTGAGCGTAGGTCGAAACTCTAGTATCAACATCATAGTCCTAGCAAAGCCGAAAAACATCATGTCTAATCCTCCTGGCTTGAAATCCTCACGATCATCGTGGCCAAGTCCTCCTCTAAGCCGAAGTCCGAAAAATCAACGGGTGAGTACGAAGGTACTCAAAAAGTCCAAACCAGGGGTTTGGTGGTTATTAAGGGTTTGGGCCCTAGCGAGGGTCTCTAAAACCACCAAAGTGTCGAGTCGAAAAACACGATTATCGAAAAGTTCAAATTTTTAGCGAATTTTTAAAAAAGTCAAAAATCGGGGTGTTACAAATTCGAGATAAAGGAGGAAAATATCTAGGATTATCCTTAGGTGTTTTTGGTGTGCAAGGGGGCTATCTCATCTATAAGGGAGACCCTTATTAGGAAATAAATAAATAGGACATGCTTGTAAAAGGTATTCCAATCTATAAGGAAACCTTTAGAGAGATTGTTTGAGATACAAGTCTCAATAACCGGGCTATATAAGTAAGGGGTCTCATGTCTTTCGGGGCAACAAGCAAATAAAGAAAATTTATCCCAATCTCCTCTCCTCCCCCACCAGACGACGCGCCCCGCCCCCTCGCCGCCTTTGCGCCGCCGCCATCGCCGACGCCCATGCTGCCCCCCAGCCGCCGGCCGCCCGCGCCACCATGCCGCCGACGCCAGCGCGCCGCCTCCGCCTCCCTCTTCCTCCTCACGACGATCGCCAACCGGGTATCAATTCCGCCCAATCTAGTCGGAATCGACAACCGTATCGGAGACCACTACGATCCACCCACCACCATGGACGCCGAATCCAAGACGCCTTTAAGAACTTGGGAGACGAGGTCGCTAAGATCAACACCGATGGACCGTATCGATGATAGGCTCTCTATCCTCTCCAGCGACGATCCAACAACAACTCAAACACCGTCAACAACTTCATGACGCCGAGATCGAGTTGAGGGCGATGTTGAGACAACAACCCGCGACTTCATAAAGAAGCGGGTCGAGGGGCAAGCGTAACTAGGACAATCAAGTCACCGCAGTGATCCGCGAACCCGATGAAGGGGCTACTTGAGGCCGAAGGCCGCGCCAGCCAGGGCGCATGCGCCGCCCCCTCCACCTCCGGCGCGACACCTTCCTCGGCTCCTCCCCGTCGCACAAGCCGTCCTTCCCAACCCACGACGGCAAGGAGGATCCCCTCCCATGGATCAACCGGGCCGCGAACAATTCTTCGGAGGACAAGGTACACCAAAGAATAGCAGGTTTGGTACGCCTCCTATCATCTCACAAAGTGAGCCACGGCAATGGTACATGAGGCCGTCCCCAGAGAAACCGGTGGGCAGATTGGGCAAGCTTCGCCCAATACGTCAACGAGCGCTTTGGCCCAAATGAACGGGCGAATCCGGCTGGGTGAGCTGGCATCACTAAGAAAGACAGATGCACCGTCGATGAGTACATGGAGCGGTTCGGCACACGTGGCATGGGCAGGCCACCTCGACGACAAGCGGCAAGTGAACATCTACACAAGGGCTTGGGCGAACCGCTCAAGACGGACGTTGAGATGCACGTAATCCCAAGGACATGGAGGCGCCATGTCTCTCGCCAGTGCACGAAGTGATGCCTCGCCATCCTCTACAACACCGGCAAGCCAGCCTGGGCGAAGGCTAGGGCGCCCGCCACCCGCGGGCTGTGCCGACCGCCGCCAGCGCCCTCATCAGCCGCACCCGACACCACGGCCGTTCAAGTGGCTAACACCGGAGGAGATGACGGAGCGACGCAAGGCTGACTCTCGCTTCAACCGTGACGAGCCGTTCTCCCGAGGTCAAGTGCAAGCACCTCTTCGACATCACGATCTTCAACGACTACACCGACGCCACACTAGCGGATGTCAACGAAGAGCCAGCTGATCTGAAGGTCCTCGTCGGGGACCCCGACTCCCCGGTACGTGGTGCTCATTCTCTCTACCTCGTCGGTATGATCTTAGGCACGCGGCGTCAACATCATCGTCGATTCGGAGCAACACACAACTACATCGACCCCGCGTGGTGACCACGGCAGCCTCGGACTTCAGCCGGTCGCGTGTCCCGATCACCACCGCACACCGGCGCCACCTCTACATGCCGGCCGCCACCTTCAACGCACCTCACGCCGACGCGCCCGGACCTTCGACATCGACGCCACGTCATGCCACGGGCGACGATGTCGACGTCATCCTTGGCATGCCTTGGTTGGCAGGGGCGACGCGTGGCGGACGGATTTCGCGACCCACGAGCCGATTACTACAGCCATGGTCGCCCGAGCACGTTCACGGCAGCTCCACCTCCTCCCTCAGGGCGCCCTCGGTCCTAGCCCCGCCAGTCGGGCATCTTCGCCATCCGCATCCGGGCGAGGGTCTAGATGGGGACTAGAGGGGGGGTGAATAGTCCTTACTAAAACTAATTGCGCCGGCTAAACAAATATGATGCGGAATTATAACTATTTGTTTAGCCAAGACTTCACCCCTCTAGCTATGACTCTAAATCACCTCACAAAAGATCCTACACAAAGCAAATGAGGTGATAAGCCTAGCTTGAGCTCCTAACCGTTTCTATTGCAAGGTCACACAAACCTATGCACTAGTACTTCAAACAAAGGTGAGCTCCTACACAATTCTAATGAGCAAAAGCACAAAGCCAATCCTAAGCTCACTAGATGCACTAAGGACAAGGCGACACACGCCTAACCCAAAGGCTCAAATTACTTAGCTACACAAACTAAGCAAAGCAACTAACAAGCTATACAAGCTAGTAATTGCAAGAGTTACTCCACAAGCACAAGCACAAGGTATATATGAATGTAAATACAAAGCTTGTGATTTGGAGAATGCAAACCACCGAGAAGAGTAGACAAGTTGACACCGGTGATTTTTACCGAGGTATCGGAAAGCTTGCCAACTTCCCCTACTCCTCGTTGTGTCGACCAACACCTTGGGTGGTTCCTTTGGTGTTTCACCTAGATGGTTCTTCTTGTGACTCTCTCGATCACTTGCCCCTCAAGGCACGCCCGCAAGGCACCGCAAGACACCACTCTCAAGTGAGCCTATCACAAGGCACCGCAAGACACCACACTCACAAGTGAGGTAACTCAAAGACACGCTCTAGTAGTGATGCTCTTCGCGATCCCCGCGAGGTGAGCTCGAACCTCTCACAAATCCTCCTTCGAGCACACCGCACAATCTCCGCTGCGTGCTTCACGAAGTCTCTTGCCACCAAGCCGTCTAGGAGGTGGCAACCTCCAAGAGCAACAAGCACACCGCTTGCAACACGATCACCTAGTGCCACGAATGCGATCTCTCAACGCGAATGCACTAGAATCACTCCTCACTTAGATTTGGATGAACACTATCGGCCACAAGTGAGTGGGAGGGCTCTCAAGCACCACAACACAAGCCACCAAGGCCCAAGTGTGCTCAGCAACCAGCCATGCCCGACCATAGCAAGTATATATAGGCTCCATCCAAAATAGAGCCGTTGGTGCTTGAAAGAACACTCTCTTGCTGGCCGATCGGGGCGCACCGATCGGACTCACCAGCGAGTCCGGTCATGAGTCCGGCCACGAGTCCGGTCACAACCGACAAGGTTCCCGGCCCACGACCGACACTCCACCTCCACGCGTCCCGGCCACCGGGTTCGGCCGAGCACCGGAAGCATCCGGCCAGTGTCCCGCCGACGCGTCCCGCTAAAATCCCCAAAACATGCTCTCTCGCCAGACGCACCCACCGGAAAGGCCCGGCCAGCGGCCGTGCTTTGGCCACCGCGTCCGGCCGGGATTTTCAGCGCAAGTCCCGGCCGCCTTTTCCAAAAAAAAACTTCACCGAATCACCGACGCCTTCGCTTCGACATGCTACCCATCAAGTATACCAAACTTGAGCACGAGGGATAGCATGTTTTCTTCACCAACTTGCATCCGGCGCAAATAGAAAATATGCAACTCATTTTCTCGAAATGTGCCAACACCACCAATCATCACCGCCTTTTTGCAAATGTGCCAACACCACCAAGTGTACATCACCATGTGCAAGTGTGTTAGCATTTTCACAATCATTTCAAAGGACAAAGTTAGCTCTTACCGCGCCACTCGATCCTAACACGCCGCAAAGTTAGATCGCACAAGTGGCACTAGATGACCGATATGCAAACAAGTTTGCCCCTCTTGATAGTACGGCCATCTATCCTAAATCCGGTCATAAACTTCTCTAAGCTCCAATGACCGGCGAAATGAAATGCCCTATAGGTTATAACTTTGCCTTGCGCATTTCCATTCCGCTCCATCTCCAAGTGCCGATGCAACACATGCACCAACACGATCACCAAATGATATGATCCACTTCATATCATCACGTGACACTATTGGTCCATCAATCTTGACCTCACTTGCTCTTCACCGCTAAGGCCGTCCGTCGGGCGCCAAGTCTTGCCCAAGCTTCACCGCCCTCGCGGTCCATCGCTTCACCGCCTCGACTTGCCCTTCACACTTGCAACCGGTCCATCAAGCCAAGCCTTGTCTTGATCTTCACCACCTCGGTCACATGACTCCATGTCATGTTTCATATGCAATAAAGCTCCTTCATTGCACCATCACGTGTGAACTAATCTCCTGTGTATTATCTCAATCACACATATTAGTTCACCTAATGTTGACACTCAATTACCAAAAATCAAAGGGACCTTTCAGACGCCCACGACTCGGCTTGGAAAACGTTCGAGGCATGCGACCGCTGGACCTCTATGACACGTCCGCCGGAGTCTTCATCCAGCTACATCAAGCTATATTGAGGATCGCACCTACGCCGCATCGCCGTCGATGTCACCACAGGTGACGCCGCTCCAAAGATGGAAGCTTGAGGACGGCCTCCGCTCTCGACGGCGGCCGATTCTACCTCCCGGCCTCCTCCACCACCGCCTCCAGCCTCTTGGAGGCCTTGCACCAGGCGGAGTTCGGCGGATCGAACTTCCTCGCCTTGGGCGCTTACACGACGGAGCCAACTTCAGCGGCACCAACCGCCCATCCCGTTAGGCGGTATGTATTACCGGCGCCACCATGTCGGCCCGGCCCAGTCGCCTTTCTCGACGGCATTGGATCGCCTCTTCCTCACCGTCGACAACGTCCGCGCATCAGCTATGATGCGCAGAGGGGTGTCCACCAGCTTTCGCCCTCTCTCGCTCGATGTCGGTTCCTTCATGTACGGTGCGATGTTGAACTTGGCGCCACTCCTCCTACTACCGCGAAATCACTATCCGCGCGCCCGGCCGCTATTCGTCAACGCTCCACCCAATGAGCGTTTCTTGTTCCCGAGAGCCCTCCTCGCGACATGGCATCAGCACCTTAATGTGGGCGTTCTAAGGGAGCTTTTCCCGGCAGCCCGTCGTCGGCAACGGCTTCACAGCCAGGGGCGTGCAGTTCACCGCTACATCTACCATGGCTACATAGGCAACCTTCACTACCTCCCCGGAGTTTGATCCCAAGCGAACCAAAGGGAGAACATGATCCTCGGGAACCCAAAAGATGCATGGGGGCGCCTCATGCTACAAAGTTGAGCTCATCGCCTGAGGCAGCCGATCTCCACCCAAAAATAACTGAATGGACTTTCATCCAAAGGCGAGGACGCCCGGCCGGAGAAGGGGGGAGATGTCACGAGCCAGAAATAGGGCCCAGGAGGACAGCCCGACAAGGCCCAGGAGGGGCCGGCGCCCCCCTCCCGGCTCGCTGCCTCCCCCCCGCCCCTCCCCTCCTCCCTTCCGCGGGATTCTTCGGCAACTAATTCGAGATAAAGGAGGAAAATATCTAGGATTATCCTTAGGTGTTTTAGTGTGCAAGGGGCTATCTCATCTATAAGGGAGACCCTTATTAGGAAATAAATAAATAAATAGGACATGCTTGTAAAAGGTATTCCAATCTATAAGGAAACCTTTAGAGAGATTGCTTGAGATACAAGTCCCAATAGCCGGGCTATATAAGTAAGGGGTCTCAGAATCTTTTCGTGGCAACAAGCAAATAAAGAAAATTTATCCCAATCTCCTCTCCTCCCTCACCCGCACGTGCCCCCCGCCCCCCCGCCCGCTCAAGGCCGCCGCCACCGACGCCCCCGCCCCCCCCGCCGCCCCCCGCCCGGCCACCACCGCCGGCATGGCGCGCCGCCGCCTCCGCCCTCTTCCTCCTCACGACGATCGCCAACCGGGTGTCAATTCCGCCCAATCTAGTCGGAATCGACAAGCCCCCTAAATTTTTTTCAGCCTTCATCATTGGGGCGGGTGCTCGTTATCGCCGTGGGTCGGCGAAACGCAGGGAGCTTGTGCAAGAGGAATGCGCCTAGCTAGAGTTATGGGCCGAACCATGCCCATGGCACCTTGTAGCATTTCCTAAGGAAAAAGTCTACTTTTCCTCTCGTAACTTTTACAAAAGTCAGTTTTTCCTTCTTAATCGTAAAACCAGGTAAACCATCTCCTTCAATTTTTTAAACCATATGTTTTATCTTTTTGGAGTAGTTTTGAAGGTGGTTTTAAAGGCTTGCAGGGTACAAAAATAGTGAAACACATCCTACATCCCATGGCAGGTTCGAACTACTCAACAAAAGCTAGGAGTTGCTGCCGGTGTCACCGAGTCAAGCAATACTAGTCAGCTTTAATGAGTATCGTCGACATGATAGGATTGATTTAGACTTGGGGGCAGGTTCGAACTACTCAACAAAAGCTAGGGAGTTGCTGCCGGTGTCACCGAGTCAAGCAATACTAGTCAGCTTTTAATGAGTATCGTCGACATGATAGGATTGATTTAGACTTGGGAAATAATACTTTTGGTCTTCGTCTTCTGCTATCTTTGAACAGTCATCCGAGAGTGGTTCCGTCAATTTGTCTCATCAGTAATTATGGAGGAGGCAGAGGAAGGAGTAGAATAGTCTAATTTTCTCGAGAGTTGAAAATCACCCTTATTAGAGCTATACATATGGCAACTACCTTGTAAATTTTCTCAAGAGTTGAAAATACAAAATCAACCTTATTAGAGCTCTGCATATGGCAACTACCTTGTCAATTTGCTTAGGAGTTGAAAATTCTAAGAGAAGCGTTAGAGTGCAATATGGCCTAGCTCGCTAAACCATGAGCCGACAGAACCTCTCGGGCTTAGGTCCACTAGAGCCCACAACATATTCAGCCTTTACTCTAACTCAACCTAAAAGACTAGCCTGATAGATGAAGGTTGTCCCGTACTTCACCACCATCAGTTAACTAAACTAAACAAGAAGCCAAAGGACTTCACAACAAAACAGTCTAATAAGCAGCAGTAATAGGCTAATAGGAACAGCAGTAATTGCCAAAAGCTGTGGCCACGGCAGAGTTCCATTTTCCTTTTAGAAAAAAAGCAGAAATTCCATTGGCAGCTGGAAATATAGCATAAGACACAGAGAGCTATTTTGAGAGCTAAATTAACAAAGCAAAAGCAAAACCTCACAGGGTTTACCATTGTCAGTGCCTAGTAGGAGGGGGTCCAGAGAGCAGCACGAGCTGCCGCAGGGGGGTCGAGGCAGGCAAGCCAGGTACGGACTTGCTTGGGTTATATGTGTCCGTCGGCTACGATTAGCGGCAAGCGGTGGCGCATTTCAGCACTCGCTGCGCCGCAGCGCTAGTGGTGTGGGACGAACGGAAGCGGCCGCTGTCGGAGCTTCCATAATGCTACTGCTACTTCAGAGTTCAGTGGGTCAAAATTGCCAGTTCGAAGACCGAAGTAAACACTGAAATGTCTCTGCTATCTCTGAACTTCAGAGTACAACTGTTACCATCTTCTTGTGATGTTTTTCCTTGAGGACTTCTTCAAATTGAATGACAACTTCCCGTGAAACTCATGTGCTCAAGGTGGGTGCCCGTGAAACTCTGTGTGCTACAGATGGTCAAGATAAGCACGATTTGCAGGAGTGCTATTTGCACAATCATGCGTGGACATTCGATAGTGGACGACTTTGACGGGGGCAAGGTTCACCGGGTCATCTACGGGTCAACGGCTCGTCGGCCTGGTCGCCAGCGGAAAAAAAAAAGTGGAAAGAGGTTCAGCATGGTTGGCAGAATGGCACTCGAGCACTGATAGTGATAGCACTCGCATTTTTTTTAACAAAATATAGCACTCGCATCATTAGATCATGCAGAAACCAACAATATGTGTGTGCGCGCGCGCGCGTGTGCGTGCTCAAGTGTTTAGTTATACTAGAGATTAATTCAAGTGCAGCCCTTTGCAAAAATACAACAGCTGGGACTGGGATCCTCAGCCTGTAGGGAAACAATATGTTCTTGGAGGAGTTTTTGGTCAAACAAAAATCATGGAGGTATTTCATATGACATCACATTATCACACTCTCAATACAAGCATACAACCAGTGCCTGAGCTTAGACAGTTTTACAATCTTATTAGTCTGATACATCAAGACTTAACAGCACATAGACAGAAGTGCATATTTTACTCATCCTCTTCTATTGCATCGAGTTCGGAGAACACGGAGTAAGAACCATCCACCTCGTCATCACAGAAGAATGGTCTTGGAGGCATTGGAATGCCATCAACGCCATCTTCAAGCATCTCTATGACCTCGCTCATTGTCGGGCGATCTTGCGGCTTCATCTGGATGCACCAAAGCCCAATGATACAGAGCTTCTTCTCTAACTCATGCATATCAACACCTTCACTGATCCCCCCACATCTTCTTGGCTCAGCTGCCTATACACCAAGGACGGGTAGTATGCTTGGCTGGAGCTTCCTGCATTCGGATCAGCGTTCCTTCGCCCTCCCGTCATCTCCAGCAGCAGCATCCCAAAGCTGTACACATCGGATTTGGTAGAGACGACGCCAAAGCTTCGAGATACCATCTCTGGAGCTATATAGCCTATAGTTCCCCGCATGGCGCTCAGTGGCACGAAAGTGTCATCTCTTGGGAACAGTTTGGCGAGCCCAAAATCAGCAACTTTGGGAACGAAGTTGCGGTCAAGAAGGATGTTGTGTGGCTTGATGTCAAAGTGTACGATCTGCATATCACACCCCTGATGCAAGTAGTTGAGACCTCTGGCGATGCCCAGTGCAATCTCGTTGAGTTTGTCCCATGAGAAACTCTTCTCAGACGAGAAGATGTACTTGTCAAGAGATCCAGCGGGCATGAACTCATAGATAAGTGCCCTACTAGTTTCCTCGAGCAAAACCCAATCAGGCGTACAACATTGAAATGGTGGATCTTGCCAATGGTGGCGACCTCACTGATAAACTCTTCTCCATTACAATTTGTGTTGCCCAACATCTTGACAGCAACATGAACTTCACCTGGCAGTAGCACCCCCTTGTAAACAGAACCATAGCCTCCTTGTCCGAGCTTCTCTCTAAAATGGCCTGTGATAGCGATGATGTCTGTGTATGCATATCTCATTGGAACAAGCATTTGCTGCATTCGCAGAAACTTCTCGACTGCATCAATTGTTATCCTTGTTTTCCAATATTTGTAGGCAAGGAAGATAAATACTGCCAGCGGCATCAGTATGAACCTGCAAATAACTGTACAAGAATGGTTGTGTATATGAGAAACACTTTATCGAGGATTTTTTTTAGATAATGGATAAAATCCAGCTTCAGACGTCTTTAAGGAGGAGGCATCATCCAAAAATATTAGTAGCCAATAATCGAGGATGTGTTAATAGTACAATAAAATGATGCACATATAAGATATATGTATATATGGATATCTAAAGGCAGACTACCATGAAGAGACTTCAGAAGCCACATAGCCGACGGTAATTCTATACTGGTGGTGGAAGGGACCGTATATCCTGCAGGATTGATAGATCTACGTTGGTTAGCTTCGCCAACGCACTGCCAGAAATTGAAATCAACCGTAAAATGTCCAAAATCCGATAGTTGCTTCGTTCTTTGCGGAAATGACTGCAAGACCATGTCAGTGGAAAGGGATTAAATAGTCTGATCAACGCCTTTTAGATCAAAGAGCCAATTATATGTATGGGAGAAAATAGGATGATCAGATACTCACCTCATTGCCTCTGCAGTATCGAAACACGCCCTCATGTCCCAACCAATCGTAAAAGGAAAGTCAAGGGTAAATCCTTTCCTCATGAACCTAACAACATCTGCATAGCTTGTATTTTCAGGCACCGTCATGTATGGACCACCCAAAGGAGTCATGGCTAGGTAACCGCACGAGGGCTTCAGATAGTAAGCAGGAACATAGCCATCCGAGTAACCAGTTATTACCACGTAGATGAAAGAAGAGTTGGTGCTCAAGCAAGCCACTGGCATACCATTGTTCTCTATTGGCCGAGAACAATTCAGAAAGGTAGCCCACCCCCACCACCGGGGATAATGGTTCAGCTCAATGCTGTGACGTGACTCGCCACGGAACAACCTATCAGAATTGTGATCCCACCGGGGAAGGGGACAACTGTTCTGCATGCCCAACTTGGTATCAACAACCCAGAAGTAAGAATGGGTATAGCTGATGCTAAGCACTTTGTATGTTCCACTGCCGATGCGAATTGTAGCATCGGTAACTGTGCAAACCAGCTCGTACGATTTAACACCGCACCCAAATGGATCACCTTGCCGACGGAAGGGATATGATATATTGTTAAAACCACCGCAAGAGAAAGGAGGACAAAAATGATGACGATGTCGTCCCTCTACATCTAAAAAACAAGAACTGCGAGCATAGATAACACAGCTAAGGCCCCATGGAAGTAGTAGAGGGATTAGAGGCAGCAGACATCACCATGCCAGGAGTCAGGAAGGGTTCACGATTCGTAGAACCTGGAACTGATGAACGGAGACTTTAGAAAAAGATATATGCGATGTGAGCAGCTACCAGAGTCACCAAGAGTAGCAGCCTGAGCAACTTCACTATTTGAGCAAGAAAATCGCAATTTAACTGGCCCACACGTTTTTTTAACAAACTGGCCCACACGATTGTGATGCTGACTTGGTAGTCTTTCTTTTGCGTTTCCCAGCTATCTACGCAAAAATCTTATCAGGATTCAAAAGTTGGACAACCACACACTATCCAAACAATAGAAATGGACGGATCTAAAGCTTTTATTAATACAATTCTATAATTGTAAGAGTAAATCGCATCAACGATAAACAACATGCAAGTAGCCACTGTACCCACATTGCAATCACTGGACGTTGGAACACGGCAATCACTGGAACCTGGAAGCCTAGAACATGGCAGAGGTCCCCTCTGCTCATCTATCACAAGCCTTATCCGAAATACCATGTAGTTAACAGGTCAGTCAGAATATTAGGAAAAAGACTGAAGAAGAAACAGGCACCTTCCATTAGCTGATAAGAATCGTCTCACTTCAGAAACGACGCCACCATCCAATCAATATTGGCATCAGGGATTCATTGACAAGCAGAGTAGAGGTTAAAGCAAAGAGTTGCATTCAAAAATGGTTAAAGCAAAGAGGTGCTCATTGTGAAGAACTTGCAACCATCTCCTCGCCCAACTTCATCTCCGAATACATCCAATGAACTCGCATAAATTTCTTCTGGCAGTGCTGCTGCTTTTGCTTCTCAATTATGCATCCTATGCTGCCACATCATGGGAAGATGATTACTTCCTCAAAACTTGTTCATCGCATCGATGCCACAAACATGGACCCGATATCCGGTTCCCGTTTCGGCTTCCAAGCCACCCTCCATCATGTGGCGCACCTGGGATGCAATTATCATGCTCTGGGCATGACAACATCCTGGATCATCCAGTTCTTGGCTCCTGCAAAGTGACATCAATATATTACAGGCATCGTGTCATGAATATCATCCTGCCAGCGGACTCATCATCACACTGCCCACTTCAGAAGCTGGTCACAAGAAATCAATCAAATAATGTGTACGCACCGGTCACGCGCAATATCCTAAGTCAGTACTAGTGGGCTGCTCAAAAGAAGCAACAAATCAAGATGGTATTGTCGGACCAAGCTCTTGCCTAAGCCTAAGCAACAGTGCAAGCCAGCTCTGGTACCTGGTTCGTCCTTATACAGATATGTCTACTCATGGGCTGTGAGGTGGTTGCAGAGAGCATCCCAATACCCTACACTTATGATAAAGATGGTCCAAAATATGAGACATTTTTTGGCAAATCACTCTTCAATGGAAAGGCAAATAGAGCAATCAATTTGGGTGAAATACCATTCAATTGGAACCTTAACAACATCACCAGTGCTTGTCAAAGGTGTGAACAGGAAGGGAAAGTGGGAAACATTGTGGATTCAGTTCAAACAGGGGACAAGCATTCTGCCTGCATCACGGTATTGTTTTCCAGCCTAGATCCCATAATGTTTGTGATGTTCCGTTCTAAGTTGTGCCATTAGCCCATTACTAATGTCTATTAGCCTGCATCTTCTGTGTCATCCAAATTCCTTTCACTTTCACAAGATTCTTGCCAACATTTTAATAGTTTTATGAAATAGCTGCAAACAAGCCTAATGGGGTTTGCAACAGTAAGATCGTGCTGCTAGAATGCTTCTTTTCTGTCTGTCTTATTTTTAAGGAAATCCTGCATTTTGTTACATCCTACAATTTTTTTGTCTATGCTTAAATTCTTTTGCAAAATTCAAATTGCAATAAGTATAACTCTAATGCTTTCCTACTGCATTTTTGTAGCTGGGTCGCTGGCTTCTGTTCTGATGAAGTATGGTAGATTTTTGTGGTAGCTTACATTAAGACTGTAGAGTCAGACAGTCAGTCAAGGACATCGCTTCGAAAAACTTAAGTTAATAGATGCCAATGTGAATTATGTTGGTGATGGTTATTCTTTTGGAAATTTCTGATAGAGTCAAGTAAAAAAGAAATACGAGACATTTGTACAAGAGTGTGACCCTGAAATCAGCAGTAAATTGGTGTTTTAATTATGATTATTGATGTTTTTGTCCATTCAAGGCACATATTATTGTCATGGGCACCAAAGGGCGGCCATGCCGAAAGTGGCTAGAAGGCAAGGCCATCAGCCCTCAAATTATGCCGATCCCTTTCAGAAGGAAAGGCCGCAGCTGATTAGTGCCTAAGGTAGAAATAAGTGAAAGGTAGTCCTTAAGTTTAGGAGGAGATCGGTTTTAGCCTCTGGCTATTTATATCTTGTAATCGGCACTTTGAGAAGGCAAGCAAGACAATACCAATCAAGTCTCTCTCTCTCTCTCTCTCATGTCTCGAAAGCGCCTAGGGCTGCTACCCTAGAACCAAGCCTGCAGCAGAGGGGATAACCTCGCCGGAGATGACAGGACGCCATGGACCCAAGGTCCATGACAATTATGGTTAGGAGCTATCCTATAGAGTGCTAAATAGACTTCTAACTTAATGGAGAAGTAATTGGCAAGCATAATCCAGCTAGCGCACCATGCCATGTTGGGCATCTTCTTGTGCCTGGTGTACCACATAACAACACAACTAATGGTGTAATATTACATATAAATGGGGAGGTGAGGGTGTGAGAAGTCTGGCATCAAACTTCTTCCGTGGACCATCAGATCTGATCTCGGTGTTATAAAAGCCCTTAATTTTAATGGAGACAAAGTCATGTGTGTATTTTTCTGGGTGCACAATGGTTGGAGGCTCTTAGTGGGGGGACGTTTTTGTTGGTGAATCTAAAATAATTCTAACTGGTCCATTATAGTATAGATACTTACATGCACAAGTGTAAAATTCATAATTTAAAATACTTGTATAATACATTTTTTCTATTTTATTATAAAAACAGAACTTGCAGAAGATATTGTAAAAATAACCTTGATTTAGTGACGAGGAAATATTGAACTAAGTTGCATTGATAAATGAGTCTTGAGATGTCTTGCTAGTAGGATCAGCACTCTGCTTATCAGTTTGAGCACTCTGCCTGTCTGCATGAGCAGACTATTTAGTGGTTAGCTACCTTAGTTATTGAGTTACTTCTGCTAGGATTATCTGGAAGCTAACTTTATTTTGGAATGCTGCTGTTGAGGTCGGTAGCAGCAGTAAACAGTAGCTGCAGCAGAGTAAAAGACCAGTTGCAGCAGCAAGCAGGTCCGTTTTAATCAAACTGGCTAATATTTTGCATTAGCAAATACTCAGTAGCAGAGTATGTTAGTATGCAGAAGCAAACTGACTTCACCTTCTACTATAAATATAAGCATATGCCACAAGGAAAATCTGCCTTCCCAGTTGTAGATTCAACTCTCAGCTAGAACCCAATAATGGAAAGTTAAAAATCATGTAATACTGAATAAGTAAGGTCATAATTGGTGTCAATCAGCAATGATTTATGAACTCATTTCAGAAGTGCTTTACTTTTCTTGTCAAAATTAAACCATGGGAAGATTAATATTCACTCTTCATACCTGCAGGTTCACATGTCATCCTCATTGCAGGTAATGCTCCCAATGAAGCTTGTACCAGTCTCGTGTTTTTTTTTTTTTGCTACAACAAAATTTTTGACGTTGTTATTTTCCAATAATAACACTACAATACTTTTCAAATAAAACATTTGATCGTGGGACATAGCTGTTTTGTGCTACTGCAGCTAGTTCATCTTTTTGTTCCTTTATTCAGCTACAACATCAGTGGCCACATTTGTTGTTCTCGTAGCCACTGCAATCTATCTTGCACTGAGGAAAAGATATAAGAAAGCAATACATCTGAAAGTAGAAATGTTTCTCAAAACATATGGCACATCAAAACCCACAAGGTACACATTCTCTGAAGTTAAGAAGATAGCAAGACGGTTCAAGGAAAAAGTAGGCCAAGGTGGGTTTGGAAGTGTTTACAAAGGACAGCTACCAAATGGTGTGCCAGTGGCGGTCAAGATGCTAGAGAACTCTACAGGAGAGGGAGAAGACTTCATCAATGAAGTAGCAGCCATTGGACAAATCCATCATGCAAATATAGTCCGCCTCTTGGGCTTTTGCTCTGAAGGAACAAGATGTGCGCTTATTTATGAATTCATGCCAAACGAGTCATTGGGGAGATATGTATTCTTGCAAAATCCTAATTCTCAAGAGCTCCTAGTACCTGAAAAAATGCTAGATATCGCTACAAGCATTGCTAGAGGAATGGAGTACCTACATCAAGGATGTAACCAACGCATCCTCCACTTTGACATCAAGCCTCACAACATTCTGCTGGACTACAGCTTCAATCCAAAAATTTCAGACTTTGGCCTTGCTAAGCTGTGTCCAAGGGATCAAAGCATTGTTACCTTGACAGCAGCAAGAGGCACAATGGGGTACATCGCACCAGAGATCTATTCTCCAAATTTTGGTGGGGTATCATACAAGTCAGATGTTTACAGTTTCGGCATGCTGGTGTTAGAGATGGTGAGTGGAATGAGAAATTCAGACCCAGGTATCGAGAACCAAAACGGGGTATATATACCAGAGTGGATCTATGAGAGAGTAGTCACTGGGCAGGAGCTGACATTTAGTAGGGAAATAGTTGACCAGACAAAGAAACAGTGAGGCAGCTGGCCATTGTTGCACTCTCGTTGTCATGGACGTTGGGTCCATGGGGATAGTGTCTTCTCCGGCGAGGTTATACCCCCTACCGCAGGCTTAGTTCTAGGGTAGCAGCCCTAGGCGCTTGAGAGGCATTGGGAGAGAGAGAGAGATTTGTTGGTAATACTTTTGCTTAATCTCCACCGAGTCCGATTACATGAATATATGGCCAGCCGCCTCAAACACACACCACTAATTTTAGGACTAATAATAGAAGGTTATTCTCAGCCACCGCTGCTAATCGCCAGATATTCTAAGCCACTACTGAATACAAGGTTATTCTCGCCCATCGCTAATCGCAAGAGGTTGCCACTCAAAGATGGCCACCCTTTGGTGCCCATGACATCTCCCCTCCCTTGAGGACCAGCTCGTCCTCGAGCCGCAGTATCGGATGGCGGAGGCGGAAGGTGCCGGTGCCGACATCGTCCGGGATCCCATGGGAAGAGCGCTCCGCCGGCTTCGTTGGGGCCGAAGGGTGGAGCTTGAACCAGCCCGCTCCGGCATTGGAGTCGGCTAGGACCACGGCAGAACAAGGATGCAGGAGGCGGCCATAGCCGCGATGCCCGATCTTTGAAGGTGCCGCTTGTTCGCCCCGTGGGAAGTGCCCATATTTGGACCTCCCCTTCACTTGGAGCAGCAGGATCGGATGGTTGAGGCCGAGGTGGTGAACACGCACGCACAGGAGCCGAGGAGCATGCGCATCTTCCGCACCACACGCCGGACAAGGAAACCTCGCCTCGCAGCTTGTAGTCGCACCGCCGCTGTCCTCCGATGCTTTTGCCGCATGAAGAGCTCGGGCCGGGCGCACGTGGTCCCCGTGCCGCGGCCTGAGGCGCATGTACAGCCGCCCGGCTCACACGGTCCCTTCTTCTCCATCGCATTGAGCATCTCCCTTGATGCGATCCAGCTGTGTAGAAACATCAGCAAGGATGCGAGGGAGTTGTCGACACCAAGGGATACCCGATGAAGCAGTTTAGCACGAGGGCGGTTTGAAACGCCAGGAGCGTGAGCTCGGTGAAGCGACGCCACGCCGGTATTCATCGCGGCTGGACTTGGCGGAACCAAACTCGGCATCGCCAAATTGCGGGAAGCCAGCCATACTCGTTCTTCCACCATGATGCGCTCCCGGCGGAAGTAGAGCTCAGATCGGTTGACGAAGGCCACCGGATCCGAGGTCCCATCAAATCAGCGGAAAAATCCATCGAGGGCCGGGTGGAGGCCGAATCGCGGCCGCTCGATGGAGAAACGCGAGAGCTGGTGCGGTGGAGGTGGCGTAGGATCGATGTTTGTTTGTTTTTTTGGGTGAGGATCTACCGGGATCGGGATGATTTTTTTTTTTTTTTTGAGATGGAGAGGATGGCAGCGGGCCGTGGAAGAATCGGTGACTCTAGATACCAGTGAATGATGCATCCGCCCAGCGTGGGGTTGGCCGAAACCCAATAACTTAAGGTTGTCCGGACTCCAACGGTTCTTATGCACACCCACTCGGGGAAAGGCCCAATCGCCCCAAAAGACTAGTCTGATAGGGGAAGGGTGACTCTCCCTTTTAAGGTGGCTTCCTCCTCCCAAGTTTAGCGAGGTGGGATTATCAGAGGCTCACACGGTCGCCGCCCGACTACAACTGGGCCACCTAGCCCATTTAGTGTTGCGTCTTTGCCAACGGGTAATAGCGGAGGATGTCCTCATCATTCTCACCCCCTTAAACAAGGGCCCGACTTTGATACCAAATGATGCATCCGGCCCAGCGTGGGGTTGGCGAAACCCAATAACTTAAGGTTGTCCTGGACTCCAACAGTTCTTATGCACACCCACTCGATAAATGCCCAATCGCCCTAAAAGACTAGTCCCGATAGGGGAAGGGTGACTCTCCCTTTTAAGGTGGTTTCCTCCTCCCAAATTTAGCGAGGTGGGATTATCGAGGCTCTCACACGGTGCCGCCGCCCGACTACAACCGGGCTACCTAGCCCATTTAGTGTTGCGCGTCTTTGCCAACGGGTAATAGTGGAGGATGTCCTCATCATTCTCACCCCCTTAAACAAGGGCCCGGCTCGATACCAAATGATGCATCCGGCCCGGTGGGGTTGACCAAACCCAATAACTTAAGGTTGTCAGGACTCCAGCGGTTCTTATGCACACCCACTTTCGGGGAAAGGCCCAATCGCCCCAAAGACTAGTCGATAGGGGAAGGGTGACTCTCCCTTTTAAGGTGGCTTCCTCCTCCCAAGTTTAGCGAGGTGGGATTATCGAGCTCACACGGCCGCCGCTGACTACAACCGGGCCACCTAGCCCATTTAGTGTTCGTCTTTGCCAAGCGGGTAATAGTGGAGGATGTCCTCATCATTCTCACCCCCTTAAACAAGGGCCCGGCTCTAATACCAAATGATGCATCCGGCCAGGCGTGGGGTTGGCCGAGACCCAATAACTTAAGGTTGTCAGGACTCCAAACGGTTCTTATGCACACCCTTTCGGGGAAAGGCCCAATCACCCCCCAAAAGACTAGTCCTCTCTCCTTTTAAGGTGGCTTCCTCCTCTCAAGTTTAGCGAGGTGGGATTATCCGAGAGGCTCACCGCGATTGCCGCCCCGACTACAACCGGGGCCACCTAGCCCACTATTACCCCGTTGGCAAAGACGCAACACTAAATGGACCAGGTGGCCCGCTTGTAGTCGGGCGGCGACCGTGTGAGCCTCCTCGAATAATCCCACCTTGCTTAACTTAGGAGGAGGAAGCCACCTTAAAAGGGAGAGTCACCCTTCCCCTATCGACTAGTCTTTTTGGGGCGATTGGGCCTTTCCCCGAGTGGGTGTGCATAAGAACTGTTGAGTCCGGACAACCATAAGTTATTGGGTTTCGCCAACCCCACGCCCGGGCCGGATGCATCATTTAGTATCGAGCCGGGCCCTTGTTTAAGGGGGTGAGAATGATGAGGACATCCTCCACTATTACCCGTGGCAAAGACGCAACACTAAATGGGCTAGGTGGCCCGGCCAGTAGCTCCGTGGCGGCACCGTGTGAGCCTCGATAATCCCACCGCTAAACTTGGGAGGAGGAAGCCACCTTAAAAGGGAGAGTCACCCTTCCCTATCGACTAGTCTTTGGGGCGATTGGGTCTTTCCCCGAGTGGGTGTGCATAAGAACCGTTGGAGTCCTGACAACCTTAAGTTATTGGGTTTGGCCAACCCCACGCCCGGGCCGGATGCATCATTTGGGGCGATTGTGGGATAACATGGTATCAAGGAGCATATTCCTCACGGATTAACGATCCTACTACAAACTATGTCTCGGTCCCACCGACGCTTTCGCGCGCTCTCCTCGGCTTTCGCGCACGGTGAAGGAGAAGCTCGCAAGGGGCAACTTTGCCATGTGGCATGCCCAAGTTAAGGCCACCATAAATGGTGCCCAACTCGCTGGTTTTCTCAACTCGTGCCGCGCCCCCGCGAATTCAAGGAGCCCTCGCCCCCGCCGATGTCGCGGCAAAGGAAGATCCCGCTCAATCCAGCAGCACCTAAGGGGTGGCCAAGGACCGCCAGATCCCGAGTCGGCTCTTTTGGTCGCCGACAAAGGAGGTCTTCCAACAAGTTTTGTCGGAGACCACTACGGAAAGTCTCTACGCCCCGCGATCCCGGGGCATCATGCGTCCCGCCCCCCGGCACAGATCATGGCGACACGCATGGCGCCGCCACCGCATCGGCGGGATCTTCATCCATCGCCCGACTTCTTTTTGCAAAGATGAAGGGCCTCGCCGACGAGATGGCTTCGGCGGGCTGCAGATTGGAGGACGAGGAGCTTGCCTCGTACATCCTTGCCGGGCTTGACGAAAAATTCGATTCTGTCGTGATGTCAGTCACGGCTCGTGTGGAGCCGATCACCATCCAGAGTTGTACACTCAGCCACGCCTATGAGCAGCGAAAGGAGATACAAAGCGGAGGATCCCACTCCTCTATCAACGCTGCATCAAGGGTGGCGGTCATGGTGGCAATCACTCACGGCCGAACGGGCGGTGGTCGCGGTTTTGTCTCACGGCCGCAACGGCGACGAAACGGTGGTCGAGGAGGCGCCACAACAACTCGCGGCCGTGGTGGTGGTCGCAACCCTTTTCTTGAAGGCGTGTACGCCAAATTTGTGGCGTGGAAGGCCATGGGGCTGATCGTTGTTACAAGTACATCGGCTATCCACAAAAGAGCGTTCTGCCGCGACAACGCCGCCCTACGGCGTCGACACCAACTAGTATGCTGATTCCGGTGCCACGGATCACATCACCAAATGAGCTTGAGAAGATCTCCATTCATGATCGGTACCATGGAGGGGATCAAGCACACGCCACGGTCGTATGGCAATCAACCACATTGGTCACGGTGTTTTGCATTCCCCGTTTCAGAACATTCATCTAAATCGCATTCTTCATGTTCCTACTACTCACAAAAATCTTCTTTCTCGTTAACCGATTAGCATGTGACAATCATGCATTCTTTGAATTTCATCCCAACTATTTTGTTGTAAAGGATCAAGCCACGAGGAAAATACTCCCTCGAAGGCCCATGTGAAGGAGGTCTCTACCCGTTGAAGCCCTTCTCAAATAAAGAAGCTCTAGGCGTTTTCAAGCCTACCACGTCTATATGGCACCATAGACTTGGCCATCCCTCGTCCATCGTCGTTGAGCGGATTCTACAACATAATCATCCGCCATTTTCCGTAGATTTAAATAACACCTTGGTCCGCGATGCATGTCAAAGAGGCAAAAGCCACCAATTACCCTACACTAAGTCCACTAGTGTATCATCTAGTCCTTTTCAACTTATTTTCTCTCGATGTTTGGGGACCGCACCCACTTCGTTGGCCAAGCACAATTATTATGTTAGTTTTATTGATGATTTCTCCAAATATACATGGATCTATTTATTACGTCATAAATCTCAAGTTTTTGAGTGCTTTCGAGACTTTCATCATATGGTTGAACGCCAATTTGACACCAAAATACGTGCTATTCAATCTGATTGGGGTGAATATCGCTCTTTACATTCTTATCTCACCAACCTTGGTATTGTTCACCAAGTATCTTGTCCTCATGCTCATCAGCAAAATGGGGCTGCTGAACGGAAACATCGACATATTGTTGAAGTAGGACTATCACTGTTAGCACATGCTTCTATGCCACTAAAATTCTGGGATGAGGCATTCCTCACCGCTGTATTTTTAATCAATAGAATGCCTTCCAAAGTCATTAAAAATTCTACACCCCATGAACTACTTCTTGGCACCCCCTCCGATTATTCCTTCCTAAGATCTTTTGGTTGTGCCGTATGGCCTCACCTTCATCCCTACACCGCTAAAAAAACTAGAATATAGATCCAAAAGATGTGTGTTTATTGGTTACAAACAACTTACACAAAGGTTTTAAGTGTCTAGACCCTACCGATGGACGAAGTGTATATCTCTCGTGATGTTGTCTTCGATGAAACCATTTTTCCTTTCTCCTCACTTCATCCTTCATCCCAATGCCGGTGCTAGATTACGTGCCGAAATCAATCTTCTTCCCGACTCCCTAAAAAATTTGTCTTCTTCCTTTTTTCGGGATGCACAAATACATGATCGAACTGTGGTTGATTCCATGCCTAACAATGCCGCTCATCGTTCCTCTAGTGTTGTGGATCATGCAGATTTAATTTGGTTGAACATGGTGGAGACGCGGTGGATAATTCGCATGCGACCACGGATTCGCATGCGACCGCTTCTGCTCTACCAATGCATGCAACCATCGATTCGCCCGCACCCGCTGATTCGCATACACCCGCTTCCCGACCGCTTCCTCGCCCAAACCCGCATGCCACTCCAGTCCACCACGGTGGAAAATGATACGATCGACGGGAGACTCTCGGTTCCCGTGTTGATTCTACTCCCCTCGCTCGCCCGGATCTCCCCGGCCACCGGTCCGCCCTATGGCACCTAGTGCTTGCTCCACCTATCCTCAACCGGCCTACTACAAGATCTCAACATGGGATTGTTAAACCCAAAACTTACATGCTGATGGCACAATCCGTTGGGGCATGTGCAACACCACCGCCTTCGTGAACCATCATCTCGTTGTCGAAGCATTAAGAGATAACAAATGGGTTGAAGCCATGAACAATGAATATTCAAAGATTAATGAAGAATAAGACCGCATCCGGTTCCTCCACAAAAAGGGTAAAAATATTATAGGATGCAAATGGGTTTATAAGATCAAGCGAAAAAGCGATGGATCGGTTTGACAGTACAAGGCAAGACATGTAGCCAAGGGATTCAAGCAACGCTATGGTGTTGATTATGAAGAAACTTTTTAGCCCGGTTGTTAAAGCCGCCACCATAAGACTGATCCTATCAATTGTGGTATCCAAAGGATGGTCCTTAAGACAACCGGATGTTCAAAATGCATTTTTACATGGAGTTCTTGAAGAAGAAGTTTATATGCATCAACCTCCCGGCTACAAGGATAACAATTATCCAAACTATGTTTGCAAACTAGACAAAGCCATCTATGGTCTCAAACAAGCACCTCGGGCCCGGTATGCAAGGCTTTGCAACAAACTAATTTATTTGGGGTTCACTCCATCCAAAGGTGATACATCTCTGTTCTATTACAATAGAGGAGGACACATCATGTTTGTTCTAGTCTATGTGGACGACATCATTGTTGCAAGTTCGTCATCCCAAGCCACAAGTGCATTGTTTGAAGGACCTTGAGAAAGACTTTGCACTTAAAGACCTCGGGGATCTCCACTTCTTCCTTGAATAGAAGTAAAAAAATTCGCGAGATGGTATAATTATGTCACAAGAGCAAAGATGCTAGAGACATATTAAAACGCCTGAATGGACAAGTGTAAATTCATTGATACACCTCTATCAAACACAGAGAAGTTAAGTGCAACACAAGGGGCAACATTAGGACTTGATGATTGCACCCAATACCGCAGCATTGTTGGGGCCCTACAATATCTAACTCTCACACGACCGGACATTTTATTTGCAGTTAACAAAGTGTGCCAATTCCTACATTGTCCCACCACTATGCACTGGAGTGCTGTCAAGAGGATATTGAGATATATCAAAGGCACCACAACTATGGGTCTGAAAATCAGAAAATCGGATTCAATGTTGGTTAGTGCTTTCTCTGATGCAGATTGGGCGGGGTGTATAGATGATAGAAGGTCAACAGGAGGCTTTGCAATATTTCTTGCACCCAATCTTATCTCATGGAGCGCAAGAAAGCAGCCAACTGTGTCACGTTCAAGCACCGAAGCCGAATATAAAGCTCTAGCTAATGCTACAGCTGAGGTAATGTGGGTTCAACAACTTTTGAGAGAACTTAACATCAAACATCCATTAGCTGCTCGGTTGTGGTGTGACAACATTGGCGCAAAATACTTGTCTTCAAATCCTGTCTTCCATGCCAGGACGAAGCATATTGAAATAGACTTTCACTTTGTGAGAGAAAGAGTAGCGCATAAGCTACTAGATATAAGATACATTCATACAGGTGATCAACTAGCTGATGGATTTACAAAACCTCTTGCGATCTCCAAGATGAAACAATTTAGAGACAATCTTAACCTCATCCGTGGCTAAGATTGAGGGGGGATGTTAGAATGTGTCTAATGTTAGAAGAATTAGTATGTGAGGTAGCATGTAAGTGTTGAGTGAGTATGTGGTGTTGCAATCTATGGTTGCATGTAAGTGTGACTAAACCTGTGGAGCGTGCGTTGTAAACTAAACATAGTAGCGCATTGTAAGCTACTTGGGAGTCATTCTCACCATCACTATAACATGGAACCGTGAGAGCCAAGATAGGCATAGGGAATTGTTCTTGCTTAAATTCAAAGAGTGCCGATTACAAAGATTATATGGCCAGCGGCCTAAACAAATGGAGAAGCTCTCCTTAATTCTTGACTTGCCTAACAACGCCTTTCCTTCCTAGCCACCGCATGCCGGCGCCTCCCGTTGGAAACAACCAGGCGCTCGGCTTGGTTCGGATTAGCGCGATCTTTCCTAGCCACTGCATGCCGGTGCCTCCGTTGGAACAAATGTCTGCGCCTTCAGCTTGGTTCAGATCCACGCTGATCGGCCGGGCCGCTCGCTCGCTTAGCTGCGCCGGGCCGGGCGTCGCTGTAGCCAAGGGCCGGATGTACGGTTGACCGTACATGACATCTCTCCCCGCCTCGAAGGCCAGCTCGTCCTCGAGCTGAAAGTCGGGGAAACGGTCGGTGAAGTCATCGAGGTTCTCCCACGCCGCGGACGCGGCCTGTTCACCTTGCCAATGGACCACAGATTGACGCACTCCGCGGGCCAGCCGACTGGCGAGAACGCGAAGGGGCGCATACACGGCCGCGCCGTTGAGGGTGTTTGGCAGCACCGGGGGTTCAGCAGGCGGGGTGCCCACAAACTTCTTGAGCACGCCAACATGGAAGACATCATGGATTCTGGCGCCTGGAGGGAGCTGGAGCCGCACAGCTGCCTCGTTGATGACTTCTTCAACCCGATAGGGCCCAACATAGCGCGGTTTGAGCTTCCCAATGCAGACGACGGGCAGGACGCCGCCCGGGCACCGGGCGTGTCGGGGAGCGCCCAGTCCCCCACCTGGTACGACACCTCCCGGTGGTGCTAGTCGTAGGCACGCTTCTATGACTCTTGGGCCTGATGAAGCCGGTAGCGCACGTCGTCGAGGAAGGACGCTCGTTCCTCCATCTCCTGCGCAACCGCTGCCACGCGTATGTCGCCGGGCTCGTAGGAGCGGATGGTGGGCGGGTCGCGGCCGTACACCACGCGAAACGGAGTCTCGTGGAGGGACGACTGGTAGGCCGTGTTGTAGGTGTACTCCGCCCACGGAAGCCACCGGAGCCACTGCCGGGGACGATCGCCGGTGAAGCAGCGAAGGTACATGGCGATGACGCGGTTGGCGGCCTCCGACTGCCCGTCCGTCTGCGGGTGAAAAGCAGAGGACATGAACAGCTTTGAGCCGGTGAGCCGCATTAGCTCGCTCCAAAACGACGAGGTGAAGACGGGGTCGCGGTCCGATACGATGGACTGTGGGACGCCATGGAGCCGAGCGACCTCGGCGAAGAAGGCCTGCGCCACCGACTCCGCCGTGTACGGGTGCGCCAGCGGGATGAAGTGGCAGTATTTGCTGAAGCGATCAACGACGGTGAGGATGACCGTCTTGCCTTGTACCCGGGGTAGCGCTTCTATGAAGTCGATGCCGATGTCAGACCACACGCCGGAGGGGATCGGTAGAGGTTGGAGCAGGCCTGCCGGGCGCAGGTGGTCGGACTTGTACTTTTGACACGTGCCGCACGCCTTGATGAATTCCTGCACTGCACGACGCATGTTGGGAAAATAAAAATCACGCCGAAGGCGATGTAGGGTGCGGTGCACGCCCTCGTGGCCGTCATCGTGAACGGTAGCCACGATCTCCGGAGCAGGGGCGAGCTGGCCGGAATGTACAGGCGGCCCTCCAGGGCAACCATGCCGCCGATGATGGACCAGGGCGCCGCGCGCGTGCCCGTGCGGATCTCGTCGTGGATGGCGACAAGGGCCGGATCGGTGGCTTGGGTCTGTCGTAGGCACTCGACGAAGTCGAATCTTGGGGCGGAGATAGCCAGCAGCTCGCCCTCCTCCGTGTCCCGCCAGGAGAGCGCGTCGGCGATGGTGTTCGTGGCGCCGGAGCGGTATTCCACCGAGAAATCGAAGCCCAGCAGCTTGCCAACCCAATGGTGCTGGGGGATCGTGGCCAGGCGCTGGTCGAGGAGGTACTTCAGACTGAAGTGATCGGTCTTGACGATGAAGCGCCGCCCCACAAGTAAGGCCGCCAGTGCCTGACCGCCTGGACGAGGCCGATGAGCTCGCGCTCATATACATGCGCGAAAGCGCTGCCGACGAGGCGCGATGGGACGGCTGAAGAAGGCGACGGGGTGACCCTCCTAGACCAGACCGCGCCAAAAGCCGGAGCACGACGCGTCGCACTCCACGACGAAGAGCTTACGGTCCGGCATGGCGAGCACGGGCGCCGATGAGACGGCTGCCTTGAGCGCCTCGAACGCAGCCATTGCCGCCTCGTCCTAGAGAAAGCCGTCCTTCTTGAGGAGGGCTGTCAGCGGAGCCGCCACCGTGCCATAGTTGTGCACGAAGCGACGGTAGTACCCCGCGAGGCCGAGGAACCCCCGCACAGCCCGCACGGAGCGTGGTGTTGGCCAGCCGTGAATGGCCTCCACCTTGGCCGGGTCCATGGCCACGCCCGCCGCGGAGATGATGTGGCCGAGGTAGGCGACGGATGGCGTGCCGAAGGAGCACTTGGACCGCTTGACGAAGAGCTGGTGATGGCGTAGCTCATCGAGGACGGCCCGGAGGTGACGCAGATGGTCCGCCCACGTTTTGCTGTAAACTAGAATGTCGTCAAAGAATACCAGCACGAAGCGGCGGAGGAACGGGCGGAGCACGTCATTCATCAGGGCCTGGAATGTCGCCGGCGCGTTGCAAAGGCCGAACGCCATCACCAGGAACTCGTACAAGCCGTCGTGGGTGCGGAACGCGGTCTTGTGCACATCTTCCGCCGCATGCGCACTTGATGGTACCCCGATCGGAGGTCGAGCTTGGTGAAGTACTTGGCGCCGTGGAGCTCGTCGAGGAGTTCTTCGACCACCGCGGATCGGGAACGCGTCCCTGACCGTGAGGCGTTGAGTGCCCTCAGAGTCGACGCAGGCGCGCCATGATCCGTCGGGCTTGACCAGAGGACGGGCGACGAGAATGGGGAGTCACTGCGCGCATAATCCCCGGTCAATCATGGCGGATCACCGCGCTCCCACTGTCCCCAGGGCCGCCGGTACCGGTACGGGCGAACCGCCACCGGCCGCTGGGGGCTTGAGGAGGATGCGATGATCGTAGATGCGCTTGGGCGGCAAGCCTGACGGAGCTGCGAAGAGCCCCCCTGAACGAGTCCGGAGGGCCTCTAGAGCTCGCCCCCCCGTGGACGTGGCGCGGACAAAGCCTGTTGTTGCTCGGCACCCCCGCCCAAGACACGGAGCGCCCCGGAGCGCTGAACGTCATGCGGCGGGCGGGCGAGGTCCCACACGATCGCCCAAGGGCGCCGAGCCAGCGGTGCCGAGGGACGACGTCGCATTCGGCCAAAGGCATGACGGCGAGATCGGGCGGGGTAGACGGTGCCATCGACATGGAGCGGTGCATTGCGGAGCACGCCGGCACAGGTGATCCTTTCGCCGTTGGCAACCATTGCCGTGAGGCGTGGTCGCCGTTGGAGGGGGGAGGCCGGAGTGGTGCGCCGCCGTCGCCGAGAGATGAAGTTGTGTGTGCTCCTCGAATCCAGCAGCGCGGACCAGGGGACGCTGGCCCCGTGGTGACGGTGATCTGCATCGTGTCCGCCGCGGCCACCCTCGCGACCGCCGCAAGGAGAAGCATGGTGCGCCGCATCGCCGCGCCCCGCTCGCCCGAGACAGCAACGTCGCCGATCTCCACGCCATCGACGAAGAAAATGCGCCGCAAAAGCGGTTGTGGCCACGGGTATACTTCGCGTTACAATTGAAGCAGAGTCCCCCGACGGCGCCGGCCCGCCATCTCCTCCGGGGATAGCCTCTGGTGGTGGTCTCGCCGCCCCGGGCAACGCCCACGGGTGGCGCAGGAGGGCCAGCTATGGGGGGCGCTGGGCGCGGCCGTGGGCGCCGAGCCGGTAGACTGCGTGGTGCCGAACGAGCCGGGCCGGCGGGGCGTCGAAGCCCATCAGCTCCCACACACCGCCCCAGCTCATGGTGGCCGGCAGCGTCTCCGGATGATGAATCCGAACCGCGTGGCTGAGTGGCGGCAGAGCCCCGGTGTACTGTTGACGCTTACGCGCCTCGTCCAGCCGGCCCGCTGAAGAAGCTCCTGGAACCGGTTGGAGTACTCCTCCACGGTGCCGGTGCGGCGGCACTCGGCGAGCTCGAACAACGGCGCCGAACGAAGAGGTGGGCCGAACCGAAGGTGAAGCAGCTCCTGAAGCGACCCCAAGGCGGAGTCCCCTCGTCCCTCCTGCAGCTGGAGGAACCAGAGTTGTGCGACGCCCTCGAGATTGTACGAGGCCATCCACACTTTCTCTTCCGGCATGGTTCGTTGTTGCCGAAAAATACGATTCACATTTGTTGACGAAGAGCAGCAAATCAGACTTGCCATCAAACCGCGGGAAATCCAATTTCTGGAATTTCGGCGGGCGATCGAGATCGCGTGGCGCATCGGTGCGCCACCGGATGTCGACGACGCCGGACTTCTCCTTCGGTGCGTTGATGTCGAACTGCATGTCCTTCATCATCTTGATGACATCGGCAATGGTGGGCTCGGCCATGGTGGGGGAAACCGCAGATGATGCGGCTGATGATGTGGGTGAGCGTGGGGGGTTTGGGGTGGCGGAATTGGTGGTGGTGGTGGTGGCAGGGAAGTAGGATTGAGACCGGAGGCCAACCCCCCAAGCGTCGTCGTCTTCATCACGAGGATCGCCGGACTCGTGATACATCCGGCCCAGGCATGGGGTTGGCCGAGGCCCAATAACTTAAGGTTGCCCGGCCCCCAACAGTTCTTAGGCACACCCACTCAGGGAAAGGCCCAATCGCCCCAAAAGACTAGTCTGATAGGGGAAGGGTGGCTCTCCCTTTTAAGGTGGCCTCCTCCTCCCAAGTTTAGCGAGGTGGGATTATCAGAGGCTCACACGGTCGCCGCCCGACTACAGCCAGGGTGTCATGGACGTTGGGTCCATGGGGATAGTGTCTTCTCCGGCGAGGTTATACCCCTCTACCGCAGGCTTAGTTCTAGGGTAGCAGCCCTAGGCGCGTGAGAGGCATTGGGAGAGAGAGAGAGAGATTTGTTGGTAATACTTTGCTTAGTCTCCACCGAGTTTGATTACATGAATATATGGCCAGCGGCCTCAAACACACACCACTAATTTTAGGACTAATAATAGAAGGTTATTCTCAGCCACCGCTGCTAATCGCGCAGGATATTCTAAGCCACTGCTGAATACAAGGTTATTCTCAGCCACTGCTAATCGCGCAGGTTGCCACTCAGCATGGCCACCCTTTGGTGCCCATGACACTGGTGCATTCAATGGAACCCCAAAAACCGACCATCGATGACAAAGGTGGTTAACATGTTGACAGGAAGGCTACAGAACCTACCAGTACCACCTAAGCCATATGCCTAGCCTGAAAGCCATCCTATGACATAAAACATGGAGGATATACTGCCATGATTTAGCAAGCATGAAAAGCAATTATGCTTACTTTCGTATGTGAGCTTAGTAATGCTTAGCAGTAGATTATATTGTATTTGGATTATTCCACTGTATCAGCCAAATGAACTGTGCCTCTTTTAATTTTCGATCGTGCAGTAACTTAATTAGAAACATATCATATTGTATTTGACTTCCGGTGTTGTGGTTCAATTATTGTGATTTTCTAGAAAATGTGTTCCTATAATTTCTCTGTGCCTGTCAATGTTGTGTACTACAATGCATACCTCTGAAAGGTGTTGTACTCTGTGTGTGTGTGGAAAAAGGAGCTCTAATTTTCCTATTCAATGTACACAAGAGTTATTATCAATTCATCATGCCAGACAAATGATAAAAAAAAATCTCAGCAATGTGTGTTTGTTGTGATTATCACCTCGTTAGGCTACTTATTTTTTTCTCGATCGGGCCATTCACCCGTATTTCATTAAGAGGAGGAAAACCAAATCCAAGTACAAACTAAGCCGGGATGCCGAGTGGACATCAGGCTGGGAAAGAGAGAAACAAAACAAACCACAACAAAGCAAAACAACTCAACGCAAAGCAAGCAACCTAACTACTGGATGCAACACGGAAGACGATTACAAGATAACCAATTGTCGCGACTAGACCGGAAGCGTCCTCGGGGCCAGACCGGCTGCACCGACACGCCGCTTCTTCCCCCCAAGAGGAAGACCTCCATGGCCTCCAAGTTGGCTTCAGCGTCGGGGGCCCGTGAGGGCGGATCGCAACTCCTCGAAGGAGACCGCATCCTCATGCTCGGCCTCAACCTCGATCCCCATCTTCTTGAGCAACACTCTCCTTGCCTGGTCCTCTGGCTTAAGATGCCTAGCCCCACTCTTTGCAGCCGAGCCGTGCGTTTGTTTGGGCAATCTGAGAGGCATCCCGCGCGCGGGCGCGTTTTCCTCAAGACCGGCGTGGAGAGAATGGATGGCTCCAGCGGCTTCGTGAAAGCGGCTAAGAACTCGTCGACCGACGGCGCGATCATGGAGATCGAAGAGTGTGCGGTGCACCCATCTTCGTCACCACGAGCATCAGTGCCACCCGCGTCAACGTCAGGGAGGTCAACCCCGACGTCGGTGCGGCGCGAGCTCATCAGCTCCCGAGCCCGGGCGGCGGCGGGGAGGTTGCCGAGTGCAGGCGTCCGGCACGACGGCGGGCTAGTGGGACGGCGAGCTCGGTCTCAACCAGGCTGGCCCACCAGGTCGTCCACCGCCCCCGGGTGGAAGTTGGTGGAGGGGCACCCATATGCATGGCCTCATCCTCCGTGGAGGCCGGCGGGCACGGCAAAGGAGGCCGCGAGCTCAACGATCATGGGGTCAACCCATGGGAGAGGCTCCCCCCCACCGCCGCCCACCAGTAGCACAAGCGGGTCAACGGCAGCGACCGCAGACGCCGAGGCTGGCCGTACTTCGAAGGTATGCGCTGCGGGCGTCGGCGACGCCGGCGGGCGCGGCCGACACCGAAAGCACGGGCGTGTGTGGTGCCAACGGCGGGTGCATCCTCCACAGCACCGCGCCGTCGATGCCGAGGAGCCGCACTCTCTCCGACATGGATCGGCCGGGCGAGCATGCCCCGCACGCCCCTAGCCCCCGGACCGGCGGCCCCGCACCGGAAGCAGCACGACGGTGAGTGACATTCTTGCGGCGACATGGTCGCGGCGCTAGGCGCAGTTGAAGCGAGCCCCACAAGCTCCGGCGGGGGACAGGCGGCGACGTCTTGGCGCGCATCGGCGGGGCGGCCGCGGCGACGACGACAACGACGCACGACGGCCTGGAACCCATCAGCGTCGACGTTGGGCTGCCGGGACATGTCCCGCCGGGCCTGCCGAAGAGGCGCCGGGATTCTCGCGCCGGCCGCGACAAGCGGTGCCCGCGCAGGCACCGCGTCGCCGCCAAGACGGAGTCGTTGTCGCCCCAGCGGGCGCACCGCGCCTCGCCGGCGACGCCCTCCTCCCCGCAGTGCCTGGCGTGGTGCGCCCTCCACTGCGCCCCCGAGCCCCGCACGGGGATCGCGCCGGTGGAGGAGACGAGGCCTCGAAGAGCCCTACGGGCGGCGTCAAGGTACGACGGTGCGAGGCGGCCGGGGCAGGCTCGTCGCCACCGCTGCACGCGGCGTCGAGGTCCCCCTCCCAACGCTGGAACTTGCCCCCCTCGCCACGAACGGAGGGCGGGAAGAAGGCAGGGGCATGCGGGGAGAGGGAGGACGGGGAAACGGCTGCCCGAGCGCCGCAGCGGTGCTCGTCCGCCCACCACCGTCGCCGCAGTGTCCTCGACGGCGCCATCGACCAGCCAGCGGTGTGTCCCCGACCCGTCGGCAGAGCAGCCCGCGACTCGAGGCCCCGTCGAGGAGAAGCCCGATGGAAACGGGAGGCGACAAGGGCTGGCGCTGCGGTTTGCGCCCGCCGCCGATAGCCGGGCGTGACGGTGTACTCGTGGCCCAGAGCAGTTGAGTTGGTTAGCCGCAGCAGCCGCGGCGACGTCGGGGCGGGGGCGCCTTGTGACGGCCGGCGACGGAGACGACACGGAGTCCGGGGGCGGCGGTGTCGGAAGCTCTGCGCCCCGACGAGGACGGATCCCCGCTGCCGTCGGGACCGCACCCCTGTGACGGCGAGCCCAGCCGCGGCGGGGCAGAAGCGGCCCGCGGCCTCCCGCGACGGTAGGAGTGTCGAGGCAGGCAGGCCCGCGGCTGCGGAGCGAGCGCAGCCGCGGCGGCGTTGCTCGCGACGGCCGGGCGCGGGAGGAGGCGCTGCGGCGAGAGAGGAGGGAGCTGCAGGGCGGTGGAGGTATCCCCGAGCCGGCGGCCGCTGGGACTCCGAGGAGCGACGGATCGACCTCCTCAACCCCATGGCTGGATAGATCGGGCTCTTGTGGGGCGCGGATCTGGTGCTGGAATGCTCGGATGGAGGGGTTGGAGAGGGAGGTGCGGCGGCGCGCCGGGCGCCGCCAGTAGCGGGAGGGTCGGGTCGGGCGGAGGGTCGGGCGGTTCCTTTTCCATCCTCATTAGGCTACTTATCCCTAACGAATTACTCCTGCACCACTGCACAGGCAGTTTGTTATGATTATCACCTCGTTGCTCAAGTCATGCAGAGTGAGTAATAAGAGAGAATCACCTCAACCAGTGCAGAGAAGGAGAGCGTCGAAGGTGGGGATGGTCGAGAGGCCGACAAGCAGAACCCTCCAGCGCCGCCGCCAAGGCATGGTGGGGCTCGTGGCGAAGCTTTTGGGCAGATAATACAGATCGCCGCAATCGCTGCCGCAGCCGGAGCACCGGCACTGCCGGGACGCATGTGCGGGTGGGGACTGGCTGAGCCGAGGTGGCAGGGGAATGGTTTCCTCGCCACATTCTGCTGTGGATTGGGTTCCCTAGATATTGAGTGAGCGGCTAGGTGTGTGTGTGACACAGAAGAGCTGCGGGGCCGGGGTTTGCGCCGTCGCGCAGGGTCAGACCGCCGCGGCGCCGTCACCGCGGCCGGCGAAACGCCGGGAAGCCTGCGGTGCGGTGCCCCTGCGCGCAAGGGGGTTTTACGCCTAGTTGCAGTTGCTACTTCTCTCTATGGGCCGAACCGGGCACATGGGCCATGGGGTGGCATTTCCTTAGCGCACTCCTCCACCAGCCCACAACGCGACCTCGCGCCGCTGTCGCCGAAGCAGCCGCACCCCCACCCCGCAATCCCCGACCGCCTCCGCTGATCACACCCCGCCGTGCGCCTGGTCCGCATCCTTCCGTGCCCTTGCTGCTGCTACCTCTCGTTGGAGCCGTGTGCTGAACCACACCACCGCTTGCCGCTGATCGTAGCCTCCGAACAACCTAGCCACCGGTGATATTGCCCAGCGTAATGCCCTTGTTCAATGTCCTTGTCACCACCTCCCGAATGGCGAACCGGCACGGTGCTTTTCGCCGCCGCCCTCTGCTCCGATGAGGGCCTCCTACGGCAGTTCACAATGCCGTCCAGTTCTGCCTCCTACCTGGGGCTGGAACCGAGGAAGGTAAATCCTCTCCTTTGCTTTTCTCAGTTTAGAGCAATTGTTGTCAAATTCATGCCAACGCATTCACTCACATTGCAAAACTTGTGTAGCCTGATTACAGTCCTCATTGTTTATATATGTGAGATTTGGCCTATATCCTGATTCCTGACCCGTCAAAAGGTCAAGGAGAACATTTTACTGAAATGTGAAACTACTAGTAGCACAGCACAGTGCAGAGATATGGAAAGGTGGGGAGAAATGGTATCAACACATTTTAGGTAATCACAGTCGAAGAATTGAAACACTAAATTCAAACTCAAGTTTGATGCAATATGTTGCTAATTAATTGTATTACATGTTTAACACTGAAAACTCTCGCCATAGGAGGCTAAGAGCCTGATACACTGGAATGATAAAAAATTAAAAATACATGACATACTACTAGTGATAGGCATCAATAAGTGTGCAAGCATAGCTGCCAAATATATTTACGACATAGGATGGCTTAAAGACGAGACAAATGGCTTAGGTGGTATCTGCAGATTCTGCAACCTTCCAGTTAACATGTTTACCACCTTTGTCATCGATGGCCGGTTCTTGGGATTCCATTGAATGCACCAAAGTGCCACAATGGCCAGCTGCCTCAACATTTCCTTTTCATCCTCTGTTATTTCCCTGTTTGTTACCAGGTCCTGCCCAGTGCTTACTCTGTCATGGATCCATTCTGTGAAGTATACCTCATCTTGGTTATCAATACTTGGGTCTGAGTTCCTCTTTCCACTTACCATCTCTAGTACCAGCATGCCAAAACTGTAAACATCTGACTTGTATGATATCCCCCGAAATTCCGTGAATATATTTCTGGTGCAATATAGCCCATTGTGCCCCTTTGCTGCGGTCAATGTAACAATGCTTTGGTCCCTCGCACACTGTTTTGCAAGGCCAAAGTCTGAAATCTTGGGATTGAAGTTGTAGTCCAGTAAGATATTATGAGGCTTGATATCAAAATGGAGGATGCGTTGGTTGCACCCTTGATGTAGGTACTCCATTCCTCGGGCAATACCTAAAGCAATAGCTAAAAGTTTGTTTGGTGCCAGAAGCCTTTGAGAAGAATTAAAATCAGACGAGAATATGTATTTCTCAAGTGACTCATTTGGCATGAATTCGTAAATAAGAGCTCTTCTTGTGCCTTATGAGCAAAATCCCAACAGTCGCACAATGTTTGTATGATGGATTCTCCCGATGGTTGCAACTTCATTAATGAATTCTTCACCCTCTCCTGTTGAGTTCTCTAGCATCTTGACTGCTACTGGCACTCCATTTGGCAACTGACCTTTGTATACACTTCCAAATCCGCCTTGGCCCAATTTTTTCTTTTGAACCGTCTTGCTATCTTCTTAACTTCAGAGAAAGTGTACCTTGTAGGTTTTGATGTTCCATATGTCTGGAGAAACATTTCAACCTTTAAATGTATCTCTTCATTATACTTTGATTTCAGTGAGAGGTAAAAAGTGCAGTTGCCACCATGAGAGAAAAAGAACTATAAAACAGGCTACCGATGATGTTGCTGAAAAGCAAAAACAGAAAATAGAAAATCAGCACATTGTGTTCAATAGAATGACACCACTGGGTGTGTAATTGCCAGAAGAGAATGTAAGAATAGCTAGCAATACAGATTTATGTGTGATTGATAGCAACATTCTTTTTTTCGTTCTTTTGATGAAAAGAAATGTTTTCCTCATTTTTGTAGCAGTACCTGCAATGACTTTATGACGTGAACCTGCAAATTCAAAGAACAGAATCAGATACCAGTCAAAGGTTTACAATACCAAACAGAAAGAACTTTAATATTTTGAAAACAGTATGAATCGACACTGTTATATAAGTGAGGTGTAGCTATTTGAATGTATGTGTTCCCCCACTGTTTTCTCATCTCGCTCTTCCAAATTCACTTGTCCTGACCAAATCAACACCAACCCCACCCCCACCCCCCACCCCCCCCCCTTTCCCTCGAGGCCTCTGTGTGAACTTTGACCAGTTAGATAAGGTAACATATTTCACACACTGTCTGCTTAAGTTTGTGAGGTTTTGATTGCACTGTGTCTCCTATCAAAGTAATTTTGACATAATTCTTATAATTTCAAAATGATATCACACTTCTATTTTACATGGGCCAAGTGTAAATTGAAAACTGTGATTTTGAAAGTATACATAGTTATGTTTATTTGGAATCTGTAAACACTTTAAAGCAGAGGGGAGCATCTGCAATTCTGTAGAACTCTAGTCAATCAGAAATGATAGAGTACCTTTTTTCATGCAGAATGGTTGATTCCTTCGAGAGCTGAATGCGCAGGGTTGCCCCGATTTTCACAACCGGTGCAAAAGTGTGAAATCCTTGCCGGAAACGTAGTATACTCTTCATCCCAACTGATTGTGATCTCAGAAAAATTGATAATTGCTTCTGCTGCTTGCTTGAATGCCTCCAGTGTCTTATTGAATGGTTGTAACGAGAGTGGTATCGGTACTACTGTATTTGTGCGCACCTTGCAGTCCATCGGAAGTAGGGGCCATCGTAAAAAATTATGCACCAAATATGTGAAGCGACCTGGTTTGCTAAGGCAAGGGATCGGGCCCTCAATTGAGTCAGCAGTATCAGGAAACTCATAATCAAAAATCTGAATATGATCGCTGCCACAGACGGCTTCATTATAATACCTCCAAACAGCAGAACCACTTGGCGTGAATTCCCTTGAACAGTCTACTAGCCTTCCAGGAAAGTAGCAGTAGTAATCTCTGACATGAGCTTGAGCTGGTAGGCTTATTAGCTTCTGGATCGGGCACTCAGAGAATCTCTTCTCTACTAACGGGATGATCCTCATAAGGGAATTGTTGTAATCCAGGGCGATCACTTTCGATGGCCCAAGAAATGGGTGCTGTAGGATGGTGTCTTGGCCAGAGCATGTTAGGTTCATGTATGGTGTGGCACCGCATGATGAATTAGTAGATTGGAGCCGTAGTGGGAACCGGATCTCTGGCCCATCTTTGCTGCACCCGATGCGTGGACAAGAGCTGAAGAAATCTCGATCATCCCAAGCAGTGGCGATGTCGGTGCCATGGTTGAGAAGGAAGAGCAGGAGTGAAGCTATGGTAAGAAATCTACTCATCTCTATCCTGTAAAGCGGATGATAGGTGAACACACAACACCCCACTATACCAGTACAATGCCTGGACAATAGGCAACAGGAGTTCAATTATAAACAGATAAAAGTTACCCGCACAAATAGTGCGAGTGTTACGTCTGCTCCATATTCAAAGCATAAGTCTGTGGTCAACTCATGGGTGTGTTTAGTTGGTGAAATATTTTGGGTTCGGCTACTGTAGCATTTTTTATTTGTATTTGATAACTAGGTCCTATCATGGATTAAATAGGCTCAATAGATCCGTCTCGTACTTTTCAGCCAAATTATGCAATTTGTTTTTTTATTTACCTATATTTAGTGCTCTATGCATGCGAAAAAGAGATTTGATGTGACAGACACTTGTAACACTTTTTTGAGGTAACTTTTCACCAACTAAACATGCTCCATATCATAAAGCTGCGGTTATGGGTGGGGCAAGAGTTTCAAGTCTTTCTCAATCTGTGTGGGAAGATTTTTCTTCTTAAGCCAGAATACCATGGGCTGTCTAGCCACCTCAGATAGAGTTTTTTAAATTAATTAATTTGTTTTTTTACTAGAGAATATCTTTGAATGTTTTTGTTTCTTTAATGTGCCTTGGGCATTCGGTAAAAAACCGAAAATTCGCCCGGTAAAACATAGTTCTGTTCGAGAAAACCAAAGCCGTTCGGTTTGACAAAATCTTAGAAACCAACCAAATCGGTTTTGGTTTTCACTGAAAAACCGGTTACCCGACGGTCGGCGCTGCTCCTCATTACCGCCCGCCGCCCGAAATAGCCCGCTAAAAGCCCCCCGAGCGGCCGAGCTAGGGTTACGATTTTGGTGGGAGTTGCGGTGGGGACTAGGTGGGAGACTGGGAGTTGCCGAGTTGGGCTGGGATCCGCTACTGGGCTACAATTTGAGGAGTGATGGAATCGTGGTTTGCTTGCAATACGCAGTTGAGTTCGGTAGATCAGGGAAACCGGCCGGTCAGCGAACACTGCAAAAGAACCAACACCGAACCGAGAAAACGAGATTTTGGTTTGGTTCGGTTATCAATTTTCGATAAAAATGTGCCCATCTTTGCGGCATCCATTGGAATAAATTTCATTTAGCCATCATCGACCATTTTCTTAAATATCACCTTATGCTCTTCTCTCACATTCACCCATGGCTATGCAATTTCTATTGAGGCCAAAGTTAAGGCGTCCTTAAGTTTTCCCTTGGTTGAGCTATATTCCTCGATAAACTTGTTGTCCAATCCAAATCTCTCACAGATTATTAGGTTCCTTAGCCTTCTTATATATTTTAATTTTTTTAATCATATTTTACTTTCTCTTGTGGAACATAGTTCTCTCTCTCTCTCTCTTACCACCCCTACCCCCAACCCCCCAAAAAAAAAAAAAAAAAAAATAAAAAAAAATATCATCAGATTTATTAGAATCATACACGTCTAATAGAGCCACTTCTACTCCAAGCAGCCACTGGCCAACTCTATCATCATACCAACATTCATCATCACCTCCTCAACATTATGGAACCACCACTGATGCCAGTTACTAATCTAAAGTATGTTACTTATGTCACTCTGCCTTGATATCAATCATGATGTCATTTTTTTTTGCTTGTGACTAGCTTCTTGCAAAGAAAATGATTTGTGGTACTTGCCAACCTCTTATGCTTGACGGCATGAGCATCAAGAAAATGATATCAAAAGTCGATATTCCTTTTATCAATTTGTTGTAATCACGAGCGTCAGAACTTGTATATTGGTTAAGTCATCACCATGAAAGCCACAAACTATATAAAAAATCACGGTCGTTGGAGTTGGCATGTGTTCAGTGGCGGAACTAGGGGCGGCAGGGGTCATGGCCCTCCAATTAATGCAGTGGAAAATTTGTTTGAATGCCCATACAAAATTTTAATTTATAGCACTTCAATGCATGAATTCACTCACTTTTTATTACAACATTATGTTTTTTTTTATGTTATGAATACTAAGAGTAAGTATTATAGAAGGCTGTAAGCCGGCTAAATGATGACGTGGAGGAGAGAAGGGAGGAGAGAGAGAGGAGAAGCAGGCTGTAAGCTTACAGCCGGCTTGGACACAGGAACCAAGAAACTTTGTGAGACAGATGAACCCATTATTAAATGCTGAAGACTTAACCATTGTATAGGTGGGCTGAGAAGTAGGCTGTAAGTATCCTTACAGCCAGCAGCCGGCTGTATTATAATACTTGCTCTAAGTACATGTGTAGAAACGTTAAAAAATTAAATATAAAGACATACATTTATGTATATATTTTACTTAGAAGTGTCATCGTATACGTTTGGCCTCCCTTAATTAAAAGTGGGTTACGCCGCTATATGTGTTTGTTTATTTTTTCTTCGTTGATGTTGAAAGGAAGGGTGCGGGTAAGATTTGGCGCTAAAATACTCTTCCCTCGGACCCCGCGGTGCGGGAGCCTACGGCACTGGGTACGCCCTTTTGATGTTGAAAGGGAAGGGCTGCTGCCTCCAGCGCCCCGTGTCGTGGCTGCCATGGCCCCCGCTGCCATGGAGCTCGGAGGCGAGGGAGATGGAGGTGGGGGCAGTGTGGGGAGGGAGGTAGGGTGGTTCGAGCACCGGGGCTCTCGGCGCCTCGGACGAAGGAGAGGGAGTGGAGAGGGGCGTCAAGGCTGGTGAGGAAGAGGGAAACGGTTGAGAGTGGGAGAGGGAAAGGGGAACGACTGAGTAAGAGGCAAACCCTAAGGGCGTCCCCAAAAATGCTGACTCAGCTAGCTATTTGAGTGTACACATCAGCTTGCATCCTATGTGGAGGGGAGAGAATATGCATAGAAGATTGAACTGGCTATTTGCTCGTCGCCTATCTCGCACACACCACGAGACGGTGCTGTGAGTATGCCTGGCCATAAAGTAGTGCAAATAGCTAGCTTCAGTAGATAGCACTTTTGCTTGCTAGCTATTATACGCCATCTCCGAGCTAGCTGCTAGCGAGGACGATTATCAGGCTTTTCCGTGACGGGCTTTTAAAGATGCATGTCTCAGTTAATCGATTAACCATGACGTACACGTTAGGATGTCCACCACGATTAATCAGGTCATAATTAATCATGGCGAGCAAACGGGGTGCTCGACATAGTTAATGTTTTAGGGTATGTATTGCAAAATTAATTCTATAGTAGTGATTAAAAATAAGGTTTATAAACTTACTTGTGTGACCGTTTCACAGCATCAAGGATAGTACAAATATTTGGACTACGATCTCAGTCCACATGCGCTAAACCCCGCTTGCCGTGTTCTTGCGGAAATGTTAAAGTATCTTTTTTTTAGCTTAATGTTAAAGTATCTTCGATAGGCAGTGATTTGACTAGCATACTAGTACTGGTACATGCAGCGTGTCTTGATTAGACTTTGGAGCTACTACAACTACTGGCCACGAGATCTCAGTCCTACTGCCTGCACAAATGCCCACTTGACATGTTCCTCACGTTCCTGTCGACATGGAAAATATCCTATCTCGCCGTCAATGGAAATCTCCCGAGGTAACTGGACCAGTGACCAATATGTTTGGTAGAGATTTTCCATTGCAACTTGCCTGGCAAAGTGGTCACAAATCGACTAGTGGCACCAAAACAGTAGACATCAAATTTATTTTGCATAAAAATCAGCTTAGGTTTTTCTCATACCTCGTTTTTTTTCCAAAACCGCAGGAGAGCTGTGCTTCACTATATTAAGAAGAATGAAAAGGGGCAAGAGCCCTACAACACACGCCACACAAAAATAACCCTTACACAACGAAAGCTACAAAATTGTCTGTAAAACAACAAAGGTAGCGACCAAAAGTCCCTAGCACTAAGCTAACCACCAGGGAGAAGGGCAGTCAAAGAGGACAGCCCCTTACGTCCTGCTAGACTCCATAGCTGGCGCTCTTCTCCAGCGAGAGCGAGAGCAGCACCAAGGTTGGGGCAAAACCATAAAAACGCAACGATTCCGAATATTCTAGAGAGTCCATGCCCCAAGCACAATGAGAGTATTGAGACCTTTCTTGATCAATCCGCATGCCGTATCACTAGCCTTTTCCCACCAACTATCAAAAGAAGTGTTTGCTGATACCTCGTGTTTATCTTAACCTATGTGTGTTTGGAGTAAATTAGGTTTAAGAGCTTATTTGGATTCATTAGCTCTAAAAATAAGCTAGCTGAGGGCATCTCCATCAGATTGAGGAAATGAATCCACTTTCCCTATATCCAGCATAGAGGGTATTCAAAAAAAAGATATTCATCATATCCTCTTTCAAACCCCCTTTCTTATTTTTCACGATCTCTCGAATCTTTCCCTCGATTAATCCTCAAAGAAAGGGGAAGAACAACACATTTTTTTTCTCAATCCCCTTTCTTTCCTTCTCGTCTCACACTAAACCTCTTGGCCTCACGCCCTGCACCACTCCAAAAGGTCTCCGCCAACCACCATGCCCCGCACTGGACAATCGCCGCCACGCCCCCAAGCCACAGGTCCTATATGACCCGCGTTGTAGGGTCGTTGTGCCCCACACGAGAAGGCACCGGTGCCACTCGGTCAATCCATCATGAGAGAGACATGTGGGAGAAAGATTTTTAGAGAAGGGGAAAGGGGGTTCGATGGAGATGTTCTAATAAACAACCTTTAGCTTTTTCCTAAAAAATAAATTTTAGCTAGCATATTTTTAGTAGAAGGCCATTTAGATCCACCTGCTAATAAAAAGTTGTATAGTGAGCTGAAAGTGTATATGAACTAGCTATTAGAAACTTCAAACCAGCAAATAAAAATAATAGTTAGAGCAACTCAAACCGAGAAGCTATTCATGTTGTGTAGTCTATATTTGACTATTCTAGAAAGAAAAAAAAGAGAACCCAAGAGATATTGTATTTGAATTTCTAAAATAGCAAGTAATCTATCGCAGAGTTCTCACATGCTAAATATAGCTTGCATATACCGCTAGCCATCTAACCTCGCATACTAAAACGGTAATGCTCTGTTAAGAGTTTTATGTTTTTTTGTAGGGTTTTCTATTTTAGAGGCCGGCTAAATCATGAGTTTAGCCATCTATTTTTACCAACTCTATTGGAGTTACTCTTGGTAGCCTCTTAGCTAATAATTAACACGTAAATTCCTTAAATTAATTTTAGCTGCTAAGTTTTTAAGTGCTAATAGAGCCAAAACATATCCTTAATTAGTTTAAATTTTATCTCAATCAACTCGGATACAAGTGTACTGTGTATCCAAACAAGAATTTACCACAAAATTGTAAGGGAAGTGCGAACACAAGGTCGATTTGACCGCAAACATTTGACCGGCGGACAGTCCGGGCCTTGACCGCAGACATTTCATAGCTCATTTCTAGTTGAGTCCAGAACTCTTTCCGGTCGATGTGATTTCTGGAAATTAAACCGACCGATGGATAGTCTGCCATTGTGGTCATGTTCCTAAACAGTCACTGTTCTTCATCATAGCGTGTCTAGTGCTACTGTTGCTCCTGAGTTTTCGTTGTGCCCGGACTTCCGAGCATGTGCTATTTGTGCAACTTTTCTCCTGTTCCTTTGAGGGTTTGTTTACATCGACTCTCGGGTGTTCTCAAGTGTGCCTAAGACTTTGTGTGGAATATATTGCTAATGGTTAGCATGTGTATCACTCGCATCTTGCGTGAGTTTTGCTTTGGGGGCTATGTGGTCCTTCCGTAGATAATGCAAGGGAGAATTATCTCTGTGGCCCTCGAAAAAATTTCTTTTATGTGTATGACCGCTTTTTTCAAACTTTCCTCTATGGCCCTGGAACAAGTTTTCTTTGACTCTCTGTCTTTCCGTTCATTCTGGACAACTAATGGTGTTGAGTTAGATGTAAAAATACCATTTTACCCCTAGCAAAAAAAAATCATAGTTGTTTTTATATTAGGGTAATATTAAGCATATAAATCCACACATATAATCAAGTAGATATATTTTTTTTTGTGTGAATATATGAATTTGTTTGCTTAATATTACTCTAAATAGACAACAAACAAATAAACTTTGCATTTTTTTTTGTCCGGGGGTAAAAGATATTTTACCAAGACTACGGAACCGGGCAATTTCCCGTGAGGCCTTTGCTCACGGGAAAGACCCATTTCCTCACGGGAAAGGCTATCTCGGGGGTAAAACACGGGATAGCCGTGGCGGAAACGAAAATCGCCGGGGAAATCACCGTTTCCCGTGAACACCTAATATACACACGGGATATCCTTTCCGTGATCCCACTTAGCACACGGGATAGACTTAACGGGGGAGGGGAGGGGGGCCGTCAACGGTGGAGGTGTGTTGAACCCGTTATGGGCTACGTGTCCTGTTGCGTGAAACGGCGTTTTGGGGAGATATCCCGTGAGCCCTACGGTGTGGCTCACGGGATATCTGGTATCTTCCCGTGAGCCAAGTAGTGCTCACGGGATACATTTGGCCGATTTCCCGTGAGCGCCCACCACTCACGGGGGAAAGGTTTGGCCTCTTTCCCGTGAGCAACACACGGAAATTGTGTTTTTTTTTTTTTTTTTTTTTTGTTCCAAAGACATAAATGACACATATAAATATATATATACATAGCACAGATTGCATAATATCACAAATATAGCTCGATAAATCCATAATACCACATATATATTACATAACATTCAACAAAGTCACAAGTTCGACCACATGTCCATGAGTGCAACCACAAGTTCACAAACTAAAATAAAATCCAAGTTCACAAGTTCAAGTGCACAAGTTTTCAACCTAGATCATGACAAATTTCTGACCCGCGGCCTCCAACCTTCCGAAGCGCGTTCCCAAAGCGTCCCGGTTGTGATTGGCTCGGAGTTGGGTTCGAGGCATGAGAATTTTTCTCTGCGTAGGCAAAGATAAATAGTTAGAAATTTGTGAGACAAAATTCAAGGTAGAATCTATTAACTTGAAAAAGAAGAGAAATAGTTAGAAATTTCGGCAGCACCTCTCCCTGCGGAGGGCTTTCCAACCCGCAAAGAAAACAACGGCTCGATGGCCGACAACCACATGTCCACGTGCACATCTCATGGTGCATTCAAAACTTCAGATCATATCCATTCACATTCATATATGCATATTTCGAGTTACGGGAGACAAACTCACGGAGAGAGCTCCATGCGGTGGAGGGAAGATCGGCGGTGACCGTGGAGGCGGGCGGTGGGGCGGCGACGGGCGGTGGGACGAAGACGGGCGGTGGCGGGAAGGCGATCTCCGGTGGCGGCTGCACACCAACCTGGCCACCAACACGCCGGAGGTGCGCTAGGAGAGCTTCCATGCTCTTACGGTGCTTGCTCGACCCTCTCTTGCTCGCTCGAGCCCTCTCTTGCTCACTTGAGCCCTTGCCCGCTCCCTCTCCTCGGCCTCCTCCGTCGCTTCCTCTCTTCCTCTATCTGGGCCTATTTCAACACAAAGTTAGAACACGGAGAAATAGTATTCAACGATAAATGAACCTTAAATAAAAATATATAAACCTCAAGTCTGAGACCGCTCAGCTTTGGTAAGTGGTTGGCCGCTCGCGTATCACCGGGCCTCCGCGTGTGCTTCGGGCTCGAATAGCTTCTTTGTGTTGTGCGGGTTGATAACGCTATCACCTATATAGTACCGCCCGTGCTTCTTGCCTCCTCCGGCGATCATGGCGATGTCCCCTCAATGTTGTGGCCGCGGGGATCGAAGGTTTCTCCATCTTTGCTCCTCGCCACCGGGTGTACCTCTTGATCTTCTCGTGGCGGTCGGGTTGGTGTAGGCTTCCAGGCGGTGTTAGTTGGCCTTGAATTGCCTTTGAAATTTCCTATACCAACGAGAGACAAAAGGGTTGGATGTAGAATATTAAGTAGTAGAAGACAAGTGCGGGGTTTGGGCTTAGAGTTGTGACTTATCTTGTATGTAAGGAAGCACCGTCTAGGTTGAAAAGTATATAATTCATTATCTTGATCCACTCTGAATTTGTCAAGGTCTTTATTTTTGAACCACTTGCCCGTCCTAGTTCTCCTTGGAAAAGGCCGAGGGTTGATTCATTTTGATCGGCATTGTAACGAGGGGGTGGATAATGCGAGCTAGGAAGGTTGTCACCATAGTATTTTGATGTGAAGTCGACACCTCTGCCCGAACCTTTGCTTCTGCGATGGAACCCTCAATCTTACACTTATTTTTACTGGTCGGACCGAACATGCTTCGAACTCTCTCAATAGCATAGCACCAACGAAACTGTGCGGGGCCACCCACCCTTGCCTCGTTTGGAAGGTGCAAAATCAAATGCACCATCGGAACGAAGAAGCTGGCGGAAATATCTTCTCCAACTTACGGACCAACACAGTGCCAATTTTTCCATTTCTTCTAGTGTGGTCGAGATAACTCTTTAGCACAAAGCTGCGAAAAGAAATTGCTCAACTCTGCCATCACATGCGGACATGATCGGGGACATAGCCTCGAAGCATCACCGGAAGAAGCCGCTCCATCCATATGTGGTAGTCATGACTCTTGAGCCCAAGGATTCGCATAGTGGATAAGTTCACTCCCCTCCTCAGTTTTCTTTGCATACCCATCGGGGAACATTAATTTCTAAAACCATTGCGGTACTTCCCTCCTTTGGGGGCCTGCTCAACACGCTTAATCGGCCTTAGGTTTTTTTCCATCTCTTGCCATTGCTAGGAGGCTTCATTTCTTGCTTCGATTACGTCACACAACTCTGCGGATCAATTCTAGCCTTAACGTTGTCCTTTGACTTGGCCGTTTCCATGAATGTTCCAAGAAAATACTCGGCGATGTTCTTTTTAGTATGCATTAAATCAAGGTTATGTGGAAGAAGAAGGTCATCATAATAGGGGAGCCTCTCTAATCCCGACTTGTGAGTCCATGCATGATCCTCGCCATAACCCACAAAGACACCATTTTCATCGACCACAAGAGTCTCCACTTGAGCACGTACCTCGGCTCGGGATGTCATCATCTCCGGTTTTGGGTCCGTAACTTGGAGACCTTTCGTAAAGTTCTTCTTGTCTAGCCTTGAATGCATGGTCGGGGAGGGAGGAACTGTCGATGCTTGTCGAACGCAGAATACTTGCCACCCTTCTTCAACCAGGATGAACCTCACGGCCGTCTTGCATCTTTGGGCAAGGGAACTTGTCGTGCACACACCCACCCACAGAATATCCCATACGCCAAGAAATCATGCGAGGGAGTAGTGGTACCACACGTACATCCTGAAATTTCTCTTCAAAGCTCGGTCGTGCGTCCAAAACCCTTCATTCCAAGCTTTGGTCAATTCATCAATCACAGGCTCTAAGAACACACCCATTTTATTTCCGGGTGGCCACGAATTATCAAAGACAAAAGAATGTTCTTCGGTTGAAAGCGACGCCCGGAGGCGGATTCGGCGGGATAACGAATACTGAGGCCAACAAGTGTATGGGGCAGCCATCATTCCATAAGGATTGAACCCATCATTTGCCGGTAGAACACGCACATTACGAGCCTCCATAGCTTTGTCAAGATGAATATTGTCGAAATGGGTCCATGCTTCGGCATCGGATGGGTGTACCATCTTATCGGGCTTGTAGCGACGCCCATCTTTATGCCATGTCATCCGTTTTGCGACTCCTGGTCATGTACATCCGTTGTAACCTCGGTGCGAAGGGAAGGTACCGTAGGATTTTCACGGGGACCTTAAAGGCGCCTCTTCTCACCGCCTTCACCAGGGGTCTACCTCTATGAACCTTGAGGATTTACACTTTGGGCGGTCGTATCATCTTTGTACTCTTTCCTAAATAAGACGCACCCGTTCTCACAAGCATGTATCTGCTCGTATGGCATCTTGAGTACCTTGAGGAGTTTCTCGACTCATACATGTTCTTTGGCGACCGTGACTGGGCGGAAGCAAGCCCCCAAAGATCGTCAACATGTCGGTGAAGCCGTCTCGACTAATATTGCATCGGGCCTTCAAGTCCATAAGGCGTGAAATGGCATCTAGTTTGGAGACCTCACAATAGTCGTGAAGGGGTTTTACGTGCCGCCGCAACATGGTATAATAGGCCTTTGCGGTTTCTTCTGGCTCCTCCTCCCCCTCATCCCCAAGACCTTGCTCAAAGTTTTCGGCATGGAAGTCATCTATCATGTCTCCTATCCCGGCATCGAAGCAAAATCATCGATCGCGTTGCCTCACGACCTCGTCTCTCATACGCCGGTTTCACCATGGAAGATCCACCGCTTATAGCCCGGCGTCCATCCATACTTGGGAAGATGTTTAGACATGTCCTCCTTACTTTGCCTTTTTTTATTGTCACAATTCTTGCGGGGACACCAAACCTTACTCGCACCTCGAGCATTACGAAAAGCATAATCCACGAAAAGCACTTTGCTCTTCCTAACCCATTCACGGTCATAATCTCCAAAACTCCTCCACCATCGTATATCCACGCACGGGTCATCCATTCTCTATCATTTCAGCGAGAATATAAGAATGCGGTGCATCTACACAACGATCCTACCATCTAGTAGGTGAAGATAGGTCCCCTATCCCACCCGAGGATGCGTAGATGAGGTCGAGTTCCATGCTCCACTCCTATCCGGGGCAAATTTCGGCAAGACACCTCCCATTGTTCTCTCGAATACACGTCCTCCCCGAGAGGGGAGCCGTGTATTCAAGAACAACGGGAGATGCCGCCAAACTCAATCGAGCAGAGTGGAGCATGGAACGGACCTCATCTACGCATCCTCGGGTCGTCAAAATGTGGACAATTCGAAATGATATTATAGGTATGCGGGATCTCGCATACTTCCAACCGTATTCTTTCGAACGGGAGACGCCTAACCGAGCTGCGCGATCTAGCTACGACCATGACATGTAAGGAGGGATATACCTAGGTCGCGGTGGAGTCGGGCTACCCGGGCGAGGAAGAAGATCGAGGGCCGCCAAGGGACTCGGCCGGCTCGGCAAGGCACTCAACTCCGCTCCGGAGGGCTCCTCTCTGCATAAAAACAAACACACGGGATCGGGTTGAAAATTTCGACGGAACCTCCCCTGCGGGGAGGGTTTCCAAACCTCGCAAAACAAAGCACACGCACGATGGCCGACAATCACATCCAGGGGCACGATGGCCGACAATCCCACTCTGGGCACGGAAAACCGAAAAACCGAACCGAACCGAAAAACCGAGAACCGAACCGAAAAAAAACCGAAACCGAAAAAATTGGGTTCCTATTCGGTTCAGGGTTCTGGGAACCGAATTTACCGGTACTTTCGGTTCCGTACCTCGATAAACCCGAATATACCGAATGTACCGAATTGAGGATGGAAACTCGATTAAATCGTCTGTCCGTCGAGTCCGGACTTCGCAAAGCCCAACATCAGCCCACGGCGGGAAACCCCAGGGTCACCCCTCCCACCTCCCCCCGCACACCCCTCCCGGGCTCCTGACTCCCTCGCGGCAAGCCGCCGACCCCGACGCCTCGCGGTCTCGCCGGCGCGCTGGCTGCCGCCGCCCGCCGGCCCCCGCCCGCCTCCTCTGGGCTCCGGTCCGCCCGCCTCCGGCCCCCACCCGGCGCCCGTCGGGCCATGTCCCCCAAGCGTCCGCCCGTCCGGCCGCACCGCCGCCGCCCGGCGCGGCCCCGCCCGCACCGCATCCGGCTCGAGCTCCGACCCCGCGCCCGCCTCCAGTTCCGCCCGGCCCATCCGGCTGTCCCCCCGCGTCGCCCGTCCGGCGTCCGGCCGACTCAGCCACAAGCGGCAGCGTCAACCATCGTCATTTGTCGCCTCGTCGCCCTCGTCGTCCGGATCTCCTCGATTTAGCGATTTGAGTTTGAGAATGTTTGATTTAGTGCTTTGCATTGCTTCATGTTTGATTTAGTCTGGATCTCGATTGCTTCATGTTTGATTTAGTCTCGGATCTCGGATTGCTTCATGTTTGATTTAGTCCGGATCTCGATTGCTTCATGTTTGATTTAGTAATCGCTTAGGTTCTTTTTCGGTATTTACGGAACCGAACCGAAGAACCGAAACCGAAATACCTCGGTACCGAGAATTTTTGGAACCGACGGTCACCGACTTTGCCGGGAACCGAATTAGAGCCGGTAGACGAGGAACCGAACCGATCGGTTCGGTATTACCGAATGCCCGTGAGTGACGACAATCACATCCGTGGCACGATGGCCGACAATCACATTTAGGGGCACGATGGCCGACAATAACATTCGGGGCACGATGGCCGACAACCTCGCTGAAGGCGAAGCGGCGACGACGGGCGGAGGGACAACCTCACCACGCGGTGGGCGGGCGGCGATGGCGGTGCGAGGTGCGGCGCAGCGGCGTCGCGGCGGCGGCGTCGAGACCTCTCTTCCCTTCCCCACTTCTCCTTCCTTCCTCCTCCCTTCTCCTCCTTTCTTCCTCCTCCTCCTCCCTTCTCCTCCTTCCTCCTCCTCCTTTCTTCCTCCTCTTCCTTCCCCCTCCTCCCTTCTTCTTCTTCTTCCTTCCCCCTCCTCCCTTCTTCTTCTTCCTTCTCCCTCCCTTCTCTCCTCCCTACTCCACCCCCCTCCTACTCCCCCTCCCTCGCGGCCACCCGGTAGGCGCGGCGCCTTGGCCGCTGAAACCTTGACCGCCCGGCGGTGGACGAAGCGTGGCGGGCGGGGAGGGGAGGCGGCGGCGTCTTGGGAGGCGGGAGGCGGCGGCGGGACCGCGGCGGCGGCGGCCGGTCGCCCGGGGGAGGCCGAGCGGCGGCGGCGGTGTCCGGGTAGTCGGCGGCGTGTCTTGGCGGTGTGTGGGTGTGTGTGTGTTAGAGTGTGAGGTGGGGTGTGTGGTTGACTAAATTTAAAAAAAAAAAAACTCTTTCCGTGATGGATGCGGGGGATCACGGGAAAGACTCCTCCTTTCCTGTGATCCCCCCGGATCCATCACGGGAAAGAAAAAAACTTTCTTTACGCCGTGCGCAGAGTACCCCGTGAAGCGGGTCCCACTTCCTCTTTCCCGTGATCACGGTATGTGCTCACGGGATATCCCGCACCTTTCCCGCGGGCTACTCACGGGGAAAGAGTAAAAAACGCCGCAACGTCAAGCAAGTACCCCGTGAAGCGGGTCCCACTTCCTCTTTCCCGTGCTCACGGTATGTGCTCACGGGATATCTCGTACCTTTCCGAAGGCTACTCACGGGAAAGAGTTTTTTCGAAATTTAAATTTATTACCCCCTCTTCCTTTTTGTAACATATATCTTTTCAAACTTTGATCAAGATTACTTCAAAAATACCTTATAACATACACTCACCCATACATAATTGATCCTTGCTTGGCGAAAAAATTGCCATTATTTTATGTGGTTCTATCTCCTTTTTTCAAAATTGTATTTACTTAACTAACTGTAAAAATATTATAATAATTACCAAAATAATTCAAAAAATTCTCGAAAATAGACATGACACAATATCCGAGGTCTTTGCATATAGAAAAGTTTCGTAGCCAAACCACAACTTGACCGCCACATCCACATGAAATCACACTTTGGATCATTCTCAACAAACGTGGAACTTCTACGTAGATGTCGGGAGCTTGTGAACATCGTGCGTGCCAACTTGTGCGAAACGTTCCCAATTTTTTATCATAGCCTCGGCATAAGATATCATGACATATTATCAAATTTCATGATTTTTTGCACATCGGTTTATTTTCTAGAATTTTTAAACCACTCGAAGCAGGATTAACGTTCATGATTTCGTATTAAGATGTTCTAGATTTCGTTATTTTTTAAAATGCAAGGCCTTACATTGTGTTGAGTATGAGGAATATAAATTTTCTACTAATTTTTTTCAAAAAATTGAAGCACTTGTAGTTCAAATTTGGCCTCATTTCATAAATTCCCATAAAAGAGAATAATTACCTAAATATATCAAATAAAGTCAATAATTCACCAAACTTTAATATTGAGTGTCATATGATGTGCAACAAGTGTATAAAAAGTTTGGAGATTAAAATCCAAAAAAAAAAAAATTCCGTGGAGCGGGATGTGGCGCTCACGGGAAAGGGCCCCTTGCCGAGGCCCACCGTTCAGCCCCACGGAAAAGCCTGCTCACGGGAAAGAGGTATCCCGTGAGCTTGACGGAGTTCTCACGGGAAAGAGTGGACGGAATGACGGAGCGGGGCTGGGCTGACGGCCGTGCCGTTTCCGTGGAGCGACCTCCTCACGGGAAAGGGTGGAGGTGATTTCCGTGAGCTTTCCATCACGGGAAATTGGGTATCCGTGGGTATCTTCTTTCCCGTGATGTTTTCACCCTCCTCACGGGATATCTAGTTATTTCCCATGATTATTTGCTCTTAGCTCACGGAAAAACATTTCCTCACGGGATATCTAGTTATTCCGGTAGTGCAGGGTCATAGAGCTAATTCTCCCATAATGCAAAGGCTCAACAGTTCGACTTATATATAGCGAGACCTTTAAACAGAATCAGAAGGGACGTGTGAGAACTGAATATAATCGCGTCCATGGCGATTTCCGATACGCTTCACAGATCTGCCTTCTGTCAAGCCGCTACTGTGTTGTGTGTGCTCGCGGTTCTCGTAGCACACGTTGGGGAATAAGGAGCTACAGCAGCAGCAGCTGGTATGTGTGTCCTACTTTCTCTTGCGGTGAACTTAGAGACGTTTCATATCCTTTCCGTCGACCGGAAGATCCAGATGGGTGCGGTGTTCCGTCGTACGAGCTGTCTTGCAGCGACACCAAAGCTACGATTCGGATCAACACTGGGACATACTATGTGGTCGACATAGACTATGCTGGTTCTTCCTTCGTGGTCGTAGACGCAAGCTTGGACATGCAAAGCAGCTGCCCTCGTCCTCTCTGGGGTCAGATTCCTTATGTTTATGGTCTGAAGCTGCCATCGCACCCCGACATCCAGCTGTGCCCTGATCCTATTGCATGGGCAAACTTTGTGAATTGCTCGCAGACTATAAGGAATAATCATCATATGTACAGAAAAGTTGACTGCCTGAGCACGAACTCTTATTATGTTTATGTGTTCACTGAAAGCTTCCCATCATTTACTCTTAAAGACCTCGAGGCTTCCTGCGGATACTTGGCCTTGATTCCTTTGGGTGGTTTTGGGGGACAGACGACGACGCCTGTGAATGAAGGATTTACAGATGTCGTCAGATTGATGAGGCATGGCTTTGTCGTTCGATTTCCATATCCCTATTATGAAGAAGAATACCATGCCCAGACACTATGGAAGGAACTCATCAACAACATACGCAATTGGATTCAGTAAGTTTTGGATCTCCTTTTTGTTTTTCATTTCAGATATCAACCTGATTCCCGTCTCAAATTCCTTCCTGTACTTTGTCTTGGCCTTCGCAGCGATTTCGGTGTCGGAGAAACCATCAACCATCGGATTTTTAGATATTCTAACAGTCGATTATGATATTTTGGACTACTCTCTTCGTAGCTATTATGGACAAAACTACCCTCATTCCCAAGTTGCTATAGCCTTGTGCATTATGGGGAGGATTCTTGGTACGTCAAAATTATCTCACACTCACACTTAATATATAATTACATATAGTTTATTTACTTGTTAATTATAAATCACATATGCATAGTCATACTTACTAACCAGAACCATATATGCTTTCAGTACTATCACTCTTATGCCGGTTCATGTTGGCGCCCTGTCGGTGCTGATCTTCCTTGCACACAAGTACTGGAAAGCAAGAATCACAATCGATGCGGTAGAGAAGTTTCTCCGTATGCAACTAATGCTCGGTCCAACGAGATACGCCTATACAGACATCATCGCCATCTCAAGCCATTTCAGAGACAAGCTCGGCAAAGGAGGCTATGGCTCTGTGTACAAGGGTGTGCTACTCCCGGGCAATGTCCATGTCGCCATCAAGATGCTGGGCAATTCCAACTGCAATGGAGAAGATTTCATCAGCGAAGTCTCCACTATTGGTAGGATCCACCACGTCAATGTGGTGCGTCTTGTGGGGTTTTGCTCGAGGAAATGAGGAGGGCGCTAGTCTATGAGTATATGCCCAATGGCTCACTTGACAAGTACATCTTCTCATCAGAAAAATGTTTCTCCTGGGAAAAACTCAATGAAATTGCATTGGGCATCGCCAGGGGGATCGACTACCTGCATCAGGGTTGTGACATGCAGATTGTACACTTTGACATCAAGCCAGAAAACATCCTTCTCGACAACAACTTCATTCCGAAAGTTGCTGATTTTGGGCTCGCCAAGTTGTGCCCAAGGGATGACAATTTTGTGCCAATGAGCGCATTGCGGGGAACAATAGGGTATATAGCTCCTGAGATGATATCTCGGTGCTTTGGCAACATATCCAGGAAATCAGATGTGTACAGCTTTGGGATGCTACTTTTGGAGATGGCGGGTGGGCGTAGGAACGCTGATCCGCAAGCAGTAAGCTCAAGTCAGGCATACTACCCATCGTTGGTGTATAGCCAGTTGACTAAACAAGAAGCAGGCGAGATCAGTGATGCTGCCGATATGCACGAGTTGGAGAAGAAGCTGTGCATTGTTGGGCTCTGGTGCATCCAAATAAGGTCTCATGATCGGCCGACGATGACCGAGGTCATAGAGATGCTTGAAGCTGGGATCGATGGAATGGAAATGCCTCCGAGGCCCTTCTTTTGTGATGATGAGCAGGTTCCTGGGGTCGGTTCTTACTATATGTCATCCGAAATGACAGCAATATCTGAGGAGGAGGAGTATTAAATAATAAGGTTCTAGCTTATGTCGAGCAACTAATAGATGCATGCGTTACCAATTGTTTAGTTATCTACTTTGCAAATAGGGTATCTACTTTGCAATTAGGGTACAGCAACTAACGATCTGTTTTATTCTTGGTAAGACTAAGAAGTGGTTTCCTTGTATCTCCTTTTTCTTTCCAACACTGTCGTTGTGTCTTCTTTCCTTCTTTTGAAATTTTTAGAGATGGTCCAATTGTGTATCCAGATACAGATCAGAGCAGAGGAGGATAACAACTGTCACCTGCAACTTGCTTTCCCAGTGGGTCACATTTACTATTCTTCCAAATTGCAAATCGTTAGTTTTTCTAGATTCATAGCTCTGATTATGTATCTCCATAGACGCAGTGCCCCAAATGCCTCTAGAAAGGAATGGTGATTTTGATTTTTGATACGATGCAAACGGTGCCACTGATCATAGGTCAGCTGGTTGGGTTCCTTGTGGTGGAACCTGCCCACCAGGGTTAATGTCCTTGACTTAGTATTGGTGCTTGTATTTTTCTGAATTTATTCTAGAATTTTCCGACACTATGCATTAAGTGGTAGGCGGCGTCCCCCGGTCGATAGCGGGGCGCTGCGGTGACTTTGTTAACTTCAAGATCTGTCGGCTCAATCCTTCAAAGGTGTTCATCGGGTAGGATTTGCATACATGTGTTTATAGAGGTTAGTATGCGTGCATCTTTGGCGCCTACGTTGTACTATGTAATCTCAAAAAAAAAAAAAAAGTCCTTTTGATGCAAAAAGGCTAATTGCTAGCTAGTACTCCCTCTCGCCCGTTTTAAGTGTCGCTAAAGTTATAGCTGCAGTTTGTGCTGCGCCGTCGCTGTCCATGATGTAGTGTGGTGCCCATGTGGTCCCTCCCTCCCACATACTCTCCACCACACGTTTGCTGACTAAAAAAATAAAAGAGTGAAATGCACCACGTTTCCACGTGAACTTGTCTCATTTGTGTCAAATAGGTCCCTGGACTCCTAAAATGATCATCTAGCCCCTAAAACTTGTATCTTGGTTTACCACAGGTCCAAAGCTGTCAGGTCAGCGTTTTTTTGCCAATGTGGCTGGCCAGCGTGGCCCAGCCTGTCTCCCAGGTCATCATTGGCCCCTTTTTTTTTGCATCTTACCCCCGCAACTTGTCTCCCAGGCCAGGCAGTCCAGGAGGCTCTCCCTGGCCATGCCCTTCATGTCATACGCTTGCGTGCGGCGCCACATGCTCCTTGCATGCGCATTCGCCGGTTGCGCCAACGCCAGCACGCGTGTCGCATCGCTCACCGCCGCGTCGGTCTCGCGCCGCGCAAGCCGGCACTGTGCGCAGTTAGGGCACAGCTCCAAAGCTTCGGTGTAGTGATCAATGGCCTTGTCCACGTCGCCATGCATGAAGCTGTCGTTGCCTTGCCTCTTCCTCTCTACCTTCAGCTCTCTCACGGCGGCGACCTGCTGAGAGTATATATCAGACAATTGATGCTGATTAATGAAGTGCAATTGCATTGGCTGCTGTTGAGCAATCACAACAAGAGCAAAGCACTAGGATATGACGAGGTTTAGCAACTGCAACAAGAGCTGCTGACACCACTGTATTGGTTGGGTGAGCAGTCCGATTTTATTAGTGTGCAATGTGCACATTAGACACCATGTACTGCCGGTCATCGACGAGGAGAAGCAATCTACGTCCATGTACTGCCAGTCATCGGACGAACGCGTGAGGTCACAAAGACTGGATAGCGCATCGCGGCACGCCGCGACGGCGGCGCGGCTAACTGGGCTCCTACAGAAAAGGCGCAGCAACCCGACGCCGGCGGGCGAGTCTCCGTACGTTCACCAGTCTGCCTCACATCCGGGACAGCTCGCTCAAGAACAAGGCGTCCTGGCATATCATGGCATGATCGAGATGACAGGTCCAACGCGAATTGTGTGACCCCGGGGCGACGTATCCCCCTTATCTACGGCTGAAAATATATAACGGAATGATGCCTCTGCGGCTGGGATGAATGCGCGAGCGAGTCCCGATTCACTTATACCAGATGCCATGGCGTAACACTAGTTGTTAATTCCTGGTCCCCAGTGTTTTGATACCGGCGAGATTAGCGCTTCGTGGACCACAACCATCGTAACCGACAAACAAATGTCAGGCATAAGTACCATCGGCAAGATAAAATTCAAATCAGTCTGGCGGCTAAAAACCTCATAGCTTCATACATATATTCATCCACGCCACTGTGCCTTGTCTTCCCAAACAATACAACTCCTTTCCACCAAACATGCCTCTGCATGAGCTTAGATCTACTCCGGCAGCTTGCATGAGCTTGCCTGTGCAGTCGCCGCAGCTTGAGCAGCTTGCAACTCTTGCGTGTTTGCCGGAGTTCCAGCAGCTTCCAGCTCTCGGCAATGAAGCAACATCTACTCCGGCAGCAGTTTCAGATCTCGGGGCAGGAAAAACTCCTTCCACGCCAACAGAAATGTTGACTAGCTTATCGTATAAAAAAAGAGGTACACGCAACGTTTGTAATTTTCTGAAGCAACTTTTTATTTTTTTTTTTTTTCCCTGAGAGCAACGTTAATCAAAGAACAAAAACAAATGTTCTGGAAAAAGCTAGGTTAAAACACCATGCTATGTTGATTAGTCGTGTTATTTTTTTCGACGGCGGGCATTGCCCGTGTTATTTGGGAAAAAATGATGGGATACTATGCATTGACAATTTTACATACAAAATTTCCTGCAGAAAACGCGGTAAAAATGGTCCAGAATCATGCATGAATCCACCAAGTGTTAGTGCGCTTAGCACGGCTATTGCAACATCTAAAGAACGCAGTGGCGAGGCAGTTTTCTTCCCATATCTCGGTACCATTTTTAGTTCCTTTGAAGAAGCTAAACAATTTTACAATATTTATTCATGGGAAAAGTTGGCTTTGGTATACGGGTGTCAAGAGGAAAGAAGAATGCAAATGAATACACTACAAAAAAGGCTTTGGTTTGCTCCTGCGAGGTATGCATATTATAGCGTTATAGAGTATATTAATACACACCTAAAATCCCAATATTTATGGTCATAAAACTAACATAAATAAATTTACAGGGGTTCTGCAGTAACCCAACAGCTGCCTCTGCACGCTCAGGTTGCAAAGCAATGATGCAACTACACCGAACTGATGACCATTCATGGATAGTGACAAAAATTGTATCTGAACACAATCACCCACTTAGTATTAGCTGTGGAGAAAAAAAGCAATGGGGATCACACGGCTTCGTTGATCCAATGACAAAGGACTTCATACAAAGATTAAGGAGGAACAATGTTTCGCTAGGGCGTGTCTGCAGCATTGTTGGTGTAATGTCTGCCGATGGTAATCTAGCGGTCCGAAAACAAGCTATCCAATCGATGTGTGCTCAACTGGCTCAGGAGGACATAAAGGATGACATGAAGAAGACCATCGAGCTCCTAAAACAAATGCAAGCAGATGATGCCGATTTGGAAGTCAGATTCAAGACTTCAAGTGATGGTACAATTGAAGCCATGTTGTGGTGCACAGGTAAAAACAAAATTGATTATCAGAAGTATGGGGATGTTATGACATTTGACACAACCTATAGAACAAACCTTTACAACCTACCCTTTGGGATATTTGTTGGAGTTAACTGCCACTACCAATCCACGATATTTGGTGGGGTTCTAATGAACCATGAGCGTACAGAGGATTTCGAGTGGACCTTCCACCACTTCAAAGACATCATGGGTGGTAAACAACCAAACACAATCCTAACAGGTAAAGTATATGTATGGTTATTATATTTCTTTGCATTCGATGTATTTCACCTATCGATAAAATTATTTTTTTTTTTTGAAGATCCGGTATATTCGGCTTTGATTAAATAAGAGGAGAGCAATAGTTCATTACACGCGTGAGGAGCGCTTCCCCATCTTGCCTAGGCAAGCATGGGGCACAAAGACTAGGCTGACTACTCGCTAGCTACTGTTACAACCTGGTTAGGCTCCCTTAGCGCATTGCAACCTGCCAGAGCCCATTGTGTTCCCATGGCTTTGATCTCCCTCATTAGAGTTGCTGAAGACCTGCTGTTTTTCCTGAAGACCACTTCGTTTCTCTGTAGCCAAATGTTCCAAAGAGTTAGGATTGACACTGTGTGAGCTTTCTTCCCAGCTCGCGCAAACTTCATTAGGTAATCCGCCATGTTTTGGTTTCCATTTGTATCCTGCTGCCATTCCGATGGTCGAAGTGCCGGGCAACGACTCCAGGCTGCCACCATGTCCCAGATATGCAAAGCAAAGGGGCACTCAAAAAAGAGATGGTGCGCAGTTTCAAGGTTCCTTACGCATAGTGAGCAGAAGTAGTCATTTTTCCAATGGCGTCGCTGCAAATGTGCATTTGTCCATAGTCTGTTCTGAAGGAGTAGCCACAAGAAAAACTTGCACCGGGGTGCCCACGCTCTCCAGATTAAGATAGGGAAAGCCGACTGCACTTGTCCCGCAAATTGTATGTGGTAAGCAGAGCTGGCTGAGTAGATTCCTGAACTTTCCAGGATCCAAACAATTGAGTCTTCCTCTTCTGTCTGTAGGTCTAGATGCTCCTCGTCAACTGCCTCCCAAAGTCCAAAGAAATCAGAAAGCAGGGCATGGTTTAAGTCATACGCTATATCCCAGATCCAATTCTGGTTGGTCATTGCATCGCTGACAGTTCTATTTTTCCTTCTGCTATGGCTGTATAGCAAGGGGAATAAGCTAGCCGGCGATCGTCCACGAATCCAACTCGACAGCCAAAAGGATGCCTTCTTTCCATTTCTTACAGTCACTATCGTAGCTGCATTGAACAGCTTTAAATCAATCTCGTCCACTGGAAGCTTCGTCCCTACCCACGGTCTGTCTGGGTTTGACCACTGAAACCATAGCCACCGCAGCCTCAAAGCACGACTGAAATTTTCCAAGTCCAGGATACCTAAACCTCCGAACTCTGTCGGTTTTGCAACATTTTTCCAGGCAACTTTACATTTTCCTCCCGTGATCTCGCTGTCTCCTGCCCATAAGAAATGGCGGCTCATTTGATTGAGGTCCGAGATGAATTGTGTTGGTGCCTGAATGGAGGTGAGGAGGTAGACAGGTATAGCACTTAGGACTGATCGTACCAATTCCCTTCTGCCTGCCGGGTTTAGTAGCCGTCCTTGCCAAGTAGCTGTCTTGCGCCGGGAAGCGTCGACAAACTTCTGAAGGTGCACCAGCTTGAGTCTCCCCAGGCAAATCGGCAGCCCCAAGTAAGTTATTGGGAAGTTTGATTTGGCACCACCGAATCCCAGTAGGATATCATCTAGGTCAAGTCCAGCACATCTGATTGGTGAAACGGTGCATTTCTCAATATTCAGTTGCAAGCCTGTTGCCTTTCCAAAGTGATCCAGAATCTTGAACAGTGCATCCACTTCTCGTTTGACTGGATTTAGGAATATGACAGCATCATCCGCGTAAAGAGACAGTCTGAGCTTTGCCTCGCGTCCTCTCAGTGGGGAGAGAGTGCCATTCAATGTAGCCGTCTCCAGTAAATTATGAAGGGTGTCGATGGCAATGATGAATAAGTAGAGCGATAGAGGGTCACCTTGCCGTAGGCCTCGGCATGATTGATCCGCTTGCCCTCTGCTCCATTGAGGAGGACCGTGGAGTGCGAGGTTTTGAAAATTAATGTTAGCCAGTCCCTCCATCTTGCACTGAAACCTCGCTTATCCAACAGTTCCAACAAGTAATCCCAAGAGACCGTGTCAAAAGCTTTCGAGATATCTAGTTTGAACAAAAGAGCCGGCACCTTCTTCCTGTGGTATGCACGCGCCAAATTTCTCACATATAAGAAGTTGTCTTGGATGCATCGTCGTTTAATGAAGGCACTTTGAGCTCTGGAGATTAACTTGTCGATATGAGGCGCCAATCTCATCGCCAATGTCTTTGTCAGGAGCTTTCCGAAGGAGTGTATCAGGCTGATCGGCCTAAACATCGTTGGGAGGTCGGCAATCTCCTTTTTTGGGATTAAAACAATATTTGCACCATTGAGTTGTTTCATCGGCCCAGCCCTCAGATCATGGAAGGACTCTAGAGCTGCAAGCAGGTCAAACTTGATTATTTCCCAGCACTGTTTATAGAATAGACCCGTAAAACCGTCAGGCCCAGGTGCTTTTTCCTTTGGCATTTCATCAATAGCTCTTTTGATTTCATCAAAGGTGAACTGTCGGTCGAGCTCATGATCCTCAAACGCCGGGATATCCAGGTTACCCCAGTTCAAGGTGCGGCTCCTCACTACTCGGCTGCCCAAGGTTGCTGAGAAATGATGGTGCAGGATTTCCTCTTTACCATTGTGGTTCCAAATCATGTCTCCATCATTGTTTCTTAAGTATGCAATCAGATTTCTCTTTCTACGTCCTTTTGCTCTTTGGTGGAAAAATTTGGTGCAGGCATCACCCTCTTTTTAGCCAAATGACTCTTGAACATTGTCTTCTCCTTGATCTTTCAATTGCTGCCCAACCTAGGCCTATCGATAAAATTATTAAAAAGTAAATCTTAATCTATTTTTTCCTCAATACACAGATCAGTGTCTAGCTATGGCAGCTGCCATTAAGTCAACTCTAAAGGGCACAAGACATAGATGGTGCCGATGGCATGTTCTTCGACAAGCAAAACAGAAGATTGGCACACCATACTCAAAAAAAAGAGTACATTCAAAAAGAAATTTAACCGCCTAATAACAGACTAGGTGTCACCAAGTGCATTCGAGAAGAGGTGGGCTGATTTGGTGACAGAATATAAGCTAGAGGACAACAAATTCATGTCAAGAGCTTACACAAATAGGGGAATGTGGGCGAAACCATACTTTATGGACATTTTCTGTGCAGGAATGACAAGCACTCAGAGAAGTGAGAGTGCTAACCATATGCTAAAGAGGTTCATACAGTGATCGGCACCTATGCACGTTTTCGTTGCAAAATTTAGGGATTTGCAATTTGATCGAAACCAAGAAGAAGAAAAGGAAAACTTCAAAACTAAGTTGGTAATTAAGTACATAGCTATACCTCTACCTATACCGTTATTATGTATCTCTGAAAATTTATTTTGTTGCAGCAAACAAGACGGAAAAACTTTGGTGTTCCACTGGAAGTACATGCGGAGTTCATATACACCAGGGAGATGTATGAAAGGTTTCACAAGGAACTTTACGAATCGGGTTCTTACACAATAGTTGATAAGTCACAGAGCGAGAAGAGATTCGTGCTGCTTCATAACAGAGAGTTAGACAGTGAAGAGCCAACCAAATACTTGGTACATTTAGTTGGAGAAGAAAAAAATAATTTGCAGCTGTGGCCTTTATGAACATGTTGGACTCCCCTGCAGGCATTGTGTAAAGGTCATCTGAAACAAATAATACCGTGCTGGTTTATTATGGAATCCTATTCTTCAAGAATAAAGAATGACACTCATGGTGTTTTTGCAGGTACTGATGCACCTCGATCTGAAACAGATACCCGTTGGCAACATTTGTAGCCGCTGGACCCGGCCACCTGAAGAAACTCCAATGAGATGAAGAGACGATTGCTAGTGATGAAGGCTCTGGAACTATCACAGACCAAAAGAGAAATAGATGACAATGTATTCAACCGAGCAATTCAAGCAATGGAAATGGCCGTATCAGGGGGAGAAACAAGCAACGAAACTACAGAGAGTCGCAAAAGGATGGGATGCCTTTGACATCAAAGTTATTGGACGAAGAAATAAAGATATCATGTCCTGCCAGGCCAAAGAGGTCGGGAAGACCTCGTGACACATCGTTGAAGTCGTGGAAGAAACACTCTAAACTAGAGAAGGAAAAGAAAAGACTTGAAGATGCCAACCTAGTGAGAGACACAAATATCGAAAAACAAGGTGAAGGTGGCAAGACAAGGAAGCTTTCAGATTTATTACAAGTAACCAAGCTGTAACTTTGGTTGTTATCTATTTAAGTGCTGAAAGACAGCATTCCCTGTATGGATTAAATACGCATAATTCTACTGCTTTTAAATTGCATGGAATTTCTTTACTGTATCGATTCCCAAGAACATACACAGTGACTTGTTCCCCATGCATCCATCAGCAATGCCACCATAGTCAACAGACGTACAGCTTCAGCTGTACTGGTGTACGGACAATGAACGGGAGTTGGGTTTTAAAGGGCACCTACTTCAATCTTCGGAAAAAAAAATATGACGCGTGAGACAACACCGCGATCCGCCAGATTAATTTCATTTAGGAAAAATATCACGCCTGCTCAGTAGACTATAAGCTTGAATGTTTTACACGACTAATCAAAGATTGATGGAACGCTCCTCGATCAAATATGATTCTAATGGATATTAGACAAGGAAATTTCATGACCAATGGGACGCGCTATATGCATTACAGGGGACTTGAAAAAAATTACACCATAATAATTACACGTCAGTAAAATAATTGAAGGTAGAAAAGTGCAGATTCCAGTAGCTATATAACCCAAAAAAAACCAACGCAAGCAAAATATGTACCAACGGCAGGGAAACTCTTGTATCGGTCAAGCAACAGTCCAGTCAAGCAGAGGCTGCAACAGCTGCACATTCAGCGTTCAAATACTGTATATAGGACCCTGCTGCTGCACCATTAATGGCAGTGAGCCAGTGCTTCAGTCGCCCAGCCTTATCCATGCATTGAGCTGCATGGATAACATCAACGACGAAGGTGTACGAGCATTTAAAACCGGGCTTTGCTCAGGTACAAACTTTACCTCCTTCCAGCAGGGGCAGTCCCAATAAAAGAAACCGACATGTTTTTTATAATAAAAGAAACACCAATAGAAACCATTATTCACAAAGTGGTAGTTTCTTCGAGTAATAATTATTTTCTCTTTCTCTCTCCCAATTCCACCAATGGGGAGAGTTGCATTAACCTCATAGAAACTAGTAGTTTCTCCCTAATGGCAAATTCATGGTTTCTTGTGCATTGGGTCAAGAGTAGACATGGTTTCTCCATGAAGAAACCATTTCTATGATTTTTCCTCTCTTTCCTCATTAATTAGGTAAACGTCACATCATCATTTTGCTTAGTTGGCAAGCCATTTAATAGAGATAGAAACTACCATTAATACACCATTAGGAGTGCCCTAATAGTACTTCAAATGAATCGAGCCCTTAATTATTTCACATTTTAGAAATTAAATAATAGATAAAAATTAAGAAAACCAAAATAAGATACTACGTCCATCCCAATCGACAGGAGGAAATCGGAAATACATTCGACTTCCTCTAATCACTAGTAAGTAGTACTCCCTTCGTTTCAAATTGTAGTTCACCAAGGACCAAACGGCGACCAGAGGGGGGGTGAATGGGAGCCTCGAATTTCCTTTTCAATTTAGGGTCATCGGCTCAACCCCAACCTCAAAAACGAACTCAAACGGGAGACAAGTAACACACGTGCTACCTGGTAGCAAGGTGTCACAAGTAAAGAGAACACCGAGATGTCCGCGACCCAAAAGATCGGGTGGATGCTCCCTAGGAACACAGCGGGACACCTCAAAAGATGACACACGACCGAGGAGCGTAAAGATCGAACCGAAGGAGAGAAAATGAGTCACCCGACTTCTAAAAAGAAGAAGCGAGTTCCCAAAACTAAAATACCAACGCCAACTCGTGACGAGAGTACCTAGATAAATTCCTCGGAACGATAGGAAGTCATCGCAAAAATCAGATTGCAAAACGAAGCTCAAACGGACAATCGATAGACAAGAATATCAATCTGGAAAAGTGCACCAAATAAAACTAAAGAAGTTGCTTTCTACTGTTGCTGAAAACTGCAACACATCTAATCCAAGACACTTGCTACCTGCTGTTGTTCAGTAATGATTTTCTTGTAGCTTAGCACCGCACACACGCCACGAGCTTTGAACCCCGCATAGATAAAGCATACACAACAAACAAAGAAGCTTTGCACAATCGTGATTACTACTATAGCCAAAGTAATATAATTAAAGATCCAATGATGAGATAAAGATTACTAGGAGTAGTAGTTCACGTATGCATCAAGGTAAGAAAAAACGTGACTTGAAATGATTTGTTTTCCGATCAACAAAAACTGCTACCTGTTGATGACCCTGCTGCTGCCGACAACACAAGAATCGGGCAGGATTTGCGCTGCCGTTTCACAGAGCTGAGCAACGGACGAACTAAAGAAAAGCTACGCAACAAGGAACTAGACAGCAGGACTGCAGCTGGTGCCTGGACTCGACGCACAAGACCGAAGAAAACTACTAAGGCATTTCAACAAACACTTTGGGGACGCAGAGAAAGCGAAACTAAGCTGAGTTCATCGGATGCTTGAATTTTGCACATACACACTCCCCTGCACAAGAAGAAAGATTGGCTCGATGGCCAAATTCACAACACAAGAAAATTTCGACCTTTTTGATGAAGTAGAACCGGAGCTTGGTGAAGAGGTGGCTTGCTGCTGTGGTGCTCGTGCGTAGCCGGCGTGCGGAGGGAGCCGCTCGTCCTGGCCAGCTGCTGCCGTGCGTGGAGCTTGCAGGCGAGCTCCTGGAAGGCCTGGTGGCGAGTTGCTACTGATCGAACAGCAGGGAGCACCGCTTGCCCTTGACAGCCGCTCGCTGCCTGCTGGTGTGCACGCGGCCAGCACACGTCGAGCAGGTGAGGCCGCACGAGCAACAGTTGGGGAGGGCCGCTGCTCCTGGCCTCCCGTGCTCGAGGCCGGCCGCCTGCCCGCGCCGCGCGGACGAGGGGCCCGAGCTGGGAGCCGCTCGCGCTCGTGCCCGGCCTGATGACGAGCCCCAAATCAGATCAACATCCTGCACGGACAAAGAACAAAAGAACACAGGCAAATACAAGATCCAAAATCTCCAACAAAAAACACAACAAAAAGAGGAGATTTGATCCAAAAGCCCGGAGACGACAGGGAGATTTGGGGCTCCCCTTCCCTAACGAAAATCACCACAAAGTGTCACCAAATTGGTGTTCTTGGACCTCTAAACAAGAACCCTAAAATTGGGGAAAAATAAAAACGAAAATGGAAGAGGCAAAGAGGGGGAGGATGGCTGCCATCCTCTATATATGGTCCTTATTTCTCATCCCTATTTTGCCCTCCGATACATATGAGCCAAACCACTAACCCTAGGGCTATTTTGGTCGACTCGGATATTTTTTTTTGATCCGACGGCCACCGCGCCTCCTCATCGGTAGCCTTGCATCCACGCAACCTCCCCCCGATGCCGCCACGTGCCGCCCCTTCCGGCCCACCATCGGAACACCTCGGGTTTTGTGGCCTAAACCCGCGAAACCAGCGCCCGTGGTTTTTGAGGCCCAAACCACAAAACCCCGCGCCGATGGTTTTGAGGGCAAACCACCAAACCTCCTCGACACGTGTCATCGCCGTCTTGACCGCCTCGAAGTCGCCAAGTCATCCGAGCTCCCCGCTCGCCCTGCACGCTCGCCGTCTTGACCCGATCGACACGGTCCCTCGCCACGCCCTCTTGCATCCGTCGATGTCCCGGATATCACCACCATGGCTAGCCACCCGGCGATCCGGTCCCTCGGTCCAAGCCTCACGCCCGTCCTTCACCTCCGCGGTCCGCCGGCCCGGCACGCCCTCCTTGGCCCCTTCACCTCGCCGTCGGCTACCATCTCCGAGCTCCACACCCCGCACAACACGAACCAAGAGATACGTCTTCGACACACTCCACGTATGCTTAGGTGAAGCATAGCCAAGCATAAAAAATATAAAAAGAAAATAGAATTAGAATGTTGATCGTTGACAATCACTTTCGATCACAAAACTAAACACATGTGACCTAAATCAACCATGTGTTCGCAATCTCCCCCTTGATGAGTGCATTGTCAACATTCAACACAAAAGACAGAAGAAGGTAGAAGATAGCATATCCAAGTGAACAAAAGCTAGACAAAAGCTAAGACAAATTCACTGGATAGCAAACATGGAGCAAAAAACTTGGTTCCCAAAGACATGGGCAAAAGGCTCGACACAACCAAGTTAAACAAACAAATAGTCCTCAAGAAGAGGTAGAAAAGGCTCAACACCACTAGCACACTCCAAACCAATCACTTTCACACACAAAAGCGGCTAGACCCTCAAGACAGAGGCAAAAGGCTCAACACATCTAGCTCAAAAGTGCTACTCCCCCTAGAGAAATGCAGTCACTGTCTTTGTACTTTTCTCCCCCTTGTTGGCAAATGCACTAATCAAGCTATGAAATGCATGAAAATGCAATGAGAGAGCTCCAAGTTTATAGTAATCCAAATAAGAAGATGCTCTAAAAAGTGTCATGGCAACAAGGTCAAGTGCTTAACATGCTCAAACTGATCAAGAGATATGAAATATGGCTTGAAAGCACTTTGATTCAGTTTTAAGCATTTCAGAAAAGGTGTCCACCACAAAGAATAGCACATAGCACAAGTAAGCTGGAAATCTACCAAGTGCTACACATGTATATCAAGTGAACTACCCCAAGCAAGGTTTATACATCATGCAAAAAGACAGAGCCAACACTTGTCAAATTTTCAAGTTATCGGAGTTGCAAATGATACAAGCATTGGACAAAGCATGAGTGCGAGTGGTTATCCACAACCGTCAAACCTTACTAATCAACCATGTCAAGCCTATGCATGTGAGCAATCGAGAAGCTTAAGACAATGGTCCGGGTCAAACACTACCAAGCTCAGTTCAACTCAAGTGCAATGAGCAGCAGTCCCAAGACTTGGATGTGGGACGGTATGGACCCATCTCGATCTTTTTCATACACGTAGCTTAGATTTCAGATTTTATCAGATAAAAACATGTGGTCATCTAAGCAAGTGTATAACTCAGTGAATGAGACATAGTCACCTAGCATACATGATAAGCACAAAAAAGGATCTCAACAACTTAAACATGCTAGGAACTATCTTAATGGTGAACATTTTACAAGATTCATCGTTATTAAGCAAGTTCACATGAAAAAACAGCTTTGCTCGTAACATATATCAATTAAGCGAAAGAGCACAGTGTCGTAAGCACCAACATGTAATCGTTACACTAACCAGAGCATAGTCTCATTGTGATCAATATAAACAAGAAGCTCAAAATGCAATAGTGTACATGATGAATGCAATATGATACAAAATGATGCACAAAACAAAAACAAACCTAAAGCTACAACCGTACATCAGCTACAAAAACTACCCCTCAAAAAAGGATAGCAAACTCCCAACTCCCCTCAACCAAAGACACCTAGCAAAAAAGAAAACTAGGAAACAAAAAGACACAAAAGCTAGCATGGCATATAATACACAAGATAACACATGCTAAAGGGGATATAAAAACATGATACAAGTATAGTACATGCAAGCAATATACAAGTGAGCAAATGAACAACTACCTCATACCACAAGTAGAGAAATCATGAATGTACAAGGCATGAGTGTATATGATAGCTCACGCATCTGTGTGTAGGTGTCACAAAAGGGCACAAGCCTCTTCAAGGCCATCAAAGTGGGTGTAGAGAACCATCAAGTCTTGATCACACCATACAAAGAATCAAGTTCCACCAAGCACGTGTTCTCCACCACATGTCCTCATACCTACACATGAGAGGACAAAGAAACCCAAGTCTTGGATCCCAAAGGGTTAGCAAGCATATACTTGAGAACCCAAGACTTGGTCACTTGCATCATTGGAAAAACATAGGATGAGCAAATGGCGCAACACTGGGGTTAGTATACTCAGGAAAATACCAGTGTTGACCATTTTGTCCAAGATAGGCGTTAGGCAAAACAAACATCCCATGACCCTTCTTCCCAAAGTGCTCACCACGCACAGCAAAGCGTGGTGCACGCCTCCTGTCAAACTCAAAGCTCCCAAAGCGAGGATGCATTTCCACTCGCGGAGCACGACCACCACGGGGTCTCACAAACTGCGGCCTAGCTCTCTGAGGCATCCTACCTCTAGGCCCAGCAAACTGCCTCTGAACCGACTGCACACCCCTCTCATACAAGCCAAGTGGTGGGTGATACATGTCACGGTTCTCAAACTCAACTTGACGCCTAGCATCCCTCTTCCTCCTAAAGCAAAACTCAACCAAGTGACCATCCCTCTGACAGTACTCACAGTGATACCTCACCTCTCTCTTGGGTGGTGGTTGGTTCACTCTCTTGGGTGGTTGGTTCACTTTTGTTGTGGCTTTGGATTTAGGAAGGGTTTCCTCAGGGATCTTAGGCAAAGTGTCAAGTGGGTTCTTGAGGTGGTTTGGTTTGGAAAGCCACACTTGTTTGGGAGGTGGAGTCTTTGGAGTCTCTTGGAGAATGCCATCTTGCACAATGGATTTGGTAGGCTCTGGTGGCGTGATCTTGGTTAACTTGGGAGTGTTTGTGGGTTTCTCACTCGAGCTCAAACCACTACCTTGACCAACCTTGCCATAAATAACTTCACCCTTCCCACCTATAGCAAAGCCTAATCCCGATGTGTCAGTTCCCCTCTTGAACTGACTCATCATCATACCAAGCTGTGGCTCTCCACTAGACACCCAACTCAGGACAGAGCGAAGGTACTTGTTCTCCTCTTCGACTCTCTCCTTGTCATGCCTACAAGATATGACCTCCATCTCCAAAGCTTCACACTTCGCACACTTCAGCACAGTGCTATCTGAGCTGGCCTTCTCAAGCACAGCAAGCTTGGCAACCTTCTCTGCCAACTCAGATTTCAAGCCTGGACAAGACTTGCACGCACTCAACAACATAGGCTTAGCCTTCAAATTTCAACGTGCTCATCTAGCAAAAGCGTAATACTTGGATTGCAAAGATATGATGCTAGACATATGCATGGCACAAGCATCACACTCAGTCTCATCAGACACGTCCACAGGCTTCCTAAGCAACTCTAACTCAACCATAGCCATCTCCCACTTCTCCTTAAACTCCTTCCTCTCTTTAGCTGCTCGCTTGAGCAACTTCTCCTGACACACAAGCGCATCGCCCAAAGAATCAACTTCTTCAGAGAGGGATTCGATAGTGGGTGATACCTCAAAGGAAGAGTCGCTGCCATATGGCTCGACGCTGTCAGTCACCGCTCCGTCAAGGGCCATGGTGCAGAAGCCCCGTGCTTGAGTCGGCGAAGAAGCAAAGTCCGTTCGTGTCGCTCCTCGATCTTGCGCCGGGCTCGCCGCCGGGAGGAAGCTTGCCCGCCGTTGTCGAGGTCGCCGAGGGGAGGCGAGGAAGGCGTCCCCACAGGCTCCTTGGCACGCTTGAGGTACTTCTTCTTGACGCCTCCCTTGTCGAAGCCCTTCTTGGACTTGTACTTGCTGCGGCGATGTGCTCACGCTTGTCCTTGCGCCTGCCGGAGTCGTAGTACTTGTCGTCGGAGTGCTTGTCCTTGTTCTTCTTGGGGCATGCGGCGATGAAGTGATCCGGGTCGCCGCACTCGAAGCATCCGCTCTTGGAAGTACCGCCACGCCGATGGTTCAAGCGGTTGTTGTGGAACCGCGAGAATCGGCTGATGACGAGAGCCAACTCATCGTCCTCAAGACACTCCAGCTGCTCCTCTGTCACAGACACCAAAGAAGACAAGGCGAACAAAGTCTGTGAAGGGTTAGCAGAAGAACTTGAACTGCCCTTACCTGAGACGAGTGCAACATTTGGCGCAGATGGGTTCTTGAGCTTCGCCTGGATCTGGGCCTCGATCTCGGAGGACTTGAGCTTGCTGTAGAGCTCGTCGGGCGTGAGGGTGTCGTAGTTGGCAGACTCCATGATCGCGGACACCTTCACGTCCCCACACCTTCCGATCCAGGCGCATAAGAGCCTCATCGCCTTCGTGCTCGTCAAGCCTCTCCGACGGCTTGTTCGCCCGAAAGCTTGCTGCGCATCGTCCGAAACCCGCAAAAGAGAATCGATGGACTCGCCATCAAGTTGGATTAGGTTGTTATACTCTCTCTTGTAGGTCTCATAAAGGCGGGCCTTGACTTGTGGGGTTCCCTCGTGGTAGCTCTCAAGCGTCTTCCACACCTCACGAGCGGTCTCACAAGTGGCAACTCTCTCGAACTCGTGTCTTTGAGGCTAGAGAACAACACGCCCCGCTCGGTTGTTGGCATTGTGTTGGGCTATCTGCTCCTCACCCACTCGAGCGGCTAGCACTTGGTAATTCTCATCCTCAACAATCTCCCACACTCTCCAATCCATCCCCATAAGATGTGCTTGCATCTTAATCTTCCAATAGGGATAGTTGGTGCCATCGAACTCCGGAGGCTTGCCACCATAGTGACCGAACCTCTCCATGTCGCCTTCTGCGGATCACGGACCGATTAAGGTGGATATGATCCTTAACCAGCTCCGATACCAATTGAAGGACCGAAACGGCGACCAGAGGGGGGGTGAATGGGAGCCTCGAATTTCCTTTTCAATTTAGGGTCATCGGCTCAACCCCAACCTCAAAAACGAACTCAAACGGGAGACAAGTAACACACGTGCTACCTGGTAGCAAGGTGTCACAAGTAAAGAGAACACCGAGATGTCCGCGACCCAAAAGATCGGGTGGATGCTCCCTAGAACACAGCGGGACACCTCAAAAAGATGACACACCGACCGAGGAGCGTAAAGATCGAACCGAAGGAGAGAAAATGAGTCACCCGACTTCTAAAAAGAAGAAGCGAGTTCCCAAAACTAAAATACCAACGCCAACTCGTGACGAGAGTACCTAGATAAATTCCTCGGAACGATAGGAAGTCATCGCAAAAATCAGATTGCAAAACGAAGCTCAAACGGACAATCGATAGACAAGAATATCAATCTGGAAAAGTGCACCAAATAAAACTAAAGAAGTTGCTTTCTCTTGTTGCTGAAAAACTGCAACACATCTAATCCAAGACACTTGCTACCTGCTGTTGTTCAGTAATGATTTTCTTGTAGCTTAGCACCGCACACACGTCACGAGCTTTGAACCTGCATAGATAAAGCATACACAACAAACAGGAAGCTTTGCACAATCGTGATTACTACTATAGCCAAAGTAATATAATTAAAGATCCAATGATGAGATAAAGATTACTAGGAGTAGTAGTTCACGTATGCATCAAGGTAAGAAAAAACGTGACTTGAAATGATTTGTTTTCCGATCAACAAAAAACTGCTACCTGTTGATGACCCCGCCGCTGCCGACAACACAAGAATCGGGCAGGATTTGCGCTGCCGCTTCACAGAGCTGAGCAACGGACGAACTAAAAGAAAAGCTACGCAACAAGGAACTAGACAGCAGGACTGCAGCTGGTGCCTGGACTCGACGCACAAGACCGAAGAAAACTACTAAGGCATTTCAACAAACACTTTGGGGACGCAGAGAAAGCGAAACTAAGCTGAGTTCATCGGATGCTTGAATTTTGCACATACACACTCCCCTGCACAAGAAGAAAGATTGGCTCGATGGCCAAATTCACAACACAAGAAAATTTCAACCTTTTTGATGAAGTAGAACCGGAGCTTGGTGAAGAGGTGGCTTGCTGCTGTGGTGCTCGTGCGTAGCCGGCGTGCGGAGGGAGCCGCTCGTCCTGGCCAGCTGCTGCCGTGCGTGGAGCTTGCAGGCGAGCTCCTGGAAGGCCTGGTGGCGAGTTGCTACTGATCGAACAGCAGGGAGCACCGCTTGCCCTTGACAGCCGCTCGCTGCCTGCTGGTGTGCACGCGGCCAGCACACGTCGAGCAGGTGAGGCCGCACGAGCAACAGTTGGGGAGGGCCGCTGCCCTGGCCTCCCGTGCTCGAGGCCGGCCGCCTGCCCGCGCCGCGCGGACGAGGGGCCCGAGCTGGGAGCCGCTCGCGCTCGTGCCCGGCCTGATGACGAGCCCCAAATCAGATCAACATCCTGCACGGACAAAGAACAAAAGAACACAGGCAAATACAAGATCCAAAATCTCCAACAAAAACACAAACAAAAAGAGGAGATTTGATCCAAAAGCCCGGAGACGACGAGGGAGATTTGGGGCCCCCCTTCCCTAACGAAAAATCACCACAAAGTGTCACCAAATTGGTGTTCTTGGACCTCTAAACAAGAACCCTAAAATTGGGGAAAAATAAAAACGAAAATGGAAGAGGCAAAGAGGGGAGGATGGCTGCCATCCTCTATATATGGTCCTTATTTCTCATCCCTATTTTGCCCTCTCGATACATATGAGCCAAACCACTAACCCTGGGCTATTTTGGTCGACTCGATATTTTTCGATCCGGACGGCCACCGCGCCTCCTCATCGGGTAGCCTTGCATCCACGCAACCTCCCCGATGCCGCCACGTGCCGCCCTTCCGTCCACCGAACACCTCGGGTTTTGTGGCCTAAACCCGCGAAACCCGCGCCCGTGGTTTTGAGGCCCAAACCACGAAACCCGCGCCGATGGTTTTGAGGGCAAACCACCAAACCTCCTCGACACGTGTCATCGCCGCCTTTGACCGCCCGAAGTCGCCAAGTCATCCGAGCTCCCCGCTCGCCTCGCTTGCGCTCGCCTTGACCCGACCTCGACACGGTCCCCGCCACGCCCTCTTGCATCCGTCGATGTCCCGTATATCAGCCACCATGGCTAGCCACCCGGCGATCCGGTCCCTCGGTCCAAGCCTCTCACGCCCGCCCTTCACCTCCGCGGTCCGTCGGCCCGCACGCCCTCCTTGGCCCCTTCACCTCGCCGTCGGCTACCATCTCCGAGCTCCACACCTGCACAACACGAACCAAAGATACGCCTTGACACACTCCACGTATGCCGGTGAAGCATAGCCGAAGCATAAAAGATAAAAAGAAAATAGAATTAGAATGTTGACTGTTGACAATCACTCGATCACAAAACTAAACACATGTGACCTAAATCAACCATGTGTTCGCATTCACTTTAGCTTTTCTAGATACATTGATTTTGCATTGCACCTAGTTATACATCGCGTGTCTAGATACATAATAAAATCAATGTATCTAGAAAAGCCAAAGTGAACTACAATTTGACAAATTGTAGTTCACTTTTAGCTTTTCTAGATACATTGATTTTGCATTGCACCTAATTATACCTTTGTGTCTAGATACATAATAAAATCAATGTATCTAGAAAAGCCAAAGTGAACTACACCAAAACGGGAGGGAGTAAGTAATTATCTCGCGGTGATTCTTTCCTTCTAGCGCTGGATCCCGACGGCGTGCGCTCGGGTGGAGCGGGCTGCCGGCTGGAGTCGGGTGCATGACGTTCGTCCTCACGCGCTGCCGCCGATCCCTGTCCCAGTCCATGTCGAACAATAACCCCGTACGCACACTCTAGTTACATGCAATGGGCAGTGTGTTGACACCCGTCCAGCACCATGTCGACACACACGTACACACTGTGTACACACATGACACGTTAACCCGTACACCTTCAAATCTTACCACATGCAAAAAGCAAATGTATAATAAAGTTACATACAAAAAACAATATGATACTAAAAATAAATCAAGTATAAAGTTACTAAATAAGAAGATTTACCATATCAGATAGAGAGCACACATGCATCAATCAAATCTAGAAAAAAATTATATCTTAAACTTTCCTTATTTATATTTTAATTATCATAATAAATAAATAAATAAATAAATATACATTTAATGGTCAACAATCATTTGAGGGTACCGTAGCAAAAGCCTTTTAAAACCACCGTCCAAACAATTGGCACCTACTACTTATTATTGTAATATACACATTCATCAAACCAGATAGTAAAAGTCCATTGCATTATATGTGACAAAAAAAATGGGTACCTACTTATTATTGTAATATACAAACCTCGATATCACCAACGCAGGTCCAGGTCCTCCAACCCATACAATCTCACGTGTTGAACAACCCAGGGGTCAAAATTCTAGTGCACGTCCAACAACGTCCAACAAGCCATCACCAATCTCACATATTGACCCTGAATTCCCTTTCAGCTTACGTGCCTCGTACAGGAGCTTTACAGCTATTTCTTCACAGCCCACCTACGGAATGAAAGATTTGGTAGCAGTATCCATAAGATAGAAATCGATGAACCCACACCTTGCATAAAAAAATACTGCAAAAAGGAAAAAAATGCTATACGGCTACTTGCCTTTGAAATTTTAGGATTCAAATCAGAGCCATCATAGCATCGATAAAACATCGAACACGAGACCCCGCTGAAATTTATCTTGTACAATTTAAAATGTTAAAATCGCCATAAAAAAGGCAAAGAATACTCACAATACAAAAAAAAAAAAAATTCAGAAATAGTCCTGAAAAAATACGAAGCAGGAGATAAATTATACCTTGCAATGGATTTATCTAAAAATTCATGATGCACACATTTGCACATGATACATCCCGCGCCACTCCAATCAATACAGAACCACTTAGTGTCTTGAGAGCCAGTTTAAGCAAATAACACGCACGCTCTATTAGCCGAAATCGACCAACTGACACGGCACCATCAAAACTCGGGTCAAAAACAGCAATTGAATTCTTGTGAGGTTCCCATACAAAACATGCCCATTGACACTGAAGTATCCACACTTCTCATCAACCACAAGGAAAACCTCCTATTAATCTGTTTCATTGGAGGAAAATGCAAAAGGCCCTCAAATCCTATTGACCTAACCAGTTCCTTCTTCAGAGTATCAAACTTAGAGACCACGTCATTGATAAGTCTAACCGAACATCGTGAAGCAAATGAACCACTCTCGAACGAAGAGTTGTCACCCTTCTGGGTGGATCCATTCTGCATGGCATAAAAAAAAAAAACAATACAATCATTCAGCTTAAATATATTGATAAAATTGCTCATAAATTAAACAGTTTAGGAAAATTGCTAATTAATTAGACAGTTTAAGAAAATATACTCATGCTTGTTGAACACAAGAGCAACACCTTGAAATCCATGTACAAGAAACGTCAAACACTAGAAATAAACAGACACTTGAATTCCAGAAATTCATCATCTTAACAAAATGTACTAATCTATCACAGAGAAAAAAAAAAGCAAAACTTAAATTCTACAAACAATTAAAGGCATTCACTACAATACACTGAACCTGCTGACACATACATATTTCTGCATTCAACTAGAGAAACTGACAGATATTAAAACACTGCGGCGCAACTTAATATGCGATTTTTAGTGATTCAGACCAATTTTACACCGAAAAAGGTCAAAGCCGATTCAATAGAATATATAACCGCATGAAGGGGAAAGAAATACATCGCCGCGGAAGGTAATTTTATAGACCACAAGCTCATAAGCAAAACAAAATCGATTCATACCTGAACTCCAACACGCCGGGGTTTCTTTTGAAGATCCGCCGACGACGGCTCGATACCTTGCGCCCCATGGCGTTGCCCTATTCTAAGCCGCTTGCTTCGCCGCCTCATCAACCCAAAAATATTGGAACCAAAATTTCAGAAGAAGGCCGGCAATCTCGGGGTTGCGTCTTCCATCTAAATGCCAGAAGAACAGCCCAGGCGTATAGGGCGAATGTGGGCGGTGGGGAGGTGGCTATCCAGAAAAACAATGAGGATAATTAGTAGTATCACTGTTGCTCTCTCTGTTAAAGTGCCTTTGTACATCAGAATTCAGACCACTGAAAAAGACAAACCGACACGCATAGATAGCAGTGAACGCAATAAATGATAGGGCCCAGCAAGCACTGTGCCGGGTCTCCGTCCACGGCGACGGCAGGCTTAAAAAACACCCTGTAACTTACTGTAATTGGAAAATGAACGCTAGTTAGCCACTAAACAAGCACGAATCGCAAAGCGAATTAAACGGTATAAAGTGGGTGACACCTCCCACCGGAGTCACCCCAACATTCGGCGTCCCCGGCTCGCCCACTCCTCCGCCTTCCTGTCCTCGGAGTCGGCGCCGCCGCCGCCGAGCCGCCCGCACGTCATGAGGTCGTGCTGGTACTTCGCCGCCTGCTCGATCAGTGCCAGCGTGACGGTTGGCGTAGACGCCGCCGATGCAAGTGGACGCGAACGCACGGGCGAGCTGCACCGCCTCGGCGGCATGCCATACCACGCCGCCGCGCACTACTTGACCCACGCCATGGCGCCGCCGAGTAGGGCCAGCAGGGGCGCACGGTTACGAGCTACGCCTCCGGCGGGCGGCGAACGTGTGGGCGAGGAGAAGGGACATGCACCGGATTGCACTGAACGAGGGGAGCTCGAGGTCGCCGAGCGCGGACATGGCCACCCGCCACACGGCGCCAACCGCAGCGGCACATGACTTGCCATTGCTGCCGCCATCATCATCGCAGTATGGTAGGCGTGGCCCGGCGTAGATGCAAGAGCCAAATGATTAACAGAAATGAGAGAAGGAAGAAAGGCAGAGGCGGCAAAATGCAAAAAACAGGGGCCAATGATGGCCTGTGGAGACAGGTTGGGCCACGTTGGCAAAAAAATGCTGAGTAGGCAGCTTTTAGACCTGTGGTGAACCGAGATATAAGTTTTAGGGGCTAGATGATCATTTTGGGAGTCCATGAACCTATTTGACCCAGCGAGACAAGTTCATGGACCTGTGGTGCATTTCACTCAAAAATAAAAGAACCTCATTCATTCGTAGCTGGCATGTACTTGAGCGCGCTAATCACTTGTTGCTAGGGGTGTTGGGTCCGTTTTTAATTCTCATGCCCCTCCTCCCAGCGACACATCCCTCAAAACATTGTTGTAATAGTTGCTAACGATCTGTTAGCTGCTGAGTAATGAAGAGATACCCAGGTTTCAAAAAGAAAAAAAGGGATGGAGTACCTCCAAACAGGAGGGTCAATAGATGGGCTAATTTATTAGCCAAGTCTTCAACTAGTTATTAGTCAACTAGCTAGCCAAATATAGCTAATTTGGGCTAATTTTTAGCTCCAACTATAACTAGCCATGTGTATTTGAATATGCCCATAACGAGTTGCATAGTAAAACCATGTAACTGGAAAATCTAGAATGACTTACAATTTGAACAAAGGTAGTACTTGTTAGAGATAGGCAGCACAAAATTCAGAGTTGCTGCCGGTGTTGCCAAGTCAAGCAATACTAGTTGGCTTTAATGAGTGTCGTCGACATGATAGGATTGATATAGACTTGGGAAATAATACTTCTGGTCTTCATCTTCTGCTATCGCTTGTCGCTATGAACTATCTTCAAGGTTTAGTCTCTTGAACAGTCCACCGAGAGTGGTTCCTGTCAATTTGTCTCATCAGTAACCAGATTCTTTTGGACCAGCAGATTACACGTAACACCACTACAAGAGGCAGACAACCATGTTAACTTCATGAGACTTGATATCAGACGAAGTTATGGAGGAGACAAACAAAGGAGCAGAATAGTCACAGGACTCGTTGCCAAAATAGACTTTTCCAACTTCTAAAGCCTACACCATGGCAGAAGCCAAGTTGAAAATGCAACATACTACTCCACCCAGCTATCCTGATAGCCACAGAGCTTTTACAGCAAGTACTCTGCTTTTATACCCTAAGCCGCCTCAGTTCTTTGTCCAACTTCATCTCCTTCACATGGGTTTTGCCTAATTTTTTTTCTTGAAGAGGTGCTGCGTTCTCCCCTGAACCACCGATCCTTTGTGGCAACTGCACGGTATGATGATGAATGAATTATCAAGAGTTGTCCACTGCGTCAGTGTAGCAAACGTGGACCAGAGATCCGACTCCCACTCCCGCTTTCAACCGAGCTTCCATCATGCAGTGCACCAGGCATGCAATGCAACTATTATGGTCTGGGGAGGACACAATCCTGGATCACCAAGTTCTTGGTTCCTGCATAGCATAGCAACGGCAATATATTACCTGTATCGTATCATGAACGTCCTCCGCCTCATGGAATCCTCACCACACTGCTCATTTCGGAGTTTCATCTCACCACACGGCAATATATTACAATATAGTACCATGACAGTCAGGGCTTGCAAGTGCAAGGTAGAGCAACAATGAAGCACGCCGAACAATGACATAGCAGGTTCAAACAACTCAACATTCAGCAAGCTAGGGAACTGTTGATAGTAGACTTGTGAAAGAAATAGTGTTGCTCTGCTGATCTCTCTGGTAAGGAGTCTTAAGTCGTCAAGAGTTCACTCCTAGTTGTTGTCCACATAGACCAAAGCTTTGTCCAAATCTCATCAGATTCTTTCATACCGCCCAAATCTCATCAGATTCTTTCATACCGATGGCTGACACGACACCCTTATCAGAGTTCTGCATATGGCAGGCTGCCTACCTTGTCAATTTTCTCAATTGTTGAAATTAGTGAAAGAAGCCAAGGACTTTCCTCAACAAAATAGTCTAATAAGCAGTAATAAATAGGATAATAGCAGTAACTGGCAAAAGCTGTGGCCAAGGCAGAAATTCCATTTTCCTTTTAAAAAAATAGGCAGAAATTCCATTGGCAGCTGAAATATAGCATAGGCACAGAGAGCTATTCCAAGAGCTACCCAATTAATAACAGTAAAAGCAAAACCTCACAGGTTTTTTTTTTTTTTTGAAACGAAGGGCTTATCTTTGTCAGTGCCTAGTAGGAGGGGATGAGCAGCACGAGTTCGCGGAGAGTACTCTTCTTCGTCAGCCTACACCGCGTTCTTCGCCGGCTCTACGACTCTGTTGGGGGCCAAGGAACTTTGGCACGTCAGGGCACCGCCGAAGGTTAAGTTCTTCTTCTGGCTCGGACTGCATGACCGCCTTTCGACTACTGAGAGGAGGATGTGCCATGGCTTGCAGCAAACCGCCGACTGCGCCCTATGCTCCCAGCTACCCGAGGCCGCGCGCATCTCCTCACTTCATGTGTCTACTCTAGGGAGGTGTGGCACAACCTTCTTCGCCTGGCCAACCTGGAGCGCTTGTGCCCGAGCTCGGACGACACCACCACCTCTTGGTGGATATCTTCTAGGTGACTCGTGGCGAAGCCATTCAGGAAAGGCTTCGACTCCCTAGTCCTCCTTGTCTGTTGGGAGATGTGGAAGGAGAGGTACAGAAGGACTTTTGACAACAAAAGCTCCGGTGCAATTGGTACTAGCGCATCGGGGGAGGCCGACGCTTGGGCCGCAGCAGGGGTTCAGGGACCTCGCGTTCCTCCCCTGGCAGCGGTGCAGCCACAGCGTTAGCGTCGTGTTCTCTTTCGCCTCAGTTGCCAAATTGTGTTTTTTTAGGTACAACAGAGTAGCGGCGCCGTTCAAGCTGGCGATTTGTGTAATTGTGTGGTTCTACGTCACGGCTAAATCTTTTGACCGGGACGTACAACATGTAAAACTCTAACTTTCCTTTATGCAACACATGCAAGATGCACGCTTTTAAAAAAAAAAAGAGTAGCACGAGCCGCTGCAGGGGGCCGAGCAGGCAGGCAGGCAAGCCGGGTACAGACTTTCTAGGTTAAGCGACCGTCGGCTACGATTAGCGGTTAGCGGTGGCGCATTTCAGCACTACCGCTATACCGCAGCGCTAGTGTTGTGGGACGAACGGAAGCGGTGGGGCTCCGGTTGAGAGAAGATCTTCGGCGCCGACCAGTCGGGCCTAAGACCGTGCCGACCACCCCAGGTGGGTCGGCCCAGTAGGCCCGCACGGCCCACGGCCTACTAGGAGCGGTCGACGACATGATGGCGGAGGCGAAGACGACAAGCGTGACGACGACGCGACTTCCCGACGACGAGCGCGTTCCCGGCGGTTAGGTTCCAGCGAGCTCCCTCCCCCTTCTTCTTCCCGGCTGTAGAATCCAGCTGGCCGGCCCCGACTGTGGTCCGCCGACATGGCGGTGGCCCGCCGGTGAGCTCGGCGGGCGAGGCCGCCCGCCGAGCCGGGCCAGGTCGGACCATCCGGTCGGGTACCGGGTAGGCGAAGGGGAGCGGGAGGTCATCCATGGCGGCGGGGTTGGAGCTCGGAGGCGGCAGCGACAATGGCGGCTAGGGTTAGGGTTTCAAGGCGGGGAGAAGAAGAGAGGGGAGGGGAGGAGGCGGGATGCCGGTGGCGCCCCTAGGGCCGCGGCGGGGGGCGGAGAAGGCAGGGCGGGGCGAGGAAGACGATGGATGCGTGAGGAAGACGAACGCCGGAGCGGGCCTTCTTGGGCCGTTAGGTGGCCTCCATGGTTGGCGCATAACACGCCCCGGCTGAGCCGGGCGACGGCGGCGGGCGCTGTTGCGGTTAGCATGAGATGATGCCCATTCTGTGGCCCATGGCCCATGGGCCCTGGTTCAGCCATGTATAAATGGAACCGGAGCTTCCCTAGTGGTGGTACTAGTTCGGAGTTAAGTGGGTAAAACTGCCAGTTGGAAGACCGAAGTAAATACGTCTATGCTATCTCTGAACTTCAGAGTACAGCTGTTACGATCTTTGTGATGTTTTCCTTGAGGAATCTCAGCACAGTACTTCTCCAAATTGAAGGAAAACTTCCTGTGAAACTCATGTGCTCTAGTGTTTGTCTAGTTCTACGAGAAATTAATTCAATCCCTGGCACGACTATTTTGATTGTGGTAGTCATGGCTCAAATCGTGGTTATTGATCGTGCGAAGGAGCAAGCATACTTATTGTACATTAGCCTTCACACGGATGCATGTATAACAAGTGCAGCCCTTTGCAAGAATACAACAGCTGGGACTGGGATCCTCAGCCTGTAGGGAAACAAAATGTTCTTGGAGGAGTTTTTGGTAAAAAATGGAGGTATTTCATATGACATCACATTATCACAATTAATACAAGCATACAACCAGTAACTGAGCTTATGAGTTATGACAACCAACAATCTTAGTAGTGTGATACAAGACTTAACAGCACATAGACACAAGTGCATATTTTACTCATCCTCTTCTATTGCGTCGAGTTCGGAGGACATGGAGTAAGAACCATCCACCTCGTCATCACAGAAGAATGGTCTTGGAGGCATTTGAATGCCATCGACGCCATCTTCAAGCATCTCTATGACCTCGCTCATTGTCGGGCGATCCTGCGGCTTCATCTGGATGCACCAGAGCCCAATGATACATAGCTTCTTCTCTAACTCGTGCATATCAACACCTTCACTGATCCCGCCCACATCTTCTTGGCTCAGCTGTCTATACACCAAGGACGGGTAGTAGGCTTGACTGGAGCTTCCTGCATGTGGATCAGCGTTCCTTCGCCCTCCCGTCATCTCCAACAGCAGCATCCCAAAGCTGTACACATCAGATTTGGTAGAGACGACGCCAAAGCTTCGAGATACCATCTCTGGAGCTATATAGCCTATGGTTCCCCGCATAGCACTCAGTGGAATGAAACTGTCGTCTCTTGGGAACAGTTTGGCAAGCCCAAAATCAGCAACTTTTGGAACAAAGTTGCTGTCAAGAAGGATGTTGTGTGGCTTGATGTCAAAGTGTACGATCTGCATATCACACCCCTGATGCAGGTAGTTGATGCCTCTGGCAATGCCCAGAGCAATCTCATTGAGTTTGTCCCATGAGAAAGTCTTCTCAGACGAGAAGATGTACTTGTCAAGAGATCCACCGGGCATGAACTCATAGATAAGTGCCCTGCTCATTTCCCTCAGAGCAAAACCCAATAAGGCGCACAACATTGAAATGGTGGATCTTGCCAATGGTGGCGACCTCACTGATAAACTCTTCTCCATTGCAATTTGTGTTGCCCAACATCTTCACAGCAACGTGAACTTCACCTGGCAGTAACACCCCCTTGTAAACAGAACCATATCCTCCTTGTCCGAGCTTCTCTCTAAAATGGCTTGTGATAGCGGTGATGTCTGTGTATGCATATCTCATCGGACCAAGCATTTGCTGCATTCGCAAGAACTTCTCGACTGCATCAATCGTTATCCTTGTTTTCCAGTATTTGTAGGCAAGGAAAGTAAACATTGCTAGAGGCATCAATATGAACCTGCAAAGAACTGCATAAATTTGCACAAATGAATAAAAACTCTTTAACAAGAATGTGAATACGGTAAAATGATGCAGCTAAGGTGATGTATAGATATCTGAAGCCATTACCAAGAATGGACTTCAGAATAAACAGAGCCGATGGTATTATTGTAACGACGAAAATAGATGAGCCAAGTTGGTCAGTAACGCAGAACCAAAAATTGAAGTCAACCGTAAGAATCTCCAAAATCCGAATCTTGTTGCCTCTTTGATAGCCAAAAATAATGGGTATTATTGCACTTCCCGGTATGTTGGATCTTCACGGAAGGCACTGCAAGATCATTCCATAACATAAAAAAGGGATTAAACAGCGAATCCATGCACACCTTTTAGATTGAAAGAGCAAGCCTATTGTACATGTGTATGGTAGAAAATGTGATTACCAGATACTCACCTCATGGAATCTGCGAGGCAGTCCCAACCAATTCTAAGAGGAAACTCAAGAGTAAATCCTTTCCTCATGAACCTAACAACATCTGGATAGCTTGTACTATTCTCAGGCACCGTCCTGCCTGGACCACCCAAAGGAGTCTTGGCTAGGTAACCGCACGAGGGCTCCAGATCGTAAGCTTGAACATAGGCAAACTCAGTAGTTACCACAAAGATGAAAGAAGAGTTGGTGCTCAAGCAAGGCACCGGCTCATACATTCCATTCTCTATTGGCCGAGAACAATTCACAAAGGTAGCCCACCACCCGGTATCAAGCAGCTCAATGGTGTGCTTCTTCTCAAAGAAAAAAAAAGGCTCAAGGTTGTGCAACGAGAGCCAATCAGGTTGTTGGTAATCCCACCGGGGAAGGGGGCAACTGCTCTGGATGCCCATGTTGTCATCAACAACCCAGAAGTAAGAATCATTATAGTTGATGTCAAGCACGTTGTATGTTCCACTGCCGATGCGAATTGAAGCGTTGGTATCTGTGCAAACCAGCTCGTACGATTTAACGCCACACATATGTGGATCACCTTGCCGACGGAAGGGATATGTTATATTGCTAAAACCACCACAAGAGAAAGGAGGACAAAAATGATGATGATGTCGTCCCTCTACATCTGAAACAAGAACCGCAAACACAGATAACACAGCTAAGGCTCCCATGGAACTGGTAGAGCGATGAGAGGCAGCAGACATCACCATGGCAGAAATCAGGAAGGGTTTCACGATTCGTAGAACCTGGAACTGATAAACGGAGACTTTAGAAAAAAATATATATATATAGGTGATGTGAGCAGCTACCAGAGTCACCAACAGTAGCAGCCTAGTAGCAGCCTGAGCTGAGCAACTTCACTACTGGAGCACTTTAACTGGCCCACGCGACTGTGATGCTGACTTGGTAGTCTTTCTTTTGCGTTTCTCAGCTATCTGCGCAAATCTTATCAGGATTCAAAAGTTGGACAACCACACACAATCCAAACAATAGAAATGGACGGGTCCAAAGGTTTTATTAATATAATAGTAAGAGTAAATCGAACCAACAATGCAACAACATGCAAGTAGCCACTGTACCCACATTGCAATCACTGGACGTTGGAACACGGCAATCACTGGAACCTGGAAGCCTAGAACACGGCAGAGGTCCCCTCCGACAGCTGAACTTCTCGCCAGTCACTCATCTATCACAAGCCTTATCAGAAATTAAAACTCTCAGAGCTCCTTCACAAGAAAATAAATACCATGTAGTCAACAGGTCAGTCGGAATAGTAGGAAAAAAAGACTGAAGAAGAAAGAGGCATCTTCCATATAGATGATAAGAATCATCTCACTTTAGAAACGACAACATCCAATCAATATTGGCAGCAGGAATTCATTCCCACAATGTATCTCTCTTGACAAGCAGAGTCCTCACGAGAGGTTAAAGCAAAGAGGTGCTCATTCTTCTTGCAACCTTCTCGGCAACCTTCATCTCCGAATACATCCAATGAACTCGCATAAATTTCTTCTGGCAGTGCTGCTGCGTTTGCTTCTCAATTATGCATCCTATGCTGCCACATCATGGGAAGATGATGACTTCCTCAAAACCTGTTCAACACATCGATGCCACAAACATGGACCAGAGATCCGGTTCCCATTTCGTCTTCCAAGCCACCCTCCATCATGCGGCGCACCTGGGATGCAATTATCATGCTCTGGGCACGACACCATGCTGGATCTTCCAGTTCTTGGCTCCTGCAAAGTGACAGCAATATATTACAGGCATCGTGTCATGAATATCATCCTGCCAGCGGACTCATCATCACACTGCCCACTCCAGAAGCTGGTCACAAGAAATCAATCAACTGATGTGTACACGCCAGTCGCACACCAATATCCTGACTCAGTACTAGTGGGCTGCTCAAGAGAAGCAACAAATCAAGATGGTATTGTCGGACCAAGCTCTTGCCTAAGCCTAAGCAACAACAGAAGCCAGCTCTGGTACCTGGTTCTTCCTGATACAGATATGTCTACTCTCCCCATGGGCTGTGAAGTGGTTGCAAATAGCATCACAATACCCTACAATTATGATAACAATGGTCGAAAAGATGAGACATTATTTGGCAAGTCACTCTTCAGTGTAAAGGCAAATAGAGCAATCAATTTGGGTGAAATAGCATTCAATTGGCCCCTTAACAGAATCACCAGTGCTTGTCAAAGATGTGAACAGGAAGGGAAACGTTGTGGATTCAGTTCAAACAGAGGACAAGCATTCTGCCTGCATCATGGTATTTTTCCAGCCTAGACCCCGTAATGTTTGTGGAGTTCTGTTCTAAGTCGTGCGACTCGTGCCATTATTGATGTTATATCTTAGCATCTTCTGTGTTATCCGATTTCCTTTCACTTCCACAAGATTCCTGCCAAACAAGCCTAATGCGTTCAGCCACAGAAAGATCATGCTGCTAGAATGCTTCTTTCTTTCTATCTTAGTATTAAGGAAAACATCTGCAAGATTTGTGTCTATGGTTAAATTGTTTTGCAAAATTCAATGCAATAGGTCTAACTCTAATGGTTTCCTGCTATGTTGTTGTAGCTGGGTCACTGGCTTCTGTTCTGATGTAGTATTGTAGATTTCTGTGGTAGCTTACATTATACTCGCAGAAACTTAAGTTAATAGACGCCAATGCCGAATTATGATATGATAGTTATTCTTTTGGAAATTTCTGATGGGAGTCAAGTAAAAAGGAAATACGGGACAATTGCACAAGGAGAGTGGCACTGAAATCATCAGTAAATTATTGGTGTTTTTAATTATGATTATGGATGTTTGTGTCCATTCAATGCACATATTATGGTTCGGGGCTGGCAGTGCTGCTTGACAGGTTGCTGAGGTTTCTCAGCTTCATCATCCTAGAGTGGTAGAAGATGGAATAGAGGAGGGAGATGATCAGGTCCCACTTGCCTTTATTTGATGACTGTCGTCATCCTTTTAAAGATTGGCGGATGACTGCAGAGGTTGTAGGGGTGAGAGATTGGCGGCCAGGGTTTAGGCCGGCTGCGGCGAATGGGCATCATGGTGGCCCGCGGCGCAGTGGTGAACACGAGAGGGAGGGAGGGAAGCCTAGTAGCAAATGTGTTGCTCAGCTTAATTATTTCAATCACTGATTTGGGATATTTATCCCTTCTTACAAGCAAATCTGAGATCTTGTCTCAGCTAAAAATGGAAAGGAACAATCCTGGCCACTAATGTGCTTGAGCCTCTCATACTGCATGCGGTCATAACAGATGGGGCCAGGGAACAAACTCCAAGTTTAATTATAACAACCAAACAAACTCCACTTAATACAGAAGTAATTGGCAAGCATCCACATAACAGCACAACTGATAGAGTAATATTACATATACAGCATACCGACATGCACAAGTGTAAAATTCATAATGTATCCACGATTTAAATAGCACGCTATAGCGCTATAACTCCATAGAGCAGCTTGCGCCACGCAATTGCACTTTTTACGCTATAGCGCTATATAGTGCCGCTAAGCTCAAATAGTGTCATAGCGTGCTGTTATGACGCTATTGGCAAATTGATCGGCCTAGCCTAATTGTTAGTGATTGAGTGATTTCACTAACTTTATGGTTGTTTGCTTATGTATTTGACTTGATGCCTTCATAGTTGTTTGTTTTGAGGATGAGAACTTTTATTATATGGTTATCATTATCACTTATCAAATTATAATTATATACTTGTCCTGATTTTCTATTATTTAAAATAAATAGCGCTATAGCGGCGCTATATAGCGTGAACCGCATGCTTTGACGCTATGTTGCAAATAGCGCGCTATAAGCGCAGCCATAAGCGCCGCTATATAGCGGCAATAAGCGTCGAAGCAACAGCTTGCCGCTAAATTTCATAGCACGTGATCTAAAACATGGTGTAAAAACACATATATAATATACATACATATATAATATACATTTTCACTAATAGACTATTAGAAAACGAGAATCTTGCAGCGAGATATTGTAAAAAGATCAATAACCTCTGATTTTAGTGATATAGGAAATACTGAACTAAGTTGCATTGATTGATGAGTCTTGAGATGTCTGGCTAGTAGGATCCGCACTCTGCTTATCAGTCTAAGCACTCTTCCTAGCTGCATGAGCAGACTATCTAGTATGTTAGCTACCTTAAGTTGCTTCTGCTAGGATTACTAGGAAGCTAATTTTGTTTTGGCCTGCTGCTGTTCAGGTCGGTAGTAACAGTAAACAGTAACTGCAGCAGAGTATGACACCAGCTGCAGCAGTCAGCAGGTCGGTTTGAATTAAACCGCTAGTATTTTGCATTAGTAAATAATCCGTAGCATATTATGTTGGATGCAGAAGCAAACCAACTTCATCTTGTACTATAAATATAAGCATATGCCACAAGGAAAATCTGACTTCCCAGTTGCAGCTTTGTTAGCTCTCAGCTAGTGTATGCCCAGTGAGATTATCTCCATCAATAACAACGGAAAGTTAAAATCAGTACAATACCTAATATCTAAAGTCATAACTTGTGTCATAGTAGGAATCAGCAATGATTTATGAACCCATTTCAAAAGTGCATTACTTTATCTTGTCAAAACTAAACCATGGGAAGATTAATATTAAGCTCTTCATACCTGCAGGTTCACATGTCATCCTCATTGCAGGTAATGCTCCCACTGAAAATTCAACATTCTGATGCTTTTTTTTTTGGGCACAGTCTTTATGTTGTCATTTTCCAATAATAAGACTAAAATATTTTAAAACAAGAAATTTAGTCGTGAGACATAGCTGTTTTGTCCTAGCTCATATGTTTTTTTTTTTTTTATTCAGCTGCAACATCAGTAGCTGCATTTGTTGTTCTGGTAGCTACTGCTCTCTATCTTTCACTGAAGAAAAGATATAGCAAAGCAATACATCTGAAAGTAGAAATGTTTCTCAAAACATATGGCACATCAAAACCGACAAGGTACACTTTCTCTGATGTTAAGAAGATAGCAAGACGGTTCAAGGAAAAAGTAGGCCAAGGTGGGTTTGGAAGTGTTTACAAAGGACAGCTACCAAATGGTGTGCCAGTGGCAGTCAAGATGCTAGAGAACTCTACAGGAGAGGGAGAAGACTTCATCAATGAAGTAGCAACCATTGGACAAATCCATCATGCAAATATAGTCCGCCTCTTGGGCTTTTGCTCTGAAGGAACAAGACGGGCGCTTATTTATGAATTCATGCCTAATGAATCATTGGGGAGATATATATTCTTGCACGATCCTAATTCTCAAGAGCTCCTAGTACCAGGAAAAATGCTAGATATCGCTACAGGCATTGCTAGAGGAATGGAGTATCTACATCAAGGATGTAACCAGCGCATCCTCCACTTTGACATCAAACCTCACAACATTCTGCTGGACTACAGCTTCAGTCCAAAAATTTCAGACTTTGGCCTTGCTAAGCTATGTGCAAGGGACCAAAGCATTGTTACCTTGACAGCAGCAAGAGGCACAATGGGGTACATCGCACCAGAGATATATTCTCCAAATTTTTGGTGGGGTATCATACAAGTCAGATGTTTACAGTTTTGGCATGCTGGTGTTAGAGATGGTGAGTGGAAGGAGGAATTCAGACCCAGGTATCGAGAACCAAAATGGGGTGTATCTACCAGAGTGGATCTATGAGAGAGTAGTCGCTGGGCAGGGCCTCACACTTAGTAGGGAAATAGCTGATCAGGAGAAAGAAACAGTGAGACAGCTGGCCATTGTTGCACTCTGGTGCATTCAATGGAACCCCAAAACCGGCGTCGATGACAAAGGTTGTTAACATGTTGACAGGAAGGTTACAGAACCTACCAATACCACCTAAGCCATATGCCTAGCCTGAAAGCCATCCTATGCCATAAAACATGGAGGATATAATGCCATGATTTAGCAAGCATGAAAAGCAATTATGCTTACTTTTCGTATGTGAGCTTAGTAATGCTTCGCAGTAGATTATATTGTATTTGGGTCATTCCACTGTATCAGCCACATGAACTGTGTCTCTTTTAATTTTCTATCGTGTAGTAACTTAATTAGAAACATATCGCATTGGATTTGATTTCCAGTGTTGTGGTTCAATTATTGTGATTTTCTAGAAAATATGTTCCTGTGATTTTTCTGTGCCCATCAATGTTGCGTACAAGAACAAGTCCCTGCATACCTCAGAAAGGTGTTCTGTTCTTTTTTTTTGTGTGTTGTGTGTGGAACAAAGTGTTCTACTTTTCCAATTCATGATGATGCACAAGAATTATTATTATTAATTCATAATGCTGGGTAATTGATAAATAACTAATCTCAGCAATGTTCTACATGTCCTTATTATGGGCCATAATTGGTCAAAATGCGGAGACGCAACTATCATGCATGGTACTTAAATTGCTTCAGGGACAAAGCCAACCGGCGAGTAAGTCGCTGGGTTCATCCACTTTACGGGCTAGGGTTTCCATTATAGTACTACAGCGCGTAACAGTGATTTCCCCCTTGAAAATCCATCAGGGTCGGCCTAGCTCCGCCCTTGAATTGTGTGTAGTTTCTTATTCCCCACATAGTCACGAGATTCACAACTCAACTCCCAAGTAACAATGTCACCCGGCGTATACCCCAGGTTTATGAGCACAACTGTCCAGAAATCTAGCAACTCAAAATGCAAAAGCAAGGCGTGTTACCTCCGCCAGTAGCGAGTAGGAAGCGCATCCAGAAAGCGGTAGCAAGCCTCACCGGAGCGGAGGGCGGCGGCGAGGAGCGGAAGAGCCGTTCTGGTTCCGGCATTCAGAGGCGGTGGCGCGCGCATCTACACATGAGGGGATTCGTGAGACTTTCCTAAAACTTGGCATGTGGATTGCTAGATTTCAACGGTTTGCGGCTACGAGGTAGTGGACATCGGTGGCGCAGTTCAGCAGCCGTTGGCGCACCACGGCACGGCGCCAGGCGGAGGGCGAGTGCGACGAACTGTAGCGCTCGGGATCGGGAGAGTGGCCGGCTGAGGTCGCGATTCGCGGGACGTGGGCTCGTGTCGGGCTATCGGGTATCACAGGTAGCTCATGGGCCTGATTCGGCCCATGTACAAATTTACACGGAGATTAAAATGGGAAATCTATACTATAATGGCGCGGTTCTTTCTATTTTTTGACTCAAGCAACACCGTCCGACGGATCTTACGACCAAGGGCTTTGATCGAAAGTTTGTCACACGGGTCTTACCCCCCGACGCCCACGCGCGAGGTACCGGCTTCTCACCTCGCGAGCAGCGTTGAATCACCAGGTCATCACCTGAAACAAAATAAAATCTATACTATAATGGCTTCTTTCTCTTTTTTTGACTCAAGCAACACCGTCCGACGGATCTTACGACCAAGGGCTAGGATCGAAAAAGTTTGTCACACGGGTCTTACACCCCGACGCCCACGCGCGAGGTACCGGCTTCTCACCTCGCGAGCAGCGTTCGAATCACCAGGTCATCACTGGAAACAAAATAAAATAAAATAAAATAAGAAACATCACCGCTCATCTCTACGGATCGCCAGGGACGCCTCCCTCGTCTCCGCGATCGCCAACGACGCCTACCTCGCGATCGCCAACGACGGGATCGACAGGATGACGCCTTCCTCATCTGCACGGAGACCGGGATCGACAGGATCGCGGCGGCCCGGAGCGATTTGGCTATCGCGGCGGCAGACTGGATCGCGGCGGACCGGGGTTTTGGGTGCGATCTCGGCGCCGCCGACGTTATCGCGCGCGACGACAGAGGAACGGCGACGCCAATCATAGGGCAGCGGACGTGACAACGGCGGCCCGGCGATTTTTCCGCGCGACCATCGGTGTTCGAATCACAGAAATCTACTTCAGGCGCGACCATCCACGACGCCGCCGGTATGCTCGCCTTCGGCATCGACCTTGTCCTCGTGGACGGTGTCAAGGCTCGCCTCTCCTCTCCCTCAGACCGTAGGTACGTGTATGTCTGTGTTATGCTCGTGATCCGGCCCTGGCACCCATCTGCAGTCTCAAAATTTTCATTGGGCAGCAGATCGAAGTCAGACCGTCGCATCACATCTCAACCAGCGGTTGCCAAGATCCACATCTGCAGACGTCGTCGCAGCGCATCCCGCAGGCGAGGCACAAGTGGAGGGGGAGGATGTTGGCTGCACGACCAGGCCAGCGCATCGATGCCCACCTCCGGCCAACGACCGTGCTGCGACCCACGTCGGGACGTTCTCGTCCGTCTAGGTCTGCAGCTCGACCTCCTCCCACCAGCGGCGACGTACACACTCCTTCAGATACGGTCCTCACCTAAAACCCTTTGTCTCAGTTATTTAATATGTCTCGAAGTATTCTCAAATTTAGCTATTTAGTATCTGTAACTTTCAGTCTGCTAACATGTGCTTTTCAAGTTAACTTAGATTTCATGATTTTATTTGTTCTGCTCCCTCACTGGATGTATTTCTCTAAATTATCAGATTGTTCTCCATTCAATTCTTTTTGGTGGTTTTGTAGCATCTCGATCTGGCAAGTGGTGAAGCTGCTGTTCAGCATCACTAACAACAGAATATTTGACATGTGCACAGACTCACCATCCATGCTTTCAGGACTGTGGCTTCAGGTTAGCGTGGTCTCATTTCCTGTGTTCTTTTTTGTGCTAATAGAGATGAAATGTCGAACTAGCAGTATCAATATGTGACTTTGTGTGCTACTATATGAACATGGGCTGTAGTACAAGATTTGATGTAGATAAGCAGATCATAGAAGTACTTTCTTTGATGCAGAACTGCTAGCCATGCTTTATAACAAGACTCGATTCTGTGATAATTAACTGTAAATTTAAGAGTAGTATTTATGTATGTTCGTTCAGTTATATACAAAAAAAGAAAGCATTGTAGTACCGGTCGACTTAGTTATCATTTTTCTTTGTGCTCTGCAACACGTCTCGTCTCGACAATCAGCTTAGCTATCAGTTTAGTTTAAGAACATTAGCTTTAGTTGGGACAAATGGTAATCTAGGATGTATATGGATGAACCTTGTTGTCAGATCAAAATTGCACTTTCTGAAAAGTACAGTTCTTGCTTCAAATGGAACCACTGTTATATTTTTTTTTTACTGAAATGGTTCAGAACTGCGAATAGTTAAAGATTTGTAACAATAGGATATATTTCACCTTTGTTGGACGACGGGGGTCTCATCGCAGACTGTGTAAAATAAGCCACCGTCATTTTGCATCTGAGAACTTGGTAAGTAGTAAGGGATGTCTGTCTTCTTGCGGTTTTCTGAACCAATGCTGGTTTTACCTCTTGTTTGTCATCAGAGAAGATCCTTATATTGTCAATCAAAGTTAAAGTGTGTATGTAGAGAAAGGGTAAGTACTACTTAATTTCTTTTTGTGCTTTCTTGTGATGTGGTTCGAGGGCTTCACTTTAGAGTAGATGTTTTCCCGAGCAAAACTAATTTTTTGGGTATATTGATTACTTGTTTAACTCCCATTGCTAGGTCATAGTTTGCAGAAATTAGGGGCTTACTTCCAAGTCTGTTTTATGTCTGCAGAATATTTGACAACCAGTTTTCAGGTCCTTCCAGGTGCATTTTCCTGTGCTGCAAAAGATACTGAATTAACCGGCTGAACAAGCCAGTGGTCCTTGAACTAGACTTGATCTTCTGATTCTTCCATTGGGTATTGTTTCATGCTTGACCAATGACCACTTTGTAAGTTCGATATCTTCACACCAGGTCCTCACACCTGGCCTCTAAAGCATGTATATTTATTAAAGAAAAATTGGATCATGGCATCTGTTATGTTTTTTTTTTTGGCACAGATACTTCACATTTGTGAATCCCACTAGACAAATAATTTGGCAAGGTTTTTTCTGTTAATGGCATGGGAATATATATTGCTGGGCAAAAGTTTATGGGAACATATCCGGTGCAACCCAACTTCGTGTGCAACCTATGCAACCACCACTTAAGGCCATAGGATCTGGAATCCAACGTCTAGAATTTTTTCACTTAAACCCTCCCACCTGAATACACATGGGTTAGATTTAAAACACCACAGGTGGAGGGTGTTAAGTGAAAAAAATACTAGACGTTGGATCCGCATCCTGTAGTCTTAATTGGCCTTAATTGTTTTTGGTCATGTTGGTAAACCATTTTTGGGGGCTTCATATTTTATTCAATTTTGTTTCTATTAATATAAGTATGGACGTTGCACTTTTGCAGGTGTGAAACCTTCACAGCATACCATGTGTAATACAACCCAGTACATGACACTATCATCTTCGGTTTATATCAGAAGAAGTATGTGTTCTATGTTCTTTATCTTGTGTTTGTAATAGGAAGGCAAATTATACCTTCTGTTAATAATGTTTTTTGTCAAAACTGGTTGTAGTGATGCACAAATTTTTTTTTTTTTTTTTTTTTTGGAAGATGGATATGATTTTCCGGCCAAACGGTGCAGCCACATGGTGTGGGGTGAAGGTGCCAGCTAGATGATTCATATTTGGGTGATACAGAGATGATCTGCACTTCTGCATCCATCAAGTGCCGTTCTTTTCAATCTGTAGCTAAATGTTTTTTCTTGTGCCATATGCTCCAGATAGATTCTGCAAAGCCTTTTTACTTCACTTGTATAGCTTGATCTCATTCTTCAAGTGCTCAGATACCCCCGGACCTCCAAGATCTACTTAATGACTTTAGCAGACTGTAAAAGACATGGTTTGGTGAGATGTAATTTATTATGCCTTATTATTTATTAGTTGCGTGAAACTTGTTGCCCTTAAAACAATTGTGAAAAAACTTGAACTATGAAATAATATCATCGTTTGGTTGTTTTTATGTGGATCTCTAAATTCAAACCGTGATGCTTAGCACGGGCACTATACTAGTTGTTCAAGTAATAACTTACGGCTAAACATGTCTCAATTTCCGAGTCCTTCATCTTTGGAAAAAAATCTACCTCTCCTCTCCCCATCTTTCGAGAAAATTTGCTTTTCCTCACTCAACTCTAAAATCGGGCAAACCATCTTCCTCAACTTTTCAATCTGTACATTTTACCTTCCCCTCGCGATTTTAAAGGCGATTTTGCTAGTATTTTACTATATTGATAATGGTTTTGTCCTTTTTTTTTTCAAATTTGAATCTTTGAAATTATAGTAAATTATAAAAATCATAAAATAAAAAATCTAATGTTTATGGACTCCACATGAGGAGATATATACTTTAGTCCAATAAAATAAATATAGAAGATGCAACTATGAATACGTGTTCTACATGCTCTATCATTTTTTTTTTTATCATTTCAACTTTATGTTGCAAGTTGTTCCTATTGGGTGGATACGTTTGTAATGTGCTGTCATTTTTTATTATTTCAGATTTTGATTTTTCTAGTGTCACTAAGGCAAGTCTCAATGAGGGTTTCATAAGTGTTTAATGCACATTAAATAGGACGCCACATCGATTAAAAGTTTACTTTTTGCATGAAACTCTAAGGAGAGAGAATGAAAAAGTTTCATCTTGGTGAAACTCTCTTCGCACACATACCAACTATCTTTGAGTCATGAAATTAAATACATATGAAAACCGCAAAATGAAAAACTCTTCATTGTGAGTAGGAGTTTCTTTCGAGCCCTTCTACCTGATTCTCCCTATTTGGACTTCCGGCGTGGGTGCGCAGTGCCGTGGACACGTTTGTAGGCTGACTGGATCGTATCGGCTCGGCCGTCCTAATCTGGATTCTGGGCTACGGTTTATCGACTCTCAGAAGGCCCGTCAGGATGCGGGCTTGGTTTTCGACGAACGCTTCTGTATTGGGCCTTAGATTGCAACGGGCCTAAAGGTCAAAAAATGCACTGCTGGTTTTTATTCAAGAAACCAGCTCGCTTCGTCACCGCTAAAACCTGAAAAACGCCATTACTCACAACAGGTCACAATGGCACGCTGCGTTGTTCATCTCGGCAAATATTCCACGAACACTTCTCCCTTCGTTTTTTTTCCCAGTTTCCATAGAAGACGGTTCACACCGGAAGAGTAAACTGCGTGAAATTGACAGGCTCAACTTCAAAGTAAACGGGTGCAATAATGAAGATGAACAGCGAAGCCAACCAATTTTCCATCTCCCATGGAAGTCGACAGTTAAAATCGTTGCAGAACTTTTCGTCACGTCGGTCCAAGGAAACCTTATCGTCATCCGTGTTGCCCACCTTATCGTCATCCGTGTTGCCTGGTACTACTAGTAGTCTCCCGTTCCCAAAGGATCCGTCACCCGTCAAGTTTGTCAATGCCACGGAAGCTCTGCATTTGGTTCACATCTATGCAGCCATGCTCGACAAAACACACGTCACTCTCGCGTTGAACCGTGTCTCTTTTTTTTCTCGCTTCTGGACCTGTGATGCAACACGTACAGTACAGCGTCCTGCATCCCTGTACACATTTTGATGGAGAGGGCTCGGTTGCTTTCCCGTTCCATGCTTCCAGCTACTATGAACAATCAACGCTCTTTCAACTGTTTTAGTTGGGCAATAAGATGGTCAGCCTAGGATCGTGTTGTCAGTTCAAGCTGGGGCCTTATCGTACAAATTCATTATTTATTTCTCCCAGCAATGTGGAACTAGCACAAAATCAACGTTCCGGGAGATCTAAAAAATCAACGTTCCGGGAGATCTATTTCGTGTAAATGGTAGATCTAGTACCAAGAGCATCTCCAGGAGTCTTCAAAATCCACTCCTAATTGAAAAAATTGCAAGATTGAAAAAAAAATTACTCTCCAACAAGGATATATATGCGCTGCGAGGATGATGCCCTCGCCTTTTTCCTTGAAAACATGGCAAGAAGTGCATATCGATGAGCTAAGAAAGCGTATTGTACAACTGCAGTTTTTTTTTATTGGAGTTTAACGCTGCGTCTTGTGCCAAGAGGTGGAAGCGGGTCGGCTCACACACCCCCCCCTCCAGCACGCCCCTCCGACCACCGCCCGGTGGCGGCGGTAGGGTCTCGCCGGAGCTCCGCGAGACCCTACGCCGGCGGCGACCACCTTCTCCCCTCCCTCCCTGCCTCTGCCGCCTGATGTGGTCATGGAGAACTCGGGCGAGCTCCACAAAAGTCCGCCATGGCGCCCGCCCCGACCTGGCCCGATCGCCCCCCTCCCGCCGCCAACCGCACCTAAGCCGCCCGGTCACTATTCCCACCTCATGTCCTACCTACCCCTCGCCGGCCATCTATACCCCACCGGGAGAGCTCACCGGAGTTGGAGAAAGGAAAAAGTTCGCCGGAACCCTAGTTTGCCGGAGTTGGAGGAGTAGGAGCAGAGAGGAGAGGGAGAAAGAGGAGGCCTACCTCACCCGACCGCCGGATGCGCCACCACCTCCGCCGGATCCGGGCGGATCCGCGGCCGCCACCGGATCCACCATGGCCGGCACACGAAGCGAAGCGTGGCCGGTGGGGGTGCTGTGGGGAGGCGGTGGGGAGCCTGGGGAGGACGGGAGGAGCACGCCGGTTGCCATCCGCCATCCGCCACGGTGAGGGGTGCTCGGCGGAGAGAGAAAGAGGCGGTCAGAAGGAGCCATATGCTGGCGGATGTGCTCCGCGTGCGCATGCGTAAAAGTAGTACTACTCCATTTTTTTTTTAAGTCGCTGTGGCAGTAGTAGTATACTTGGCAGAAACGACTTATAAATTGAAAACGAGGTAGTAGTATTTAAGTGTTTTTTTATTTTCATATACCAGGACTGCAGGACATATATGTGCAATCACTATTCGGCATGTTTTGAAAGTTGCAAACTTGTGACTAGCTGTACGTCCATAAGTGTGCTTCTTAAAATGAAATAGATATGATAGTAAAAAAATGAAATAGATATAGGAACACACAGCCTTACGTTAGGGAAAACTGTCGATAAAAAAAAAAAAAAAAACTGTCGAAACACCGTACCAAAGTTGGCATGGGGCAGCCAGAGCCAAATATCCCTCCGTCCCACCGACTTTGTCACCCCTGGTTTTCGTGCTTATCTTATTCGATGCTTCGCCTTATTCAAAATTTTTGCACAAATATAATTTATTTTTTACAACTTATTTTATCAATGAAGATACTTGAATACTGATTATTTTATTTTATGATTTGCGTAAATATTTTGAATAAGACGGATGGTCAAAGATGAAGTTCAAAAGTCAAAAACGACAAGTCCATGGGACAGAGGGGAGTAGCCATTATCCTTTTGGGTAGAAATTAATTTTTATTGTTTCCAGCTGATTACATTCTGCTTGCCTTTTTACTATGCTAAAGTAAATATTGTCCGCTATAACATACCATTCCTAAAACAATATTTACTTCAGGCTTGAGGGCACATAAAAATATAATATCCAGCTTAATTAAATTATGGTTACCATGTAGTACAGTTGTAAGATAATTAATTATACAAAACATCTGCAGACTGGTTACTATTTTCACTTCCTTCGCAATCACACCTCAGTATATATCTGACCATGGTCACGGATATCATGTATAATTAATTAGTACCTGTTATATTCTCATACCGCTAGATACAAACAATATATCGTTCAGCTCATTCAGCATCCACACGATTTTCATCGTGACATTCATTTTTGAAAGCGCACTGTCGATAACAATGTTGGTTGTCCGTGGTGGCGTGATGATACAGACATATCGCTAGTCCCATCCTCTCAAACCTGTTGGAATGGAATTTATGAGTTCTCCTTTAATGTAGCAATTATATATAGCAAAACAACAAAAGTTATCTGCCTATGTACTCCCTACATTCTATTGAGATTGTCGGTTTAGACTCCGTGTTATTTTGTTTGACCATCTTTCTTATTCAAAAGAAACATAACATCTCTTATTATTAGAGATATTTTAATTATATTTCATTTATTTTATGATTTACTAAAATACGTTAAATAAAAACAAATGGTCAATTAAACACGGTACTCAAAAAGTAAAAAAAAAAAAAAAACAGTCACGGATGGAGAGAGTATATGTACGCTAGAAATTTCTCGAGAACTTTTTTGGAATGACGCTCTGATGTTGAGTGGATACCTTTCGGTTTGAGTCATTAGTAAATGTAATTTGTTTAAGCTACTGCTTTAGCCCTGTTGAGGCATAACAAAAATTTAGGACGACATGTTTGGATTCCTTTTGTACTAAGCTAGTTGCTAAACTTTAGCCTTTGTCCCAAGATCCAAATAGGAGGACTGCTAAGGAGTGGGTTAAGGTTTAGCCGAAGTCATAACTAGTTGTTAGTTTCACTAATCAACAAAACCTAGCTAATTAACAGGGCCAATAGAAAGGTCTAACAATTAGCTTAGGATCCAAATAGGTATGGACTATAACAACTAGCTAGTTGGCTAATTTCTAGTTGACTATTTTTTTAGCCATGGCTAACAACTAGCCCTAGTCCATCCATAGTTCCTTTTTGGAGCATTTCTTAAGTTTTCTAGTTTCTTATATTAGGGTGAAAATCTTGTGGCACAATTACGTTGTAAACAGAATAATCAGGATGGTACCTAGTCCTAGGCAAAACATTGAACTTCATGATTTATTGTTTATTGTTCTGAGGAAGTAAATGCACGAAATTTTAGAAAACCTCTTCAGTTTAACTGTCCATTATTTAAGAAAAAAGATATATTTGAATTGGTAACATCCACACACAATGCCATTGGATTAATTTAATTTGTTTGGGAAGAAAACATCAACGCGCACAATTTCATGTTAGTAAGTAGTACGTGTCTTTTTTTTTTTTCATCTTTTCATGACAGAGCACTAGCTTGCTTATAATGGCATTACTTCACTTTCAACATAAAATTGTTATGCATGCTCCACATGAGTCTCGGTACTGAAAGATAGACACGATGCCTATCACATAAAATGATAAATTTCTTAAAAAAAATACCTGCATCATGTACGTGGAACCAATTGGGCCTTACACACACATGCACACGTCGCCTTACTAAAAAAAATCCCAGCATGTCCTCGATGGTTGGACGCGCCCGCCCATGCATTTCCGATCCAACCACGCACGCGGAAAACGATAACGAGAATTGTACTAGTCATTAGCTAGTCGTGTAGAACCGTGGTTAGCGAGTGCACCTCCACATCTCCGTCACCTCTTTAGAGTCTTGATCGAGCTACTAGGTGAGCCCCCGTGCATCTGTGTGTTGATGATAACACCAGGCCAGCCAGAGGCAGCCAGCCCGATGGCATTAAGACTTCTCCAAAACAGGCATGGGTACGGTGGTACAGGAAGAGGAGGCCATTGAATAGGCCGAGCTGGTCGTGAGGCGGACCTGCTGCTGAGCGCGCGCGGAGCGGGCCGGGCGCCGCCGGCCCCATACAGACAGCGAGCGGGGCGGCCCGGTGTCCAGCGGAGCCGATCGAGACGCCGACGGGCGGTGTACCTCTCGCTGACGCTCACCAAACAAGGAATCAACGACGGAAGCAGCGCCGCCTCAATATTCGTGTGATAACGCCGCTGCCGCTGCCAGGCGCAGGCAGGCTGGGTCCCCTTGCTCGGTCCACCTCGGCAGCACCACCGCAGCAGGCATTCACTCGCTGGGTCAGCGGCCCCAACGGCCTCGGCCCGGTGTTGTGTTCCGTTCCTTCCCGGATGGCTGGCATCGGCACGGCTTGGCAAATGGGAAGCATTGAATCGCCGCACCAAACCCCCGTTGGATCCAGATCACACGGCCCCCACCGCCGACTCGCCGACCCCATCCTCCCAGGCTCCCAGCACCACGGGGTCCGGGACGGCAAACAAGGCAACAAAATAAGCGGCCCGCCCCCTTTGACTGCGCTGCCTGCCTGCCCGCCTGCCAGCGCGCATCATCATCAGCGACTCAGCGAGGACAGGAGCGTCAGCGCCGTCTCCACCACCATCCCATCCATAGGGATCCCATCCCATCCATCCCCAAAGCTAGCTAGCCTTTTCATGCGTCCACACGCACGACGCGACGACGGACGGGACTCTTCCTTGCCTCCTCGTCGTCTCCTCTCCCTCTCCTCTCCTCCTCCACCTCCACCTTCCACTTGCTATTTTGACCCTCCCCGTTCCCGTTCCATTCTTTAATCAATCATCATCAAATCCACCCCACCTCACCTCGCCTCGCTATCCCTCCCTCCGCCCGCCCACCGTGGAGGGTTTGGGATTTTGCCGACCTCAGCGCAGCTCCATCTAGTCTCATCAGTCATCCCTACTACGACTACCCTTATGAGCAGCGGCTAGGATTCCAGCAAGGAGTCGAGTCGACGGTGCGCGCGCCCGCGCGCGCGTGGATCCGGTGGGTGCTATCCTACTAGCATAGGAGGAGGAGGCGCGACATGAGCTTCGGGAGTCTGTTCGACGGCGGGGCCGGAGGCGGCGGCGGCGGGATGCAGTTCCCGTTCTCGACCGGCTTCTCGTCCTCACCGGCGCTCTCCCTCGGCCTGGTACGCGCCTGCCTGTTCCCACTCCTTCCTCCTTCCATTTCCACTTCACCTTCGAGTGATTTGATTTCTCCGTTCCCTAACAAACGAAACGAAATGAAATGTGGTGCTGCTGTATGTCTCTCGCAGGACAACGCCGGCGGCGGCATGGTGGGCCGGATGCTCCCGGTGGGCGTTGGCGGCGCCGCGGCGGACGGCGGCGGGATGATGGCGGCGATGAGGGACGTCGGCGCCGACGTTGAGAACGACAGCCGGTCCGGGAGCGACCATCTGACGCCATGTCCGCCGGCGGCGCCGAGGACGAGGACGACGCCGAGCCGGGCAACCCGCGCAAGCGCAAGAAGCGATACCACCGCCACACGCCGCAGCAGATCCAGGAGCTCGAAGCGTAAGCACGCACGCACTGTCACAGGCTAGCTCACAGCCGCCGCGCCCGCGCCCTTCCTTCTTCTCGCCATAGTGCCCATGCCGCCATTTCGCATCGTTTCGGGTTCGTTTTATTTGTCCTCTAATGCATGGATCGTCCATCGTGCTGCGTATGCAGGCTGTTCAAGGAGTGCCCTCACCCGGACGAGAAGCAGCGCGGCGAGCTCAGCAAGCGGCTCGGCCTCGACCCGCGCCAGGTCAAGTTCTGGTTCCAGAACCGCCGCACGCAGATGAAGGTAAACGGACGGACGGATTCGTCATGGCCCCGATTTCAGTTTCAGCCCGTTGGTTCCTGACATATCCGCTCATTCCGTGCGTTGATTTCGCCTGCCAATTCAGACGCAACTGGAGCGGCACGAGAACGCGCTTCTCAAGCAGGAGAACGACAAGCTGCGCGCCGAGAACATGGCGATCCGGGAGGCGATGCGCAGCCCGATGTGCGGGAGCTGCGGGAGCCCCGCCATGCTTGGAGAGGTGTCCCTGGAGGAGCAGCACCTGTGCATCGAGAATGCGCGGCTCAAGGACGAGCTCGCCCGCGTCTATGCCCTCGCCACCAAGTTCCTCGGCAAGCCCATGTCCATCCTCTCGGGGTCCATGCTGCAGCCCAACCTGTCGCTGCCCATGCCCAGCTCGTCGCTGGAGCTAGCAATCGGCGGCCTCCGTGGCCTAGGGTCGTCTATCCCGTCTGCTACCATGCCTGGTTCCATGGGCGACTTCGCTGGGGGCGTGTCTAGCCCGTTGGGCACGGTGATCACGCCTGCACGGGCCGCCGGATCTGCTCCGCCGCCTATGGTAGGCATCGACAGGACCATGCTGTTGGAGCTTGCGATCAGCGCCATGGATGAACTAGTTAAGCTGGCACAGATTGACGAGCCTTTGTGGCTTCCCAGCCTCAATGGCTCTCCCAACAAGGAGCTGCTCAACTTTGAGGAGTATGCCAACTCGTTCCTTCCGTGCGTCGGCGTCAAGCCTGTGGGCTATGTGTCCGAGGCCTCTAGGGAGTCTGGCCTCGTCATCATCGACAACAGCCTTGCCCTTTGTTGAGACTCTTATGGACGAGGTTTGTTTAGTTTGTGCTCATATTGTTTTGCAATTTCGGTTCATACCAATGTTGCTTAATTAGTACCATGACTTTTGCTGATGTTACATGGCATTGCTCCTCCTTCGATCCATGTTGCAGAGACGATGGTCCGACATGTTCTCGTGCATGATCGCTAAGGCCACAGTCCTAGAGGAGGTGACATCCGGCATTGCAGGAAGTAGAAATGGTGCGCTGCTGCTGGTGAGTGTCAAACAGCTCCCTCCCTGGGCTTGATCATATGCAGATTTTCACCCTAATTTGCATTTGCTTTGGTGCAACAGATGAAGGCTGAGCTACAAGTGCTCTCACCTTTAGTGCCCATCAGGGAGGTCACATTTCTCAGGTTTTGCAAGCAGCTGGCTGAGGGTGCATGGGCAGTAGTGGATGTGTCCATTGATGGATTGGTGAGAGATCACAACTCTGCAACAGCATCCAACGCCGGAAATATAAGGTGCAGGAGGTTGCCTTCTGGCTGTGTGATGCAAGACACTCCCAATGGCTACTGCAAGGTACGTACTACTAGCAACCAAAATATTTTTGGCTTATGGGTACTGTAGCACTTTTCGTTTGTATTTGGTAATTGTTATCTAACCATGAACTAACTAGGCTCAAAAGATTCATCTCGCACTTTTCAGCCAAACTGTGTAATTAGTTTTTTGATTTAACTACATTTAATACTCTATGCATACGCCAAAAAGATTCGATGTGACAAGTGCTTGTAGTATTTTTTTGGGTTTACTTTTGGGTTCGCATGGGAACCAAACACACCCCAAAAATCCATTTACTTCGTTTCTGTCTGTAGTGTTCGCTTGTCGAGATGGGGTAGTGTAAAATGGGACTCTTTGGACCACCTACTTCATAGGAGAAAGTGTGGTCCTAATCGTTTTAACGTAACTGTTACTCTGTAAAGTTTCTCAACTTTTACATCAAGTAATTAACCTTTCAGAGCTTAGTAGGAGTACTCCTGAGCTTAGTACTTAACTATGAATTCCACTTCTTCTCCACTACTACCTCCACACCGGCCTCACTCTCATAACTTGGGACTACGTACAACGTCTCTTTTGTAGTGCCCTATTAATCTAATGGTGTGATTTGGTGATGCCCATGCAGCATAGTGTGTTCACAAGTCAAGGGCTAATAGTTTAATTAGGGTCATGAGCCCACAACCCAAATAAACAAACTGCTTGGTCAACGAGGAGGGAGGCTAAACGATTTGTTTAGGAATAATCAAGTGTTTCATGGATCCAACACTATTCCCCAAGCATGTTTCCTTGTGGTTTTTTAGTCGCAACGCTGGCTTTTTTAGGGGATTAGATGCTTCCACCCCTCGGTTGGAGCACCTTGGGTAACTTCTTGTCCGCAATTTAATCAATCTGTCCCTGCTTGTATGTTGAATTTTGGACCATGGGCTCATGTATCGGGGGTTAAAAGATGTCAATATTTGGGGCCTCGGGTTTTGGACAAGTCTTGACATGATCTTGATCTGGGCCACTGATGACGGGATTTAATATAAAGATATCATATAGAATTTTATAGTTATCCATTATCTAAAAAAAATATAGAATTTTATGCCAGATACTATACTGAAAGGAAAAGTGACTTTGTGATTTTTGGAGGTTTTACATTCAATGTTATTGCCTAATGCCAGTGGGAGCTTTGTGTCATATAAAAGTTGGGAGTTGGGGCTGGGAGTTTGTAACAGCGTACAAAGGCTTGCCAGATTTATGCTAATTTGTTACTAGATCCATGTGCAACAAAAATCTTGATTTATATTATCACTTTGTGATCTGCTATTATCTAGATCAAGGTACAGGTAACATGTATGGTCTCAGATTCATGCGGTTTCACATCTCGAGACTGCTTAACGGGCAAACAGCCCCTTATTTTTATTTTTCAAATCTTTACCATGAACCGCCGTGAAAAAAACTTCACAAGACTCAGATCTCTACAGTGTTTCCACATAAGTGCTGTGTTGCTCTGCAGAGAGCTGAGCCAGCCCCCTTGTGGACAATTGCATGTGGGCTTGCATTTATGGACTAACGGATGCATTTACCCTGTAGGTCACATGGGTCGAGCATACGGAATACGATGAGGCATCAGTACACCAGCTCTATAGACCACTCCTCCGGTCCGGGCTGGCCTTTGGGGGCCAGGCGGTGGCTCGCAATGCTGCAGCGCCAGTGCGAATGCCTGGCCATACTCATGTCCCCTGATACAGTTTCAGCAAATGACTCGTCAGGTACAGGAAAGTCTGAACCTTTCGTTGCCATCTTCCATGTACAGCCTGTAAAGGAGGACTGCTTACGTATACAGATCGAGTAAACATTTGTTAGTTCAATAGTATCTGCATTGTTCATGCATGAAAGCGGTGATGCCAATGCTAGATTATCAAAGGATATACTAAGTACTTTTCCCCAGATGTAAATAATAATAATAATGTGTGTGTGGCTCTCGGTGCAGTCATAACCCAAGAGGGGAAGCGAAGCATGCTGAAGCTGGCGCGGCGAATGACGGTGAACTTCTGCGCTGGGGTGAGCGCGTCGTCTGCACGTGAATGGAGCAAGTTGGACGGCGCGGCGGGCAGCATCGGGGGAGGATGTGCGGGTGATGGCACGGAAGAGCGTGGACGAGCCTGGGGAGCCACCGGGCGTGGTGCTCAGTGCGGCCACATCGGTGTGGGTGCCCGTGGCTCCGGAGAAGCTCTTCAACTTCCTCCGTGACGAGCAGCTGCGCGCAGAGTGGGACATCCTCAGCAACGGAGGCCCGATGCAGGAGATGGCTAACATTGCCAAGGGGCAGGAGCACGGGAACTCGGTGTCCCTCCTAAGAGCCAGTGTGAGTATTACTGACTGCTTGTTACTACTACTACCATTCTGCACCGTTCTTTTCAAAATGGCATGTCGATCTAGAGCAGAGTCAACCGGAGCGTGGTACGATGCCACGATCCTCGTCCTCGGAACACGGTACGGTATATCACGTTTCTCGTCCTGGGAACGTGGAACAACCTTGTCGTGCAGTGGAAAACCCATCTCTTAAAAATGTTCCAGGTTCCCCAGTTTCTGTTCCACGATCTAATTATCCTAAAAACTCTGACTAGGTCCAAAACTTAGCAGTCATATATTTCCTGATGGATAGGATTAGGAATATGATATAATAGTTTTAGAAGGTTTTGGCCATTAGAACGTAATTTCTAGAACGCGACGAACGTTACTGTTATCAGATTGAGGTTTCCAAATAAATAAACTCTGCATTCTGGCTGTTAAGATCTAGAGACTAAAAATTTAGCAAACCAAATAGAAAAGGAAGTGAGCAATAATCTTGATGCTGCTTATTAAAGCCAAAAAGTAATTTATGGGAAGTCTCACATAAAATAACAGTCTCAGCATTTCGTTATATCCTATACCGATAACGACACCGAGAAAACTACCAGCAAAACTCTGTCAGCTTTTGAAAGCTGCCAGGAGCACTGGCCCGTCATGTAAGAGAGAGAAAGGCACCCGCGCCCAACCGCGAGTGGACTGCCGACCGCCCGGCCAGACAGCCTACCGAGCTCCCAAGCTCGGTCCCAGGTGCAGGAACCAGGGATCGATCCCTGGTCGGCTAGCTCCCAGACTGGAGCTACTACCACGACGCCACAGCGTCGTCCGCTCTGTCAGCTTTCTAATCAGATACTGCTGGGATATGAAAAAGGGCCGTGATCATTGTCTAAAAGCTAAAGCCGGCTAGTGTAGAACTGGGGAGCACCGAACTTTTTTCACGAGATCAGTGGAAAGGGGCCAAGTAGGACCACACAAGGTCGGAAGCTCGCAGATCTGCTTGGAAAGGTGTCTGGGGTTGACAACTCTGTGCAGTTGCACTGTACTGTTCACAGTACGTACTACAAATTGTTAGGATAATAAAAAAAACGGTCCATGTCTTGCAGTTGTCTGATTTTATTTTCTGGCATGATTCTTTGGATTTTGTGGTTTTATTTTGTCATGATAAACATCACCTTCGGTATCCGGCCATCCTCGAACCCCATGCTGACGCGTTAAACATTAACTATTGGCATCTTTCATCATTCATCAATAACACTGTGCACACAGTTGACCCATACTGTTTCTACATTTTGTTTTTATTCTATTTAAATTTCTGGTAGGGCATTACTATGATGGTTTGCCAAAGGTTTCTCATGTTTTGTGTAACTTTCTCACTGCAGGCCATGAGTGCCAACCAGAGCAGCATGTTGATCCTCCAGGAGACTTGCACTGATGCATCAGGCTCGATGGTCGTGTACGCTCCGGTGGACATCCCGGCGATGCAGCTCGTCATGAACGGTGGGGATTCAACCTACGTTGCTCTGCTGCCGTCTGGTTTCGCCATCCTGCCTGACGGTCCAAGCAGTGTCGGTGCCGAGCATAAGACAGGTGGCTCGCTACTCACCGTAGCATTCCAGATCCTCGTCAACAGCCAGCCGACCGCCAAGCTTACTGTGGAATCAGTAGAAACTGTGAACAACCTTATATCCTGCACCATCAAGAAGATCAAGACAGCGCTGCAGTGCGACGCTTGATTGTTGACAGCGGCAGGGGGATGGTCACCGACGACGAGCCTGAGTCAAGAACGAACCTCGTGCTGGAAAGAAACCTTTGCTAGGTGATAAGGATCCATCTCGGACAGGTCCTTAGCACAAAGCAATGGTGGTGGTTCGGGTATTGACTCGGTCTCTATCGTCTGCTTGTTCTCCCTGGCAACGACCTGGCTGTTTGATACAGGACCTTTGCATAGTGGACAATAATGGTTAGATGGCTAATCTTATGTTTCAGTCCCGTCGTTTCATCAGGGAATCAAACGTTTTGAGTTTTTGGCCGGCTCGTTGTTAGTTATTATAATATACTGCTGTCCACTCTGTTGTCAGGTAAGCTATATATATGTCATGTAAACTTGAGAGCTCAGAAATGTTGGGTTGTAGTGGTGTCGTCCATAGGTTCATGGTAGCATGCATAAGTGTAGCTAGGCATCAAACTATCAGCCAATAATGTCTGATCGATAAAGTGGTGTAGTGGTTTACCTGGAATGCTTATTTTAGCTTTCATCAATTAAAATTTATTCTCAAGCTGATTTTCTTGTACTGTGCTCTGTGGCCTTCGGTCAAAATATCGAGATTGGAGACCATCACTTGCATCAAGCCTTTACAATGCTACTAATTATGGAGTTTGTGCAGCTTTTTTCTAAATACATTTTAAAAAAAACTTTAGGTCGCTTTCTAAAAATTGCTACATCAGCCCCGCGAACGTGTCGAAACGCATCATTTCCACTGCGAGATGGCTTTTAACAATCTGTAATTTTGTTTCTTTGGCTCAATGTTTCCTTGTCTTCATGAGAGGTCTCAGCCTTTTGGGTCTTTGCCTGATTTTGTGTAGTCGGCTTTGCCATTTTCTCTCCCTTATTTTGAATTAATTATTGATTCTTTTTCTACCTCAATTGAAAGTAAGAGGTCCTACCATAGTACCATTTGTGTAAAAAAAAAATCAGACTGATATGTTATTTGACATGTTAGCCTGAGGTTGATACGTTCGGCGTGATCGATCGAGTATGACTATATATGTGCATGCAGCACAGAGCCCGGTAGCACGACCCTGGCACGGAGATTCGCCCGCCCGAAAGCACGGGCACGCCCGGCGGTCCCGGCCCGAGGCACGGCTATGGCACCCCGATGAATTATAATAGAACCAGGTGAATTTTGGCCCGACCCGCCAAGTTTCACTCTATTTTCCTAACCCTAATAGTCTAACTCCCGACTCTCTTGCTCCATGCCTCCATCCCACCCCCGCCGCTCGCAGATCACTCCCCTCGCCCGTCGGCCTCCGCTCTCAGCGGTGGCGCGAGGCAGCGTAGCGTGCAGCATTTGCATCCCCAACAAGCGTCGGCGCGACCGGCGCCCGCGGCGGCGTGGCCCCGTCTTCCACGACCCGCGGCGGTGTGGCCTGGATCTCTAGCGCCGCCGCCCAGCCGGCCTGCCCGATGGCGCCCTAACTTTCGGCGCCGCCGCTGGCCCGACCTCGGCGGCGCCACCGTAGCCGGCCAGTCCCCTCCACACCTCCATCTCCAGCTCGCCAGTGGGGGTGGTGGCGGCCGCGACCGTAAAAAAAGCGGCATGGCGGACCATACCATGGGCGGAGGCCGTGCACGAGGCACGGCCATGGCACGGCGCAAGCGCACGGTGGCGTGATCGATATGTTCTCTTGTTCTACCTTAATTGAAAGTAAGAGGTCCTACCATTTGTGTAAAAAAATCAGACCGATATGTTCTTTGACATGTTAGGCTTGTTAGCCCGGGGTTGATACATTGGGCGTGATCGATCGAGTATGACAGCGCCGCATTTGTTTCCGTCGGGGCGTAAAACACCAAGCACTTCATTTTCAGCAGATGCCAGCTCTTGGTTGGCCGTTTCAGTGATGGTGACGGGTCAAGGGGGCACATTATGTGTACTCAGTCAGTTTGTACGTACAGCTGAAAGCAAGCCTGAAAGGCCATTGTTTGTCGACTGCGCCAGTAGTCTCCGATCGATCCGGCTCTCCAAAGGGAGACAACGACAATGGCATCAACGAGTAATTTTTTTGGATGTTGTAGCATGAACCTCCTTTTTTTATGGGAATGCAGAAATCTCGCGCGCGAGAGACCTTGGAAGAACGAAGCAACGATTTTGTGTTAGTAGACGACCGACTCCGAAACAAAAACACGTATTCACTGTCGTCGGAACGACGAGCGTGCTCCAGGGTTGCCGACAGCCAACAACCATGACGGCGGCGGCGTGCCGGCCCCGTTGGCCACACTACGTCACTCGCTCAAACATGTCATGTGCTCGTGCAAGCACTCAAGTACTGCATGGCCAGGAAAATGTACTAGCACTCGTGAAAGCCTTTTTCGTTGGATGGAACAGAAAGGGCACGCACGGAGGCTAACCTGGTTCCTAGTACCACCACACACGCTACCCGTGCCAGTTTGACAGTGCTTTTTTGCTTTTCTACTCCATCAGACTAGTGTCAACATGGCCAGAAGGTAAACACGGCCAGCCTGATCCGGAGACGTTGGTTTTTTTTAGACGAAATGCGTGACTCACTGACTGCTCACCATGTGCTCCGCCGCTGTGCGTAGGCGAAAGTCCGAAACCGACCAACCTAAATTGGCCTGAAAGCCTGGCCCATACTAGAAAATCAAAATGACACGAACCAAGTTGGCCCGTGTTGATTTCCTCGCCCGAACAGAGAAAAGGATGGGGTTCCTACAGGAACAAGTTCAATTACCTGCTGCATCAGTGATATTACATTTTTTTGACGCAAAGTGATATTACAACTCTTGATCAATAAAGCTCTATGGCTTGGTTTGTCCAAAAAAAAAAATTGCGGTCGTCAGATTTTCTTTTCTAAACTATACGCAATCAGTTTATGACACTAGTCGCTGCTATAGTTTGGTGTGACACAGTGGTAGTTTGGTTTGGTCTCTGGAATTTTGTTTTGCTGCTCGGTTGTCAAGATTTGCTTGCCCGTTTGGGCCTTGTTTGTTAACATTTTTCTTTCTACAAAAACCGTATTTACCTCTAAAAAATAGTTTTTTACATTCGTCAACTTTTAAAAACCCTTTATTTATCTTTACAATTTCAAGGGTTTTAATGATGGTTTTGCTGATGTGGCACCAAAACAGAGAGGTAAATTGTAGGGCAATAAATCGGACTAGATGTTTCTAAAAAGAATGTCCACAAATTCATAAAATATTTTTTCAAAAATGTATCCAAATATTTTATATGAAAAAATAATGTAGTTAAAAATCCTAAAATCTAGTTTAATATTAGTAAATTTATTTTACCTCGAAAAAGTTGTTAGATTTTTTCTAAAATAAATAATGTTTGATCTTTTGGTGCCTTAGAAATAAATTGTTTCAATCTAGACAAACATATTTTAGTGCTTGTTTGCTGGTAGAAGCCCTCATTATCTATTATAGTTATCGATGTTGGTCGTCGACTACTCATTAATCATTATAACATGTAATATAAGAGCTTCTACTAACAAATAAGCACTAGAATGAGCCTATAAAGACTAGTTAGACTCCATAAGTTACAACATGATTTTTACAAAAAAAAAAAAAACTAGTTTTTATCATTTTAAGAGGGAAAACAATTTTCTATGAATGTTTTAACATTAAACTAGATTTTAGGATTTTTTTTTCTCATGTAACAACTAGGTAAAATTATTAAAAATATTTTTGTTATTTAAAAACTTATAGTTCACTTTACCTTCCGTTTTTTTACTTTAGTCGATTTTCCTCCTATGATGTGGTGTAACATTATCAAAACCACCTAAGGTATAAAAATCATATTTCAAAAAGTGAAAAGATAAAAAAAAAAAAAAAAGCAAGACTTATTTTGTATTCAGGCAAGAAAATCGAATTTTGCGACCATTTTTTTAGCAAAAAAAACACCGTGAAAGTGGGGGAGATAAATTAAACATTGTTTGTTCTATTTTTTTTTTTTTTTTTTTGAGAATCACAATTTTCATTCATTCAACTATACCTCCACATAATCTCAGAAAAAAAAAAGCCTCCACATCGGACAGAGCCCAGTAACTAGAGCTTGTTCAATGCGTGCACGGCCCACTTCAGAAAGAGGCAGGCCCACATTGCATTCAGAGAAGGAAAAAAAAAAAAAAACCCCGCATTCAGAGATGGAAAAAAAAACCCCCGCATTCGGAAAGAGGCACGGCCCACTTCGGAAAGTGGATGTGTTGACATGATCGGATGAGTTTTTTTTTTCTAAAGCAAACCTGTAGTCTATTTATTCATGCACACGAGGTTCAGCAAAGTCGCAAACCAAAATAAAGAAGAATCCATATGGTTGAAGATGGGCTAGAAAATAAAAAAAAATCTGTAAAGGATAAATTTTGACCCAATTAATAAACATCTAGGAAAAAAAAAAAAACTGTGCATGCTTGTTTGGGCAGTATTGTGGTGTTGACCTGAGCTAGTAAAAAACGGTTTGGACAATCTGAGGTCGGATCAAGATTTTCTAGCTAGAAACTTTTCTAATCTTATGAAAAAAATTGTAGATTACACATGGAATAGGCTTTGACATAAGACAACTATATTTATATGAGATGGCCAAAGCTCATCGAGTCAGTCAATTTATGTTCCTAACCACTTTCTCTGTGGTTCTATAACTGGGGAACATATCTCAGCAACCCAGATTCATGTGCAACCTATGCAACTACCAATTAAGGTCACATGATCTGAATCCAATATCTAGGTATTTTTTTCACTTAAACCTCCTATGGGTTCTCCCATAGGTGCGTTGTGTAAGAGCTTCTTTAGCTCCCCTTTCTTCTTAATCAAATATACATATGGTTATATTCTTAAAAAATCAAAGCAGATTGTGAGATCTACCTATGAAATCGATCAGAAATCAATATATTATCTTTTTTTTTTTTTACCTTTTTTCTTATACCTCAACATCTTCCAACCCCTTTGTTATCCAACATGTTTTTCCGGCCTTAGCCGATCGTAGGGCAACCCACTATGATCGTCCCCAATGGTTCTTCCCAAAAGGTGGTCATGAGTCTTTACGGCGAAGAATGAGCTGAGTGTCAAACCTCGTTGATCTGCTAGTAAATCTTGCAGAGCTAAAATACAATTCCAAAAGTTGAGAGGGGATGGAATTCTTTTTTTAAACGATGAACGGGATATAGGCAGGAGATTGTGCAACTTATAACGATAAAAGAAGAAATAAAGCTAAATGTCACTCGAGTGATTCAACGCCTACTCTCACTCCAATCGAATAATGTCACATGGTCTTATTCCTCAACTCTAATAAGGTTAGGGTTAAGAGTTTGGGGGTATGCCTGATCCACTGGGCCTAGGACTATGGGGGAGAATGACAGCTCAATGGTAGTGGTGGACGTGGGGTTGAGGCGGTAGCGGCTTCACCACCGGGCAAGACGTAGAGGGGAGGCGATTGGGCAATACAAGGGTACGTAGGACATGACAGAGACAACCCGATGACCTGCACCGAGTTAGCATGAAAATGTGGTTTAGAGGCAGTGGGGCGCCACTGGAGCTGGGCAGGTGGATATGAATAAGATAAAAGATGGGGGCAAATTCGATTGATTTGGGGCGGAGCCATGCATGGTGGTTGCCAGCGCGATGGAAGGTAGAAGAAGAAGGGAAGAGGATATGGTGGAGTGATACATATTTGTGGGAGCTCTCTTTATGTTTAAGGACACTCTATTTAAAAGCTATAAGAGCATCCCAACAATGCTACCTAAAACTGGCTACCCATTTCCTTGTTTAGGTGGCCACCTATTTTAATTCTACATATAATTTTTCTCCCAACTCCAACAGTACTACCTAAACTAGACTACCCAAACGAATCCTAGTAGAGTCTGACAAGTCGGACCCACTTCTCATCTTCTTCCTTATCTCACGAGGAACTCGGCCATGGCGAGACAAGAGGGGCACTGTCCTTGAAACCGCGTCGCGCCCTTGCGCGGGGCGAAGTCGTCGGGAGCCGTCTTGGGTTCTTTGAGAGGCTCGGCCGGGAGTCGTTAGGAGCCGCGTCGGGGAGCCGACGCGAGAGGTCGCCAGTGTCGGGATGGTCGACGCGATTGGGAGCCTCGTCAGGAGTCGCCGGGTTCAGGAGTCACGGGAGCATCGCCAGGGGTCGCTGGCATCGGAGATGGCTGGGAGCGGGAGAGATGCAAATGTCGCGGCCTAGTGGGGAGGACGTGCACCAGGGCAGACTAGACTGGAGCACGAGCGCTACTGTCAAGGAAGGTCATGTGTCGAGGATGGCTGGAGCGTGAGCGCCGCCGTGGAGGACGGCCACACATGCGGGAAGACAACATTCGACGGGGAGAGAGAGAGGCGCGTGGATGGAAAAAAAAAATAGGTCGTTGGTCCAACAGAATAGGTAGAGGAAGGAAGAATTTAGCTAGCTAATAAAAATAGTTAGTCAACTAGGTAGCCAGTTGGAGTAGTGTTTTTGGCCTCCACTACCCAAATATAGAAATAGTTAGTCCGATTAGGTAGTATGTTGGAATTGCTCTAAGAGCATCTCCAACACTACTACCTAAATTAGACTACCTAAATTTGGGTAGCTACCGATCTTTCTACTACCTATGTTTTGCTCCCAACTCTAATAGGACTACCTAAAATAAACTACCCGAATTCACTCTAGTAGGGAATGACAGCCGGGCCCCACATGTCATCATATTCTTCATATCACAACAGGACGAACGTCGGGGAGGAGGTCGCGGTACCTCGTAGCTGCGTACCAAAGCAGGGTCGGGGGAAGGACCGCTGCTAGGTGATCCGCCGGGGGAAGGGCTTGCCGGCTGCTCCTGCAGTGGAAAGGCGCGCTGCTCCCCTACAGCGGTGAAGGGCGGTCGAGGAGAAAGGGATGCGTGGCGGAGGGCTGGCGACGAGATGGGGCGACGGATGCGCCCAATCCGCGGCAGAGGAGGGCCACCTATGAGCCGGGCAAGCGCCAAGCATGCAAGACTAGTGCGGGGCGAAAAGCGCGGGTAATAAATAGGAGAGAGAAGGTTTGAGTAGTCGCCCTTGGCCCAACAAAAATGGGTAGTGGGACGGAGATTTGGGTAGCCCGTAAATCTGTTGGTTTTTTTTTTTTTTCTCCCAGTAACTAAATTGGGGAATATGTTGGAAATGCTCTAGCACCTTTGTCGTTTTGTTGAGTTCAAAGTGCCATCATGTATATTTTTATCTGGCTTTGAAGAATCAGTAACTAGATGATACTGATGTTTCCCATGGTTCGTAAACAACAAGAGATCGAGCCAGCAGTACCTTAATGATCATCACATCAATACTGATGTTTCCCATGGTTCGTAAACAACAAGAGATCGAGCCAGCAGTACCTTAATGATCATCACATCAAAGATGAAGCCCTGCATGCCCCCGATCAAACAAAGCTATAGGCCCTCTCCAGTTGGTGCTTAATTAGTACGTAGGTACTCCGTAGTTGGCCTTAGTTGTTACAGACGCGCATGCATGCACCTCTAAATTGATTATCCCGTCCAGGCGGCAAGGCTCAGACACTTGTTCAACGAACAGGAGCAAGGAAACGGAGCGTTTAAATGCAGTACAAGGATGGGTGACCAAATCGTTCACATGATGATCGTACGTACCGCCGTCAAATCATGCCTGCCATGCTTGCACCATAAGTACACCATGATTGCCAGCTTAGTACTAACAGTGGACCTCCACACCTCCTACACCTGAGTGAGTGATGAACCGAATTAGGCCTGATTCTGAACCTTAGCTGATAGCTCAAAGTAGCTTGGTCTGAGGACTTTAGTACGTTCAGATGAATGCGTGTGTGTTGGCTCTTCTCAGTACGTGCAGGCCCACGCGCCAACGCCATGTGCTGCGCCAACCTCCTCTATCAGGTGGTGGGAGAGTTTAATAAGATGGTCTGTGTGCGTGTGTGCCCTCTGAACAACCATGATCACTCCCTAGCCCCTAATGCAATCAGCCCACTTTGCTTGATAATAAGCCTGAAGAAATGGAGGAAACATGAGATTGATAGAGGAGGATGGAACGAGGAAGAAGATGGAGGGAGAAGGAGGGGCCGCTGTACTGCTGGATATAGGCGTTGTCGTACTGTAGCTGTAGGTGATCGACAGCGGATTCGCCGCCATGTCGGCGTCCACACGTGTGCCTGTTTGCCGGTGCACGTACGCATGTGGTCTGTATCGATGTCCGTAAAGGCCAGTCTCAACGATGAGTTTCATTTCGTTGTTTCCAAGACTATCATAAAAGTATAAAATGAAATGAAACTTGGATGAAACCCCTTACTCTCAATGGAGGAGTTTCATCATGTGGTTTCATAAGCATTTAATTTCATGACTTCGAGAGATAGTTGGTATTCATGCTTGGAGAGAGTTTCACCAAGATGAAACTTTGCCCTCTCTCTCCTCGAGTTTCATGCAAAAATGGACCTTTTCTGATGTGGCGCCCTATTTAATGTGCATAAACGTCTATGAAACCCCCGTTGAGACTGGCCTAATGCTAGCCACCACTATGCATCTGTGCAGACAAACTCATCTCATATTTCTTCAAACTTCCAACAGAAAACCAGGCAAGAAGGATAGGAAATGATCATCAACAAGGATCTTAATGGTTCAAAGATTAAAGAATCCGGATATGCTCAAAAGGAGAAATCAAAATAGAATAAGTACCTTCTTTTTGAAAAATAGATCTTAGTTTTTCAATACTAAAAGAATCCGGATGCGCTCAAAGGGGAGAAATCCAATAAATAAATAAATAAATTAATAAGTAATAATAAAATAAAATCAAATAAAAGGAAAGACCTAAGAAGCATCGCATTTAATTGGATGTTGATAGAACGGGATACATGAGAGCCCTCCTCACTGATTGCTGTATGCTGAAAGCCCAGGCACTCCAGCCAGCAGCCTGCCTGTCATGAACCCACTGTCCTGCCCGTATGTGAAACCAACGGCATGTATCCAAATTTCACCCATGCTATACTGTGTACTCTCTAGGTTGGTATTAGAAGTCGTTTTGGACAAGGTTTGGATCAAACATCTGGAATATAAATTATCAATAACTTTTAAGTTGTTGAGTTTGTAAATGTAAAAATTATATGAGTAGATTTATCTTAAACAATACTTTGATAAAAGTATACATATATCGCATCTTCATAAATATTTTTATAATAATAAGAGGTCAAAGTTATGTTTTGGAGACCGTGTCGCCATCCTAAACGACTTCTAATACCATCCCGGAGGAGTACGAACGAAAACCTGCAGTCTGCCGGAAATTTGCACAATGGACTGATTCCAGTTAAACAACGAGGCAAAAAGGACCACATGATCGCTCAGTAGGAACCACTGCGATCGTAGGATCATATCAATGTTCAGTGAATCAGTGAACAGATTGGATGTACTTTTGATTGCATCCTGTAGTGGACAGTTCAGTTCAGCTCATATTCTACTTTACTTGAAAATATGAGTTACTTTCTGGAGAAAACGTCTCCCTTCCCTGCTTTAAGTGTTTGCCAGGAACGCTTGCCAAACACACCATCAGGTCCATCGATCACACCAAACCGATCAAGAACTTTATAAAAAGGAACGATCAAGATCAACCAATCTAACACTAGAGCATTGTTCGCCCGTTTGCACACAGTTTTTAAATGTTAAACAATGGTCACCATCTATATCCTGGAACTCGGGCCCACGAATGGAGCCTGTAGAAATTGCATCCTTCAAAGGGGAGTCAAATTTTTACTTTCAGAAAACGATATCATTTCTGTGCAACCGTATAGATGGATTATACAGGTACATTGCATGAACAAGCTAAGAAGCGTGGAAATGTGTTCTACTTCTAGTACTACTGCAAATGTGTCGTAAACATGACGTAAAGGACAGGTGCAATTAGGAGGTTGTTCTCAGATCACTATAGCAATGTTGTATTCGTGCATTTGTCATGTCCCTTTAGTTCTATCTTTAGGACCATTATTTCCTCACATCCAAGTGCCAGGCTAGAACATCGAAAGATAGAGGAGAGAGGAGAGGTGTATCAGTGTATATGCAGTGGCGACCGACGCCCTATATATATATGCGCCTTCGCGAGCATCTCAAAACACAAGCAACAAACTATAGCAGCACTGCAAGTAGCTACTGAACTACAGTGAGCTAGGTTGCTAGAGATAGAGGAGGGACGATGGGGAGAGACCAGCAGGCAGGTGCAGCGGTGATGGCTCCTGAGAAGGTGAAGCTGTTCATCGGAGTGCTGGCCCTGCAGTTCCTCCTTGCAGGCTTCCACATTGTCTCCAGGGCGGCGCTCAACATGGGCATCAGCAAGATCGTGTTCATCGTGTACAGGAACGTCATCTCCCTCGCCTTGCTCGCTCCGTTCGCCTACTTCCTCGAGAAGTGCGTCACTTCCGGCCTGGCAGATTTTCTGAATGATGCATGCTATCAGACTACTGAACTTTTGGATATATGATTGACATGTTTTTCCGGCACGGTTAACTTTGTTTCAGGAAAGACAGGCCACCACTCACCTTCTCTTTGCTGGTGGAATTTTTTCTGCTAGCGCTGATTGGGTAAGTGAGATAGATGTTCCATGTCATCTTTGTTACCTTGTTATTTTGTTAGCTGTTCGATTCTGATCCTGAACTAAGTGTTGATGCTGTTGAGCGACTGCTATTTTATTGTTCATTCAGGATAACTGCAAACCAGGGCTTCTACCTCCTGGGCCTGTATCACCTGTCACCAACCTACGCCTCTGCGATACAGAACACCGTCCCTGCAGTCACCTTCGTCATGGCCGCTGTGCTCAGGTGCCATGCCAGCGGCTCTTCTTGTTGTCTCTGCATTGTACCCAATACTAGGCAGAATATTTAGTGTTCTGCAGTGTTCACTGAAGAGAAATCAAGAATGTCGTTGCTCTTAATTGCAGGCTTGAGCAGGTGGACCTGAGCAGGAGGCATGGGGTGGCCAAGGTGGTGGGCACGGTGGTGAGCATCGGAGGGGCGACGGTGATCACCCTGTACAAGGGCCTGCCGCTGTTCCATCACAATCTGCACGTCAAGTCTCTGGTGACGCTGTCCTCCAACAGCCCCATCCTCAACTGGACTCTCGGCTGCGTCTTCATCCTCGGCCACTGCCTCTCCTGGTCCGGATGGATGGTGCTTCAGGTCTGTCGAGTTCAGACGATCAATATGCATGGTGTGCTACGATTCGATGCACTGATATATTTTTCTCACTGTGACATGTACGGTGAGGATCAGGTGCCGGTGCTGAAGAGGTACCCAGCCAGGCTCTCGGTTCTGTCACTGACCTGCATCTTTGGGCTCCTCCAGTTCCTGGCCATTGCCGTCTTCACCGAGGAGGACCTGAGCAGGTGGAAGGTCCACTCAGGAGGGGAGCTCTTCACCATCCTATACGCTGTATGTAATGGAACAAACACCATGTGCAAACTGCAAAGTAACTCCTGTGTTGTGTGAGCCCAAACCCAAACTGAACTGGAAAGCGCTGCCTTGTTGTGTATCATCCATCGATGATTGGTAGGGTCTGGTGGCATCCGGGGTGGCGTTTGCTCTACAGATCTGGTGCATCGACAGGGGAGGCCCGCTCTTCACCGCCGTCTTCCAGCCGGTGCAGACCGTCGCCGTCGCCGTCATGGCTGCCGCCATCTTCGGAGACCAGCTCTACACGGGAGGGTAAGGCCACACGTGCGCGCGCACAGATACAAACATGGCAAAGCACATGGGGGATCATCTCATCAGAACCCCAATCAGCCAGAGCCCAGCCATGCATGCAACAAGAACTCCTGCATCTCTCTGGCATGTATGGAGTAAGTTAAATTTACACCTTAGGTGCATATGCACCCACACACCCACCACATGATGATGCGCGTTGTGATCCATGCTAAGACACTTCTCAATGCACACTGCTTTGAGAAGTGTCTTAAAGACGGATCACAATGCTGATCCCGCACCCCACGGTGGGTGCATGTGCACCTAGGTGCACCCGGCATGTATGCTGACATGTGTTCTTTGGCGTCTATCTAATCTAATTTGGCAGGATCATTGGAGCTGTGCTGATCGTCATCGGCCTCTACTTCGTGCTGTGGGGCAAGAGCGCGGAGAAGAAGGCCGCCACGAACCTGCAGGATCAGGGAGGGGACGACGTGACGAGGCACCTGCTCGCGGGAGAAGCTTCGGTGAAAGATGAAGAAAGCCCCGGCCACTGACTGACCTGCTGGCGTGAAGCGTGATGATCGTTTAGTCGTGTTTTTGCATTTGGGATTGTATGAGTCGTGTGATTTCAGCTGTTCCAATCAGGCAACCAAGAACAAGTCACAAGTGTGTATGGGTTGCGGGAGTGGAACAGTGGCCATGCTGCTGTGAGTCTGTACTCTCTGCTATAGTGTTTCTGTGCAAGAGTAGGTAAGAGTAAGAGGTGTGTAAGTATAAAATCACTTCATCCATGATTCAAATCAATCTATGTGATCACACACTTATTGGAGTTTGAGTAGAATTTGATACACAGAATACTACACACCACCTAGCTAAAAGTGAACGCAAAAAACTTAACTGCAGCATAATAATACTTTGCTTATGAGACATTTATTTTGAATATATAAATTTAAGACACCCAACTGTCCTTGATCTCTCGGTGTACATACTACCTCCTATGTAGTCAGTTTGTATTTTCTTTTTATGTTCATCACTCTGCCGCCCCCATCCATCACCCCCCCCTCCCCACACCCCCACACACACACACCCCCCCCCCTCCACCGCCGTCCACCCAAAAAAGGATCTAAATAGTGTAATTTCTGAATGACCCCTTCCAGTAATTCAAAGAAAGCATAAACATGTGATGACTGCTTAAAACAGAGTTAAGAAAGACTAGCCTACCTACTACTAACAACATCTTTACTTCTCCAACAGTTCAACTTCATTTAGACACGTTCTTCAACATGCTTCCAATCCTTATTCATGAGATTTATATGGTGCATCGGAATACCCAGACACCTAAATGGAAAAGATCTCAAACCACACCTAAAATTATGTGCATTCTGGAATTGATTCGCTTTTGCTACTCCGTAGCGATTCACTTCTATGAAAATTGATCTTCAGTCCAAACAATTGTGCTTTTGAACAATTGTCTAGACATGACATACTACCTCCTATTTAGTCGGTACACAGAATACTACACACCACCTAGCTAAAAGTGAACGCAAAAAAAACTTAACTGCAGCATAATAATACTTTGCTTATGAGACATTTATTTTGAATATATAAATTTAAGACACCCAACTGTCCTTGATCTCTCGGTGTACATACTACCTCCTATTTAGTCGGTTTGTATTTCTTCTTATGTTCATCACTCTGCCCCCCTCCATCACCGCCCCCTCCCCTCCCCCCCCCCAAAAAAAAAGAGGATCTAAAATAGTGTAATTTCTTCATGACCCCTTCCAGTAATTCAAAGAAAGCATAAACATGTGATGACTGCTTAAAACAGAGTTAAGCAACACTAGCCTCCTACTACTAACAACATCTTTACTTCTCCAACAGTTCAACTTCATTTAGACACATTCTTCAACATGCTTCCAATCCTTATTCATGAGATTTATATGGTGCATCAGAATACCCGCATTACACCTAAACGAAAACAATCTCAAACCACACCCAAAATTATGTGCATACCGAAATTGATTCGCTTTTGCTACTCCGTAGCGATTAAACTTCTATGAAAATTGATCTTCAGTCCAAACAATTGTGCTTTTGAACAATTGTCTAGACATGACATTTGAAATCCATTCACACCATTTGTTGAAAATCCTTTCATTACGAGACCCGTTGAATAAAAGGCCACTTTATCTTATCATATGATTTTTCAAAGTCTAGCTTTAAAATCTCACGATCTTGTCTTATATAACTCATGGACCGTTTCATGCAACAAAACAACTCCTTCCATAATGTAACGGCCTAGGATAAAGGCTGATTTAGATGGTCCTATCAACTTGTCGCCATTTTTAGAATTCTAATATTTAACACTTTGGTAAAGATCTTGAAGCTCACATTCAACAAACAAATTGACCTATTGTTGACACCCAAAAATGTCCGGGTATGATTTTTGGTAATTCTCACAGGATGCAAAACATGACTTGGACCAAGGCACGGTAATTTTCCAAAGACACGCACTAGGCGATCCGGCGGCCCCTCGTGACGCAAGTACTTTACGGGCTGCGTCCATCGCGCCGGGGCGTACCCCCCCCAAAGGCTGGCGTTCGGGCGGTACCCTCTCCCGTAGGGCTCTGCGACCGGTCCGGGCGCATGCATATGCGCTGCGCGCGTCTTGAACTTGTCCGAACCGATCTCTTTCCTGATTAGGTTTTGGAAGGTTTTTGGTGCTTGGAAACATATCTAAGGCGGTTCCTAAGGGGATAAGACCACCCCCTCTATATAATGAGAGGCTCATGGCCGATTTGATCCAATCTACATCCAATCGATCAAACACAACTACCAAACCCTAATTTTCTCTCATCAACCCCTTTATCCTACTTTGTTTGGCGGCGTTCTCCGCGAATTTCGTTGCCGTTCTTGGTGGCCTTGTCGATTCTAGGGCAACCCTCGCGTGCGTCCTCCCGACGGATCTTTTTTGGGCGTTACGAGGTCGCTCCAATCAAAACCGAGCTCTACATCGGCTCCAGCGATCTCTTGATCGTTCTTGTCGATCACGCTGCGGTTCTCGCAGCTTATAGTTTGTTTGCAACCTCTTGAGGGCGTCTAAGACCCATCCTAGTGTGTTTGGTGTGAACCCTAATTCGCGTCAACACATGTCCCGTGAGTGAAGATAATAGGTTACTTTTCGATATGATCCAAACAAAACGAGTCTTGTTTGTTAAGGAAAATCGATCCGTCGTGTGTGTTCCGTCTATTTCGGGACTATCAGGAACTTGAAAATAGCGACGGTAGCATTGGTAATAATAGACTAATGGCGGTGAGATGCTGAATGTCGATCGCATTTCAATCAGAGCCTGTCCAAATGAAATCGAAAGGTTCTCCTTATGCCGGCAGAGGACTTGAAAGGGATGCTGCTGGCGCTGCTGCTGCCCACAGGCAAAGCTGGGACGCGCCATGGACCCATGGTCCGATCATGCGATCTTTATTGACGATGACACTAGAGATTTGTTGTGAAGCAAGGACAGCATGCATCAACATCGACAGAGAATTGAGTTCAAAAAAAAAAAAAAAAAAAAAAAAATCGACCGAGAACGCATACAACAACAGCAAGACTTTCGGTGAAATTAGAAGTCCCAGGTTTGATATGTAGAAATATTAAAAAAACAATTTCCATATATTTATCAAGTTATTATGAATAAATTAACAGTATGAATTTAGATTTTGTTAAATTCCATGTTGATCGATCACTTCCGGACAACGTGTTTTGTGTTTTTCACGGTATTTTTTTATGACCGTGCGAAGACCGTACTAGTACTTCAGAAGTCAGAACCATAAATCATAGTGAAAATCTCGCTGGAGTTTGGAAAGACAACCGAGATGAAGAATCGAACTTGAATCGGAAGAAACATAGAATCGACCACACCGGAAGACTCCAAACTCTCGATTTGTGTGATTGTGGCTTAGATGAGGAGGATGAAAATTGAAAATTAGGTCGCACTCCATGTCTTCGCATGAGAACATGAATGCGTCCATCGATCGTACACGCATCAATCTACATTAGTACGCTTAATAGTCCCTGCTCTGTTTTTAGAGGACATAGTCACCAATCCGTCCTGATCGGCTACTAATGACAATGGCAAGTGGCAACAATCGCAACTGTGAGACCGGGCAGATGTGGCCGTGTCCATATGGGTCCATCACTGTCTCTCCTCACCAAACTGATCAATACTGCCTAGCTAGTTGATGTTATCAATCTATTAGTAGTAGTACCGTGCATTGCTTATGGAATAACTAAATTTTATTTTATACAAAAATGCATGGATCAAATGATAAGATAACAATACTTTGAAATTAAACAATGATATTAAAATGATATTTATTTCAAACACATATATCTTGTGAAATTAACACATTCATGGATATCGCGGTGTCGCATGCTCATAAACTAATATTGAATACACATTTCCGTAATTCGCCAAAATAAATTGTCTCCCCAAAATAAATATTCAGAGAAACTCTCAAAATAAAGTTTGACCAATATTATTGAAAGTCAATGTGAGTTTGATCAGGAAAAAACAAGAATACTTCTGCAGGGGCATAACCTTTTTTCACATTTCAAGCGCCGGCTCCTTATTTCACGAGATGCATGAACCAAGCGCATCCCGTATATCATTTTTTTGTTCATCTCAACTAGTGTGTGTTCCGTTCGCTTCATGCCTCCTGTCATCTTTTCTTCTCTTCTCTTCGGGCTAACAAAAGGGAGTCCAAAACTATCTCAATAAGGAATTGGAAGTCCCTTATGCTCCAAGACATAAAGATTCTAAATTTCTAATCCAAACCAAAAACACGTCTAAATTTCTAATTCAAACCTCAGCTCGGGAAATACGATGTGGGTGCAGCGCATTGGTGTCTGGGATCGTCCCTCTGGGACCTGGATGAGGAGTCGCTGCGCGACTACGCGTCCCATGCGAGTAGCTTCCATCATGGGAGGCGTGGCGCGATCGGCAATGAAGAGGAGCAGGCGGACCCTTCGCTGGAACACGACGTCGTCAGGGTTGATGGCAGCCATGGCCTTGGGCGACGACATGATATCGCGCAGGCTGGTGTACCGCGCCGTCAAGGAGGCGACATTTTATCCCGCGGCGCCGCGGCCGACGAGGACGCATGGACCGATGGCGATGAGGCAGGGCACACGCAGTGATGTTGTCGCCTGGGGAGGGGAGGTCGCACCACTGGGTCACACGGTGTCGAGGCGTCGGCGCGGTGGTGCGACGGCCGAAGGACGACGGTGGCGTGTGACGGGTGACCGCGACATGCAACGGAGGAGCAAGTGCGGCGGGGAACGGAGGAGTGAGGGTCGCGAGCGAGGACCACAGCATGCACGATAGGATTTGGAGTTTGGGACTTTTCCTTTTTTTTATTAGGAAGCGTTGATTTAAGATTAGGAAGCATCGATTGGACAACTGGCCATGCAAGGTAATGAGATTTTGTCATGCACGTGGAGATTTTCCTTTTTTTTTAGGAAGCGGTTTCCTTATTGGCGAACCAAAGCAAATGTCGCACCAAAAATTGTTCCCTCTTTGTTCTTTTTTATGTTGTATATGTAAGGAAAAAGTCCAAATTACTACCTCCATCTATTCACTAGGTCCAAATGACCCCCTGAAGTAACAAAAGGTTTAATTAACCCCCTCCTTTTGCTAAACCGGTTCAGATTTCACCTTTGACACATACGCAAAACCGAACTTGCTGACTTGGCTGGGTTTTTATACTTTTGTTGACACCTCAGCTACATTACGTGGTAGGTAAGTAGGTTGTGGTTCAGATTAATAGCCCATCATATTGTCCCCTTCGTTTAGCACACTGCTAGCGGCCGCCGTCGTCGTACGTCATCGATTTTTGCATCTGTGCAGTCAGATTAATCAGACGAATGATCTGAAGTGAAATGATTTTGGCATGGACAAACCAAAAGGTGCAGGTGTGTATCAACGTCCAGTTGCTGTGTAAATTTGACAAAACTAACTGCATTTGCTACTAGGGTTTTAAGACTACGTGTATATATATAACTTTGCATGCTACATAGCAGTCGGCGATCTTAGCTGTCCTCCCTGTCAAACTATTGAATAATTGATATGTGCCATTTAGGGACTATTCTGAACCAAAACATGCATAGTTGCCACATCATGTAGCTGACGTGTCAAACATAGTAAAAAACAGCCAAAGTTGTGTCAAAGGTGCATTTTGAACCGGTTTAGCAAAAGGAGGGGTTAAGTAAACCTTTTGTTACGTCGAGGGGTCATGTGGACTTAGTGAATAGATGGAGGTAGTAATTTGGACTTTTTCCTATATGTAATGTATGTAGTGATATGTAGGAACATTTTCCTTGCCTTTCCATGCTATTTGAGAATTAATTTCCTAAAATGCAACTCTGATGTGGCCTGATGAGGCACTTGGAGGAAGAAGACATGCCAATATTCCTCCATATAATCTTGCACATGATGTGGTGTAGTCCCTATATCCCAGAAACAATACCATTCACATTTTTTGAGAAGTTAAATATTTTTCGTTCTAACTAAATATATGTAAGAGAATATTAACATTTATTGCATTATTAGCATTATTAGATAAATCACTGAATATACTATCGTAATATCTAAAATTATTTAAAGATAAAAAATATTTGCTAACATTTCTATAAAAACTAATTAAACTTCAAAAATATTGGTCAGCACAAATTTTATAACGACACTTTTTCTTAGGACGAAATGAGTTGCATTGCGCATGCAACTATGGCGGCCCCGGCTGAGCTTGTATCAATCATTGCATTGCGTTTGTTTGGACGATATGGAGTGGAGCATGTGCGTGAGCTCAAACCAATGGAGGAGATCGATCGCGCGGTACCTGGGGCCGTACAGCTCGTACTAGTGCCTCTAGGTGTCCTGCGCTGCGCTGTCGGACGATGGAAGAAATTGCTCCGATCCAGCGCTGTCTGGGATCGATTGGCCGAGCATGCATGGTCCAGTCCAGCAGACTCGCGCCAGTACGTGGTATGTCGTCCAAGACTCCCAGCTAGCTGATGCTCTGCCTGACGACAGTGATGAGCTTGATCGATCCACGCGACCACGCCGGCCGGCCCCATTCATGGCGAGGATCGAGGAAGAGAACAGATGGGATGGGATGGGCGATCGGCCGGCCGGCCGGCCGGCACCAGCAGTTGTTGCGACTGTGCCGGGCCCTGGCACGGCCATCGACCGAGGAGACGACCGCCGGTGGTCGCATCGCATGCCAGGCCGGCCGGCCAGCCGGCGGATCATTCATTCATTCACATCGCGCAAGACACTGGGACAGGGCACAGGAGTGCTTTCAGCTCCGTCTTTTGGTCGGAGGCTACGGCGGCAGCACAGCACCGTGTCTTGTCCACGTCTTAAAAATTAAGTTGAATTTCTAGAAAAAACATCACTTTGGTTTGGGGTCGTGTTCTACCTGCATGCGCTTTCCATGGTCGATGTAGCTCTGAGTCTATGTGGAAGTACGATGGGCATCCATAGATTTTAGCAAATAAATTAGGGGTTTTGCTTTGCTTTAGAAAAATAAATAAATTTTTAGTTATTTTTTTAACTAGATGATATCCATTGCATATACATGAACCTCCAACGTTCACCGCTAGCTCTGAGAGTGTCGGCTCGACGGCGTTACGTGTACACATACATATACGCATCCATCGCTGCTTGCTAAGGTCGCATGGTGGCTCATCCCTCCCCTTAGCAAGCAGGTTCCCGAAATGTTGGGATCGAGTAAGGATAATGTGGACAATAGGCCACTTTTAAAACCTACAAAGTCCAGATTTAATTGAGATCTAGAACGCTATAGTTGACGACTGTTTTATTCGGAAACATTTACGGCCCTCAAATTCCATTCAAAGTGCATATGTCCAACCAAACATACTACAACAAGCTGCGTGCTGCCAAAAGTAGTTTATGTTTAACCAAAGTTTTAGTGAACACTATTTACATTTATGATTCCAAATTAATATATTAAGAAAATACATACAAATCTAATGATATTTACTTTATAGCATAAATATTAATATTTGTTATCTATAATTTTTTTAATTTGAGATAGAAAATCATGACGCTATGCTCCAATTGCACGTTTTTCTAGACGTGGTATTAAAGAGATAAATTATATTTTTATTAAATTTGTATAATTTCATTTTTCTAAATTATTAAAAATAAAATATTTATATATTATAGAAATTTACCTACTCCCTCCGTTCCAAATTGTAGTTCACTTTTGGCTTTTCTAGATTCATTTGATTTACTATGTATCTAGACATAGATGACTAGAGTCATTTGCAAAGCGTGATGGCATCTCAGTCCTTGAAGTTATGCAGGCCAAAGAATATGATCAAGACAAACATGATAATTGGACACCAATTTGGGGCAACACATATACCTCGCGGAGGTATTATTCCCATATCTTCAATACCATTGAGGCACACCTAGTGTTCAAGATGATCCGGAAATCACGGTGCACGCCACTTGTCAAGTTCTTTGCTTGGTTGATTATGGTGGATCGGCTAAACACAAAACCGATGTTGCAAGACATCTAAATGCGCAGGGCAGGCCAACTTGCATCATGTGTGCCACTGCGAACTGGAGACCATTGAGTATCTCTTTTCCAGCTGCCTTTTACGCAGGAGTGTTGGGCACGAAGATTTGGAATTACCTGGGAAAACTCTTTGCTACTGCAAGATCCTCACATGCCATCCCCTTCTTCATTGAGGCAGCACTCATAGCGGCATGAGAGCTTTGGAAGTTCTGCAACGATAAGGTCTTTCAAAGACATGACCCGAGCCCAGACCTCTGGTTGACCAATTTCAAGAGACAAGGCCTTGTACAATCAGTTAAGTTTAAAGATTTTCTTCAGTCATCATTTTGTGTTTGGCTTGGATGCCTTTAGTTAATCCCTGAATGTATGAATTGTTGCTCTTCCTTCCTTTACCCCCAGGTCCCCCACAGTCTCTTACGTCAAAAAAGGGGTAATTCGCTAAGCTTAAAACGATGTTCCTTGATGTTGCTGTACCTTGTTTGCGAACAAAGTTCGAACGTGAAACAAGACCTTGATGTTGCCGTACCTTGTTTTCTAACAAAGTCGTTTTGGGAACGTGAAACAAGACCATGTTCTAGGCTGCTAAGATCCTGTCACCGCCCATGGGGGTGAGCTCTAGGAAGGAATGCCAACGTTAATTTCCATGAGTCTTTATTTTATTATTTTTTTTTTTGTTGAAAATTTTCGACGAGTCGTTGGCAAGACAACCGCACTGAACACACACAAGACCTATGAATGCCAACTTAGAAGAATAAAGCGGATTACATAAAAATCAGGTCAGGTCAGTCGTTAAGCAAAAACATCACAACCGGGTACTACCCAGAATGATACACACAAACGAAGAGTAATACTCAGCTCGAGTATCACTAACAGCTAACACAAACAGCCGACAGTGACTCAAATCATCACTACTGATTGTAAAATCCTCTAGTAGTGCAGTAAATACATTGAATGACATACAAACCAAAATTTTTACCCAAACATCAAACTAGATAAGCGTAGGGATTAACAGAGCGCGAGTTATCCATACTTGCACATACAAAAGCCAAGGCCGATTTTTCACCTGTTGTGCTTGGGACAGGTTGGAACTTGGCTAGGAATAGAATTTAATTTACCAGATTGCAAATATCACTTAACGTTCTCAGAGTACTTGTTCTTTCTCAAGGTTCTACAGGAGCTCTAAGATCAAATGCAATGCTAGAAGTTATTGGCACCAACAATTTGGTTATTATTCACTCAAGCGTACCCAAAAAAAGCGTGACCAAAACGATAAGTATAAATAATGTCATGGAAATATCTCGCTGGCACGTTAGTAGGTGTAGCCCTTCTGGAACATGCCTTTCTTTGCCTCATCGCTCTCACCCTCACCAGTGTAGCGACCGAGCTGCGCCAGTGAGTTGGCCTTTGCACGCGCCAGCAGGGCCTTCTGCGCTGCCTCCACGTTCTCAGGGCGCCCTTGCCATGTCTTGAGCACCGAGTTCTGCAGAGCCCGGGCATAGGAGAACGACACATGCCATGGGTTTGGAGATTGGTTCATTGCATTCAGGTTCAGAGTTGCTTCCACCTCGGACTGTCCACCAGAAAGGAACTGCAGAAGAAATCAGTTATAACGATTGTTGATCTGAATTTATATGCAGATTAGTTGCTCCAAGAGTCAAGATGATACCATGATTCCAGGAACAGCGGGAGGTACTCTCCTCCTGAGCATTGTTAGTGTGTGCTTTGCAATGGCTTCTGGAGAAGCCTTCTCCTTGTGCTCAGCTCCAGGAGTGACCATGCTGGGCTTCAGCAGGATACCCTCAAACAGAACATTGTTTTGGGCCAAGTAGAAGAACACCTCAGACCACACTTTCTCTGCCACCTCAAGTGTTCTTTTTCGATCCCATGGTCTCCATCAAGAAGGATCTCTGGCTCCACAATTGGCACTAAGCCATTATCCTGTAGATTATTCATGTTGAAACATGATAAACAAAGATGAAATTATTTCTGACCAGCATAAAGTTGTAAAGCATGCACTTAAAAATCGGGGTGTAAGAGTCTGTTGCAAAGGTTACACTACATGATTCCTTTTTTTCTTGCTTCATTTCAAGAATACAAGTGTGGTGCCAGCTCAAATAGAAGTGCATGTTAACTTGTTAGCGTGCCTAAGGATTAATAACATATTAGATGTTTATAAACACCTCAGGCTGAACACCAAAAAAATTCATACATCATTCTGTCGAAAATAAAGTCTGACCCCCCATTTAATCTATTCAAACACCATGTCTGTCTATTCACAGTAACTGCATTACAACTAATGTGTATTGATTTCACGAATAGCACAAGTGCCCATATGAATGCAGAAAGGTACATCACCAAAGCTCCATGACATGAGTCATCAAACAAATACTGTGATATTTCCACAGTTGCAGTTTATTTTGTTACCTGAGCAATAGCAGCATATCGAGCAAGTCCCCATGCTGCTTCCGTCACTGCTAATGCAGATGGACCACAAGGGATGCTAACAACAGTCCTCCTGGAGAATATCAGTAACCATAGCAACTTCAGAAAGGAAACCCCAATAAGATTGGTTAACACATGAATAACTGGAGTATGAACGAACCACTTTGCGAAGCGCCCCCTGCTTATAGTACTCAGCACACCTTGAAGCCAAACCATCAAGACCTTGGCACCACGATTCATTGTTGGATCCAGGCAATGGAACCAAACCCTGATTCATAAAACCAAAGCAATCAAGTACTGAGAATCATAATGTTAGAAGCAATGTGTGTGCTAACATGATATAAGAATAAGATCACGACATGCATACCTTGTCAACCTTGATGCCGGGCATGATATTCTGATCCTTCAAGCAGTCAACAAACTTCTTACCATCTGTAGTTGATTGATAAAGAGTCTCCTCAAAAAGAATAGCACCAGAAATGTATTCACCAAGACCGGCAGTTGTAAGCAAAAGCTGCCTGTAAGCCTGGCGGTTAGGTTCCGTGTTGTCCAAACCAATTGACGATAGCCTCTTTCCGCATGTTGCATTTGACTCATCAATTGCCAGAATACCACGCCCAGGGAAGCAACAGATTTCTGCAGATAAAGTTGCAACAATTAGATTAGTATTCACAAAAACAACAGAAAAAAAAAAACTAATCAAGGTTAAGAAAAAAAAAACAATAGTGGGAAAAGGAGAATGACTTAGAACTTAGCACACTTCAGAGGCAGATAGAGAATCAAGATAGTCTTTAATCATATCAAAATATGAACCATAGTTAGATCACACAACTATTAATAACAGAGAGTAGGCGAATTCCTGTTGGTAATCAGTTCATAAGAAATAACACCCAACCCAACAATAAGCACACAATTCACATGACTATTAGGATCCTAGAAGAGACCAGAAACAGTAAAGTCAGTGAAAATTCTGTCAATTCGATTCAAGTATTCCATATATCAGATTTTGCATGGGATCTTTGAGAAGATAAAAGCACAAGAACAAGAAGCATGGATTTATGCACCACAGCTGCCAGCTGGGCATCCCCAAATAACACAGGATATATGCACATCTCGTAATTTCTCAATTTTGTTTGCATATACAATGAGCAATGCAGCTTGCATTCAAGTAAAGCACTCTGTGACTGAACACTATGCCCCCTAGACGTTGACATGTATGTATGCCCATGCATCGCAACGAAAAGGTACCAATTCAACCTAAATTTGAATCGAGTATATATAAACCAAAAATAAAATTGGTGTTTTCCTCACCATCCATAGTCCTGACGAACAGTCCCTATCATCGTTCACGGATCAATCAACACATACAAACAACGAATCATCACAGCATGTCCACATCACATCACAGATCGGCCCGCAAGTCACGTGCAACAATCCAAAAAGCCAGATCCTCGCCCGGCAGCTAACCCAAACATACTGAGGGGCCAGATGTAGGGTTTGGTGGTGGGGGGCTCACCGCGGTGGAGACGAGCTCGTCGGAGTAGGAGCCTGCGGCGGCGCGGATCACCGTCGCGCGGCGGGCGGGCGCGGATCGGCGCGTGCGGCCGCCGGCGAGCAAGCCGGTAGCCGGGGAGCTCAGCTTCGCCGTCGCCATAGCCATAGATAGGTTGGTAAGCTGGTTCGTTGGGTGTGCGCGATCGGCGTGTTTGGTTTCACGACGCGACGAGGTGGTGGGTTGGTGGCAGACGAGGTGAGACACGAGAGGATGTACTTTTATGCCTAGATCCTTTTCTTTCCTTGATTTATTTTTTCAAATCTTAAACACCTCCTAACCTTTACTAGTACTTGTTTGTAAGTGTAAAATGACAATTCATTATTTTTGTGAATGTAAAGTGGTTATTCTAGCCTTGTTTTCGACCAGAAAGATGTTCTCAGATTATAGAAGGTAGGTTGGCGTATATGATTTCAAGCTTTCGATACATATATTTATATTGTTTGGCTTTGGTTGATTTCACTTTGATCAATTTGCCTTGAGTCAACATACTTTTTACTGGGGATGGTTGGTGTCCGTGAATACATAATACATCTAGGACCAATGACAATTTTGTGCCTCCTTGGCTGTCTCCGCCGCCGGGCGGATCCACCGAGGCCAGCTCACCCGTGTTTCTGTACTTTTTTTTGTTTCTGTATGTATCTGTATGTACTTTTGTTTGGTTGTTTCTGTGATCTCATCGACAAACTCAAAAGCGAGCCTTTGGACGACACAAGGCCGGCCCAACTATGCTAAAAAAAAGGCCGGCCTAACTACAACAGCGAAGCCGTCACCAGGAATAAAGGCCCAGTCCGTTTTAGATTTAGGGTTGGCAGTTTAGGCCATGGGCCGGCCCAAAATTCCATGGAAGAAAGAAGGAGGGAGCCCGTGGGAAAATGTACACCAACGTTCGAACTGCGGCCACGTTCGCCCTCACGTAATCACGTTCACACACCTGCACGCGTGTGCGGGGGCCCGCGTTGCAGGTGTCATCGCTGTGTATGCGACGCGACACGACCCCGCAAACCCCACTTGTCAGCGACCTGCCCTGCCCTCCCACTACCAGAGACTGCTCGCTCTGCCCTTTCCCTCATCGCCATCCCATCCTCCATCCCCCGGGTAGCCGCCGCAAGGAACCACTCCCTCGACCACGCCGCGCAATCGCCGCCGCCGTTTCTACGCCGGCGTCAGCGTTTGCTCTCGCGCCAAGCCCGAGAGACTCACGCTGTAGAAGCGAGGATCCCTCCGTCGAACCTGCTGCCTCCTCGCCGCGCGTAGAGCAGCGGAACCGGAGGCGGATTGCATGAGACATGTGAGCCTGCTGTCGCGGCGACGGCGCTGCTGGTGGTGATGCTCCTGACCTCCGTCCTCCGGGGTCGCGTCCGCCTCCTCCGCCGGCCCCGCGTCCTGACCATGCCCTCCCCTCTCTTCCTCTCCAGAAACCCTAATCCTAGCCCCGGCGCCGCTAACCCCCACCTCTCGTCGACCCCCGTGTCGGCCGCAATGAGCACCACAGGAGTCTACGTGCCGCCGATGCGGCGGCTCCGCTCCGTTATCGCGTCCACCAACGGGAGCCTCGCGCCACCACCTTCCGCCGCGGCGCAGGCACAGCAGACGGCGCGGACGCCGGAGTGGCTGGTGGACGGGCGTTCGCTCAGTCCCCCGTCGCCGCCTCAGCCGCGGCGTCGCGATATACCTCCCTTGCCAAGGCCACCCCAACCAGAGCATTTCCGGCAGCAGAGCGCTGGGTATGCCCGCTATGCCTACGATGATTTCTCTGAGGACGACTCAGATAAGGACATGGACCGCACGTCAGTTTCGAGCAAGGTGAGTGCCTTGTTCTGCCCAGTTACTGATTGATTCACATCTTAAAATGACCGGTTGAAACTCGGTTATGCTTGACTACATGAACCTTGGAGTGTTTACAGAAATTGGGTATGTGGATTTTCATTGTAGCGGTTCCTTGCTATCTGCCATTCGCACTGATTCAATTCAAGTGACAGCGGTTTCCTTTTCTGTGGATGCATTTTAGCACGATTGCCTCGAGTTTTTCCATGGTCTGTACAGGGTTTTATGTACAGTAATAAATATAGTGAAACTATGGATATCCATATCAGTATCAGAGTGCATTCATGTATAGAGAAATATCGTGAACGCAATATTTGCAGCGTTAATATCAAGTCTTTGAAAACTATAAAATATCTAGAAACTAGAATCCGTGAAATGTATATACCATAGTTGTCGGTTGTATGTGTGTGTCCTCTGTTCCCTTTGGACATGTACATAATGCTGTTACCACTTTGTCAGTGTTTTGTTCGAGAACTTTCGGCCTTCTAGAAACTTGAAGTGACAATTGTCAAAACTGGAATTATTTTACTGGCTTATGTGAAACATTTTCTTCCAACATTTATATGTGATTAGTGCATTTAAACTAATCTAAATCTAATTTCTAATGTGAAGTGATGGATGTAAAAAGTTGATGGCTTCTGATTTATTGATCTTGTTCAGTATATTTTCCCAAATGTATTTCTGGCCAATTGGATTAACAAATGTCCTTTTAATTTTCTTTTAGAACTTCTCTAGAACATCTTGATGGAATCTCTCATCTATATTCATCAGAATCAGAATACACAAATGGAATAAAAAGAAAACACAGAAATAAAAAAGAAGAAAGACCTTTGATGTGTCAGCTCTTCTCCTGTTCTTCTCATGTTACATCCTTGATAAAATTAATCTTATTGTCATTCCAATGTGCTAGTATTTTTCCTCTGATCTCTAAATTAGACGGTCCTTTCAATGTTCATAGTTGTTGGTGATAGCCCTAAAATTAGAATGAAGCTACTTTTCGGATGTTTAGGAGTTAGCTAGTCTTAGAAAACTTAAAAGGAGCTAAATTCCTGGCAAAGGAAAAAATCATTTTCTAAATTCATTTGTTTTGCAAGACAGAGTGCTGCAACTATGCAACCAAAGTTCCTCACATAGTATATTAGTATCTATATTAGGACATGTGTTCTGCTTTTTTTCTTCCATTTTTGACCTTTTATTGGTGGGAAAGTTACATCTTTCTTTTATTGTTCTATTCCTCCCATTCTATTTAATATATGCTTCCTAAAATGAAGGAAATATTTGGTTTGTTACAACTTCTTTTTGCTTTGGTTTTGTGTCCTATTATTTTTGTTATAGTTGTACTCAAATAAAATTTCCAGGGTGCATCCACTTTAGATAATGTTGATGAATGGAAATGGAAATTGCACATGCTTCTTCGTAATGATGATGACCAAGAGATTATCTCAAGGGAAAGAAAGGATAGGCGAGATTTTGAACAACTTGCCCAACTGGCTGACAGGATGGGTTTGCACAGGTATTTTGTTGCCCCTTTCAGATTCTGATACTTCATAGTATTTACAATATAATCTGACAATAGTCTACATTATGGCAGCCGTCAGTATTCTAGAGTTGTTGTGTTCAGTAAGGTTCCATTGCCTAATTATAGATCCGATCTTGATGACAAAAAGACCCCAAAGAGAGGTGAGGCAGTTTTCTAGCATGCTAAAGGTTTGAAAAATGTGTGTGCTTGTGTGTATTGATGTTAACTTATGTATTTGTTTGTTAGGTATCTATACCTGCTGGCTTGCAAAGAGAAGTTGATGCTCTGCTTGCAAGCTATGTTGCACGGAAGAGAACGGACATTGGGAACTTTCTAGTTCAGCCTTCTCACGGTCAAGCAGCACGGCACAGTTTTGCAACTGATGAAGGCTTCTTTGAGCAGCAAGATAATCAAACTAACACTAGTGCCGTGATGGACAGAATCCAAAGAAGGAAAAAGCCTGCAGTTGCGAATCAGCAGGCCGCTTGGCAGGTTTGATTATAAGATTTAAGATTTACAGTCTTGCTGTCGTGTTCTTAGTCTTTGGACATGATGAGGTTCGAAGTTCCTATAATAACGTTTGCATTATTCTGATAACATATCCATTTCAAGTGACACTTTACTGCTTGTCTGAAGTTTCTAAGAGAGTGGGTTATATATTCAGAGGTCCTGGCGATCTCCTCATTAGCAAGATCTGCCTGCTGCATTGCAATACTTGTAAAAATAAACTACGAATGCAATATGTGTAGTTAAGTAAACCTACAAATATCCAGCTTCACTCTCTCAGATGTATCCCATATGTTAAGACACAAATTATAGAAGCGCCTGACGTTGTTTACCATGTGCTAACTTATCAACTTTGTTTTAGAATCTTGATATCAAAGATGGATTTGAAGCTGAACTTTTTGTGTGCTATACACATGCTTTTATAAAATGTTTTTTACTCCTTCCATCCCAAATTATAAGTATGTGATAAGATGTATCTTGGAGTCAAATCATTTCAAGTTTGACCAAATTTATATGATAAGATAATGACATTATGATACCAACTGAGTATCATTAGATTCTTCATTAATTATATTTTCATAATATACCTATTTGATGTCATAAATCTTTGTAGCTCTCTCTATAATTTTGGTAACTCATAATGTTTTGACTCTTCAAGATTCTTGGGATGACTTATAATTGGGATTGGAGCGAGTACTTGCTAATGAGGGACGCTGAAGCCAACTGGTTGCATTTTTCTTTGTATGCACTGCTAACTAAATGGTAGGATGCAATAAAATGGCACATGAAAGATGGAATGTACCCAAGGAATTGTACTTGGATAGGTGCTCATGGGAATCAAAACTACACCATTATTTTATGTCAGGCAAAATATTTTTGTGAAAGAAAATCCATTTAGGGCCTGTTTGGTTCCCATGAATTGAAACCAATATATAGAAAGTGCTTCTCATTTCACTATAGATTATTTTTTCAATTCCTCTCATTTCCTGTGAACCAAACAGAGCCTAGATTCTTTATGTATTTTTTCTTACCACGTTTCTAAATAACATTATATTCTTTAATAATCTAAAGCATGAGACATATGGAGAACTATATTCTCGCTGCACCTTGGTTTTCTGTTGTTGAGATAGTGAGTATGCAAGTTAGTTACGGTTTCATGTTTTATTAAGGTACAGTGTTCTCTTGATTTGTTCCGTGTATGATTTATAGAGATCAATTTTCTTTGGGTTTGTTTTTGAAGGTATTGTTTCTAGGGTATTGTGAGTCTGTGCTTTGTATCACTATCAAACTCTTCTCTTTTGGAAAGAATGTACTAAAAAATTGGTCTGTTTACATTGCTAAAACTTCAATCTTTGGTTTTTGGTGTAGGTTTGATTTAGCACTGTTGATTTGGTGTTATTCTTTCAGCTTAACCTTGCCCTTTTGGATCAGTTTAAGAGGATACGATTCTTAGATTCATGCCATCCACCCTGTTGACTAGTACTTTTTCAGGAATCAAATGATGGCCAAAGCATGATGGAGTTTCGTCGCAGTCTTCCTGCTTATAAAGAGAAGCAAACTTTATTGGAAGCTATATCCCAAAATCAGGTCCTGGTTGGCTGTTCTTGCTGTTCCAGATATGCATGTGTGTGATAGTATGCAACACTTACAAACAATTGTTATCATCATAATGAATTGCAGCTAATTTAAGAAGTTTTGAAATGAGTGTTTTTGTTCCAGATATGCATGTGTGTGATAGTATCCAACACTGATGGACAATTGTTAACATATGAGTTGCAGCTAATGTAAGAAGATTTGAAATGAGTGATGAACATGTAGTGGTGCAATGATAGCACACATATGGGGGGAACTAAATGATCTAGCAATTTTTTTGTGTTTACCCCAACTCTACCTCTGTCTTGCCCTATTTTTTGTGTTTCTTTTATATACTTGTTTTCTGGGTTTTAGTCTCTAGCCTACTCCAACTAGCTTGGGACAAAAGGTTATGTTGTTGATCTAAAAATTTATACAAATCTTACTATTTGGAGCTAAATGACCCCCCTTCCCTTTTTTTTGCATAAATTATGTGGCATTTCTGGCTGAATATTTGTCAGCATTCAGTCTACTTAACTTTCTTGGTACTAGAAGGCTTTGTTTTTGTTGTTCGGCATTGTTAGCAGCTAACATGTCTTGTTTGGTTGAGCAGGTCATTGTAGTTTCAGGTGAGACTGGCTGTGGTAAGACAACACAACTACCACAATACATTTTAGAATCAGAAATCGATGCTGCTCGTGGCGCTACGTGCAGTATTATTTGCACTCAACCAAGGCGAATATCAGCAATTGCTGTGTCTGAAAAGAGTTGCTGCTGAAAGAGGCGAAAAAATTGGTGAATCGGTGAGCTATTTGTACCTGCAGAATTGTTACTTTTTTAATGATGATGTTCTCAAAAACTCCAAGGTAGCATTTGGATCAAGGGGTGATGGGGCCGGACGATCCCAATTTTGTTGGTGTTTGGTTTAGGACTGGTTGGATAGAGACATCCCACACGAAAAATATTCTCTAGAGATCATGAGTCAATCCTGGAAAAAAAAACTGGGTCGAGCCACCCCACTTCAAAGCCGTGCAGTTCTGTCCTGTTCATCTCCTCCATTTTCTACCTCCCTTCTGACTCTGCCCTTCAACGCTGTCATATGGTGAGGGTGTCCATAGCAGCCGTGGAAGTCCATGGTATGCACGCCCGCTGCTGTGGTCGCCATCCTCTTCCTCCAATCCATGTTGAGCTCGGGTCAATGTGGATGCCGTCATCCTCCCTCAGATCCTGATTGAGGAGAAGGTCCTAGGCTAGGGCTTGCTCAGAGCGGTCCTCCGGCCATCTGCTGATGGCAGATGTTCAGGGGCGAGCATGTGCCCTCTCCTTGCCGGTCGACCAGGCTGCTACACGCCCACCTACACTGACCTCATCTCCCAAAACTGCTTTGTCATGCTGGAGCAGGCGCTCAACCTCATTGCCATGCTGTACATCTGTTGTGATGGCGGATAGCATGTTGGGGTGTGGCCTCATCATCCATGATGGCGAGCCCACTGGTGGGATCTTGATGTGTCGGTCACTGCCCCTCTGCTTTGTGCCATGGCCAGATTTATTCTTTGTGTGATTGACATCCAGGCCCCACAACAGATGGTAGATGACAGATTGGTAAACGACATCCATGCTGTTGCTCCCTCATACCAAATGCAAAACTGGGATGGTTCTATCCATCCTGCTAAACACAGTTCAGATTGTTCCATCCCAAAAATTTGGACTGGACCGTCCCATCCTTACCTGTCCCCAATCCATACACATCCCAAAAGGCTTAGATCGTTTTTGCTGTCCATAAGTGGTTTGATGTTTGGCCAGGACTTAGATGCTCCAGTGGCCTATTGGGCCTAGTGTATTTTTTCCCTTTTAAGATGATACATGAGTAGTATCACTCACCTTATACTTTTGTGATTTGCAGCTAAACATTTTTGCAACATTTGATGATCTTTTCTAATTATGTCTATCATGACAATGGATGCTTATCTTTAGGTTGGCTATAAAGTTCGACTGGAAGGCATGAGAGGAAGGGATACACGCCTTCTTTTCTGCACCACTGGAGTCCTGTTGCGGAGATTGTTGGTGGACAGAAATTTGAAAGGTGTTACCCATGTTATTGTTGATGAAATCCATGAGAGAGGCATGAATGAAGGTCCGCATTAGTCATACTTATTTTCAATTAGTACTAAAAATGTTTAGCAATGCCTCATCTTTTTTTTTGGGTCTTTGTGCTAGATTTTCTTCTTATTGTCTTAAAGGATCTTCTGTCACGTCGCCCTGAGCTGAGGCTTATATTGATGAGTGCAACCCTTAATGCTGAGCTATTCTCTTCATACTTTAATGGAGCACCCATGATACATATACCTGTAAGATATTTTCTTAAGACCTTTTTCCATTCATTCTTGTCTGGCGGCGTTAGTCAATAGGCATGTTCACAGGTCACTCCCATCCTTCATTCTTTTCTGGCGTTAGTCAATAGGCATGATACATATACTTGAAGCAGTTGCATGTCAATCTGTAAAACTTACTATATATGTTACAAGAGTAACTGTTCTACTTTTGTAATGTATCCTATTATTTTACATTTATATCATCCATTTGTTTATCAATCGCTTTCTTTTATGAAATTTCTACATTACTTTCCTTGCTATGAAATTTGTTTGAGTGTTTTGTGCTTTGCTGTAGCTCCTTGTGTAAGTTTTATCTTGATGTCCTTTCATAACAATTGGATTTATGATTTATCTCAACTTAGGGTTTTACATATCCTGTTCGAGTCATTTTCTGGAAGACATTCTTGAAATTACTGGGCACCGGTTAACTCCTTACAATCAAATTGATGACTATGGCCAAGAAAAAAAGTTGGAAGATGCAAAAGCAAGCTCTACAAAAGCGGAAGAGCCAAATCGCTTCTGTTGTGGAAGTATGGTAGTTCGTATTTTTCTTGGCCATTCATTTTATGCTGAAAGCTTTGGTTTCTAAAGTTTGCTTTTGAACAGGATGCAGTTGAAGCTGCTGATTTGAGGGACTATAGTTCACAAACTCGTGGTTCCCTGTCATGTTGGAATCCTGATTCGATTGGTTTTAATTTAATAGAAAATGTCTTATGCCATATTTGTCAAAAGGAACGATCTGGTGCAATTCTTGTATTTATGACTGGGTGGGATGACATTAATGCACTAAAAGAGCAGCTGCAAGCAAATCCATTGCTTGGAGATCCAAGCAAAGTTTTGTTGCTTGCTTGTCATGGCTCTATGGCCAGTTCAGAGCAGGTATTGCCAAGACTACTACAGTGATTTGTATTGCATTAGTATGCCTACTTTTTTCAACTTTTGGAACAAAACAATGTTATATTTCAAGCAATAAAATATATTTATTTAACTGTGGTGGTGATACTGGTGCTATATCGTCGGATTACTCAAGTTATTTACTAGTTACTCCGTAATAGTATAGGCTTGCCATTTTACAATTCAAGGCTGTAAACTTTGGAGTCTATGTTTCAGACTACCTTACTTTAGTAGTGTGAAAAAACCACATCACTTTGCAATTTGATGTGGGCATATTGGTTAACTTTTTTCTTAGGCTTGAGCCTCCTTGGACTCAGTGCATGGTGGCTATATATTTTTTTTTTGAGCAAAGAGTGGTGGCTATATTGTGAAATGGAGTCAGTACTGGCTGCATGTTACACTTTGTTGAGAACATCTGAAATTTGAACAATATTGATTGTACGAGAGCACTATCTATATAAATCTTTTAAAAATGGACTATCTATATTATAGATTTATGTTGTTGACTTTTATTTAACATATCTAAGATATTAAAATCCTATTTTTGGTTGCCTGTAAATTGCTTAACTAATGTGTGCATTGATGTCTTGGAAGTTCTCTGACTTATGATATTCTGAAATTTTCGTTTCTTAGGTAACCTATTTTTAATGAGCTATAACTTTTGAGTCGATTGCACGATAGACATTTCTGTTGTCATGTATGTTATACACATTGTTGTTCAGGGAGGGAAGAGTGCATCTTTTCTGTTCTTTTGTTTCTTCTGGTGTACTGAGTATGCATTAACTGTTGACACTTTTGTCCACAATTTGTGCAGAAATTAATATTTGATAAGCCTGAGCCTGGAGTAAGGAAAATAGTTCTTGCCACAAATTTAGCTGAAACTAGTATTACTATCAATGATGTAGTTTTTGTTGTTGACTGTGGCAAAGCAAAAAGAGACATCTTACGATGCACTGAATAATACTCCCTGTTTGCTTCCAACCTGGATCTCCAAGGCTTCTGCCAGACAAGTAATACTTTTCTTTCTTATATACATATTACTAATGCTTCAGTTTCAACGCTGCTCTTACTTTGATTAGTTATTGTTGATGTGGCTTTTAACCTGAAAATTATTATTATCTAAGTCAATTCTATCGCATCAATTACCTCTCATTTTGTTTTGCTAACTAAATAATTGAATATAATATAGAGACGAGGACGAGCTGGCCGAGTCCAACCTGGGGAGTGCTACCATCTTTATCCACGATGTGTATATGATGCATTTGCTGACTACCAGTTACCAGAACTTCTGAGAACCCCTCTCCAGTCCCTCTGTTTGCAAATAAAAAGCTTGAGGCTGGGAAGTATATCAGAATTTTTATCCAGAGCTTTACAATCACCTGAATCTCTATCAGTAAGTTTGGTTTGCTTTTTTTTTTTATCATCACTAACAAAAGTTCTGCTCTTCTTTTTTTTCAAAAGATATGATAATTAATCTATTTACTTCTCCAGGTACAAAATGCCATTGAATATCTCAAAGTCATTGGAGCTTTTGATCAGAATGAAGAGTTGACGATTCTTGGTACCTGATTCATCCTTTAGATTGATTTTCACATTATCACTGCTTTACTCTGCACCTCTGTAGCTTTTGGAGCTTGTATGCTGACTATGCCTACTGTTTATCATTTTCAGGAAAGCACTTGTCTATGCTTCCAGTTGAACCTAAGTTAGGAAAGATGCTTATATTTGGGGCAATTTTTAATTGTCTGGACCCCATATTAACCATAGTTTCTGGGCTTAGTGTTAGAGATCCCTTTTTTGACCCCCTTCGATAAGAAAAAGATGTAAGTATGCCTTCTTAATATTCTAATTTTTGTTTTGCCTGTTCTGGCATACTCAATATTATATATCACACGTTATGTCTTGTTCTATTAGTACCTCTTGCCGAAAAGCACTTAACGTTGTTGACTTTGGTCTTCACTCTTCAGCGGCCAGCGCACAACTTTGATGGCTATTTTTCAGAACATGATTATAACATCTAATAATAGATGAGATTGTGAAAATACTTTTAAAGCAAATCTACATTTAAGATTTTTTGTTTCCAAAGAAAATCTTTGAAATTCAATATTTTAAAAACCATTAATGGTCACAGTTTTAAAAAGTTTGACTGTATTATGGTCAAAGCGTTAGGTATTTGTGACTGGAGGTAGTATTGTTTTCCTAGTTTTTTGGTGTACCTTCTTTCTTTGGTAGTGTAAATGATGCTAGTTTGTCCATGCAGCTTGCAGAGTCAGCTAAGTTGCAGTTTTCATGTCGGGACTACAGTGACCATCTTGCACTTGTTCGTGCATATGAAGGATGGAGGGAGGCTGAAAGAGATCGCTGGTTATGACTATTGCTGGAAAAACTTTCTTTCAGTGCAAACATTGAAAGCAATAGATTCTCTCCGGCGGCAGTTTCTCTCTCTTCTGAAGGATACTGGTTTGGTTGACGAAAACATGACTATGTGCAATAAATGGAGCCGTGATGAAAATCTAGTTCGGGCGGTAATTTGTGCAGGACTGTATCCAGGTGTTTCCTCTGTTGTGGTGAGTTTATTTTGTTTAATATTGTTTTACATGCCCAGCTTTTAACAATTGCATATTTTCACACTTTTATGCTTTAAGGTTTTATGTTTCCATGCTATTAAGATGACCGCTGTTAATGGTCTAATAATATAATAAGTCTATATATTGTGAAATGTGAAGTCGTGTTTTTTTTTTTTTTTTATTTGGCTCTTGATAATTTTAGAACAAGGAGAAATCCATCTCCCTCAAGACAATGGAAGATGGACAGGTTATGCTATATTCGTAAGTTTTTGTGTTCTACATAACTTCGATTTTTATTAGTAGCTTTACATGGCAGTTTCATCTAGGTTCTCTTTTTTGTTTCAGAGTTCGGTTAATGGTAAAGAAGCCAAGATTCCATTCCCCTGGCTAGTTTTCAATGAGAAGGTGAAGGTGAATTCTGTTTTCCTCCGGGATTCAACTGCTATATCTGATTCTATACTGCTGTTATTCGGAGGCTGCATAAAACAAGGTGGCTTGGTATGTTCCTTTGCATTGCTTGTATATGAAATCTTATTTTTCAGACTCGAAAATGTATCATTGCATAATATTTTGTGCATGCTGCAGGATGGACACTTAAAAATGCTTGGAGGTTATCTTGAGTTCTTTATGAATCGTGATCTTGCTTCAACTTTTTTAAGTCTGAAGAGTGAACTTGAGAATTTAATCCAATGCAAGGTATTATCGATTTCTAATATCTTGTTTTATGACAGCATTCATCATGCTCTTTTTACTTTTATCTGACGTTCTGAATCCATAATAATAAATAGGATTAAATAGGCAGTTCCAGTTCCATCTAAACACCTGAATTTGTCTTCGCAATGGCACTGCTCGGTGCAGTGTTTGGTTGCATGCAATTAACATCAAGTCAAATCATTTTCAAGTTTATACAAAAGGATCAATATTAATGATACCAAATAAGTGTCATAAGATTTGTTGTGAAATATATTTTCATAGTATTATCTATTTTGTGTCATAAACATTGATACTCTTTTCTATGACTTGGTCAAACTTTGGATACTTGACTAAGGAAAAGACTTTAGCTATCACAACTAGTTTTGCCAAGAGTTTTTAGCGCTTTGCACAACTAAACCATTTGAGCTTATCTTGGCTCCGAAATCTTGCATTGTGCTGTTGTGTGGTTATTTGGTTGAATTCTGCTAGATCTCGAACCTTTGTTTTTTTCGAGATTTGCACATTGTGTGGTCATTTGGTTGAGTTTAGTCAGGACTCAATTATTATTTTTTACTTGATCAGGTGGCAAATGCCATAATTGTTGTGCTAATAACAAATTTGTTTCTAACAGCTCCAAAACCCAAGGATGGATATCCAAACGAGTGAAGAGCTGCTATCAGCCATCCGTTTGCTGGTGTCTGAGGACCCATGCAGTGGGCGGTTCGTCTATGGCCGACAGGAGCCAAGATCAAAGAAAGCAAAGACGATGCTTTCACCATCGTCCATGACTGGTGGTGGTGGCAACGGAGGGGATAATGCCAAGAACCAGCTCCAGACTTTACTGACCCGGGCCGGGCATACCAACCCCACCTACAAGACGAAGCAGATCAAGAGCTATCTCTTCAGGTCGACTGTTGAGTTCAACGGCATGCAGTTCGTGGGGCAGCCGTGTGCGAATAAGAAACTTGCAGAGAAGGATGCTGCGAGTGAGGCACTGAACTGGCTCACAGGAGATGGTGGTGGAGCGATCACTGATTCTAGGGGGCTCAGGACGCAGACCCCATGTCCTTGTTGACGAAACCACCACGCAGGCGACGGCAAAGCCATCGTTGGAGGAGCTGATTAGAACGACATTTTGTTTATCGTTTTCCTATATATGTAGCAATCGAGAAGCATAGTTGAGCATAGAAGGTAGCGAGGAAAAAATACACTAGACTGCACTTGAATCGTAGAGAGCATGATGGCGTAGAATGGTAGTGAGAATATTGGCTGTAACGGTGGAAAGGTGAAACATTTCTCACCCCAGGTACTGAATTTGTTATTTGTTAGCGGCTTAGCGCTAAATAGTCGGAAGGATTATGCGTCAGGTAACAAGACAAGACATCAAGGCCCTCTATCATGATTCATGAGCAGCCGAGCAGGATGTAGAAGAGGCATTGGGTTGTAATGCTGTGTTTGAGCACGCAATTAAAATATATCTTAGAAAAGGAGAGGAATGTGGGTAGAGAAAAGAGGAAGGGGAGACGACCGGCCTCATTCACATCTGAAATCGCCAACATGGACACAAATGAAATCGTCGAATTTTGTATAGAAAGAAAAGGAACCACCTTGTTCTCAAACTAGTGCATTAGGCTGACGACGAGAGTAGTAGAGCCGTTTTCCAATACTGATCTAATGTTCTTTTGTCAAAAAAAAAAAAGAAAAGCGCTTGAGCTCTAGAAAACCCGTGAGGCACGCGGAGCTTCCGTGCCCCTAGCACGTGGCAACGTGACGACGAGGTGGAGCGCTGGCGCCGGCTGCAACGACGAGGTGGAGGCGTGGAACTCGGCTGCGTGCTGCGACGGCACGGCGACGCTGTGGTCCACGGGCAGGGCAGCTACGGCGATGCCTGGCCACAGCTGGGGAGTCTGCGACTGCGACAACGCAGAGCACGGGGTGTGCAGGTGCACCGATGACAGGGTGGTACACCTGCACTACTGAAGGGCCTGCGAGCGGCTGCGAGCGGCACCTACGAGGAGTCCCCGCCTCCGCACACGAACTGTTGCCTCAGACCGACACCGCACACGCTAGGGTTTTCCTTTTCTTGGCGCCATGTACCTCTGGACTCCCGCCAAAATCCCTCCATTTCCCTTCCCCCTTTGCCCCTAGGGCCAGGAGCTCAGTACGAGCGAGTGGATGCAAAGATGCAAAGAGAAAGGATGAATAAGCAACACACATGCATATTTCCTGATAAATAAATAAAGGAGAAAAAAAATATTTTCATCTGCCGTGTGAACCTCTTTAACAAACGGTTTATTAAAACAGCTTTAATTTAACTCTACCTGTAAAGCTGTTTTAGAGCTCAAACTGAAAACAATTGCTTCACCAAAAAGGAAAGCTGTACCAAAAGACACCTTAAGTAACCATTTATATGTGTATATAAGAGTCCCAATGTGTAGTTTCAAATCCCAATTTTTTGAAACTTAGGCCTCATTTAGATGATAAAATATTTGCCAAAAGCACGGTTCGAACTCTCAGAAGACACTTTTGTAGTAAGTTTCGTTTGTTAGTGGTAAATATTATCCAACCATGGGATAACTAGGCTCAAAAGAATCGTCTCGTAATATACATCTAAACTGTGTAATTAGTTATTTTTTTACCTATATTTCATACTTCGAACATGTCTTTTGGTGTATTTAATGTGATGTGATGGAGAGAAGTCTAAAAATTTGTAAGTTTTTGACAAAAGTTTAGCCATCTAAACAAGGCCTTAGCATGAAACGAATTTCACTCAGTGTATAGTTTTATTGCATGGTAGTAATTTTTTAGCTTTTTTGATGGGTCCCACCACTCTCTCTTTCTCTCCCTCTCTTTCCCGCCGTCAGAGACATTTGTCGAACATGCTTGGAGGCTTGGAGCACTGACCTCGGCTGGGAAAAGAACACGCCTATCGAGGACCGAAGGGCACGAAGAAGAGGTGCAGGCCGGTGGCAACGACGAGCAGCGACACTTGCCGGCGTCACGAGCAACAGGGGCAGGGACACGCACGACTGGAGAACGGAGCATATGCACGCCCGGCGATGACCAGCCAGGCAAGCATTCGACCGCGAGTATGCCACGCAAGAGAATTTATGCTCAGGGCCGGCGGCCGGAGGAGCCTCGCCGCAGCTGGCCTCGTACACGCCCCGCGGCCTGCTGGCCACACCACCTGCAAGGCACCCACGGCCGGCGGAGATCGCGCCAACGGTGGAGCTCGTGCTCGTGACCGGCGGAGCGGCGGCCGGATCGGGCACTCGGCGAACGCGGGCTTTCCCGAGAGCCAGATCGGGGTTCTCGGCAAAGAACTAATGCACATCCCCAATCGGACCCAATACATAGCTGCCCACCCCTGCTCTCAGCCATTCACACGCGCCGCGCACCCGCCGCCCACCTTTAGCTGCTCCCGCCCGCCTGCCCCGCGCGCGCCCTCGTCGAAGCCACAACCACGCCGGAGAAGACGACGCGTCTACGGCCGGCAAGCCCTCGGTGAGCACCCAGGATCCACCCTTTTCCCATTGCGCTGTCCTTGCCTGCCTGCTCGACCTTCATGCCGCCGTCCACTGTTGCCGGCCGTCGAGCCGCTGCCCTGTCGCCATGGCCGCGTCTTGCACGCGCCCTGAGTACGCACAGCCACATGCCGCCCTGCTCTTTCGACTGTACGGCCGGAACGCCCTCACACGGTCACAGGCACACGGACACGCCCCCAAATGCACGCCGGATGCAGCTGAGCGGCTGCGTTCGTCGAGAGCCCTTGCCCTCTTTCCCTTCTTTTTTTTTTTTTTTCTGGTTTCAGGAAATCTCTACAGCTTCTAAAATCCGTATCTAATTCATCCCTACTCCAAATCTGGCACTGT